>JANVCC010000135.1:3467550-3479579 GCA_025345505.1 Todiramphus chloris collaris | reverse complement strand
CCTTTCCTCCTTCTCCCTTTCCTCCTTCTCCCTTTCCTCCTTCTCCCCTTCCTCCTTCTCCCCTTCCTCCTTCTCCCCTTCCTCCTTCTCCCCTTCCTCCTTCTCCCCTTCCTCCTTCTCCCCTTCCTCCTTCTCCCCTTCCTCCTTCTCCCCAGCTAGGACCATGTTTGTCCATGCACAGCAGAGTCCCTTTGGAGGCTGGGTGACAGCTGAACGCGCTGCGAGCCGAGCAAATGTCTTTCTGCTTTGGTACCAGCAGCCTCTTGGACTTGAACCAGGTTATTATCGCTGCTCGCAGAAATAAAAGGGAACCGTGCGTTTCAAGGTCACTGACAAAGATTTCCCGGGAGCTCGGCTCGTTGGTTTAGCAGCTCTAAGAGACGGTGAGGAGCAGTCTGGAGGAAGTGTATTCTTGTCCCGTAGCGGCGACCAGAAGCCAAAAAACAGCCCCCAGAAAAAACAAGAAGAGAAAAAGAAAGCGCTGTGTGAGTGCAGTTGGGTTTCCTCCGGCCGAAGCCTGCCCGAGCTCTCGGTGCAGCCTCGCCGAGCTGGAGCCTCTTTTCGCATCCCCAGCAGTGGTGCTGCCTGTTGCCTGGAAACCTCCTCCCAGCCTCGGGCACCCTCAGCCTAATCATAGCCATCGGCAGCCGTTATTTATTTCCCTTCCAAAATGTCATCCCAGGCTTCTGGGTTGTGTTTTTGTTTCCTTGTTTGTGTTTATTGCTCGAAATGAAAAGACACAAAGCGTAACCGTCGAACCGGGTGGCTTGGTGTGGGAACGGCTGCTTGGCTGCCACCGCGTTGCCGTGCTGGGAGCCGGCCCTGGCAGCTCTGCAGGGACCTCTTTCGGAGGGGCAGGGGGCAGAGAAGGAGTCAGGGGTGAGAGGATGGGGCTGAGAGACCAAGGATGCCCTCCCCAAGCTCTGCTGAGGGTTGTGGAGGCTTCCCGTGCCTTGTGACAGCCTCTTCCAGAGGAGAGAGCAACCTAACCAACCATCAGCCCGTTCCCAGCACACACGTCTCCAGGCTGCCCTTCTCGGTGTGGCCTGGGTCCGTGGCTGAGCTGCCCGGATTGGCACAGCCTCACCTTTCCCCCTGTGTGCCCAGGACTCACCCCGCAGAGGGGACAGGCTGAGCTGCAGCATCTCTGTGTGCTGAGAGATGCACGGAAGGGGGGTTGACCTGCCGCTCTCCCTGGCTTAGGGGACCTTTTTAATTCACCTCAACTCTCGGGCACCTTAAACCCACCAGCGATGCCGTCTCTCCCAGGGGGCAGCTTTAACCAATGGCCGTTTCTGCTGGGAGAACTCGATCGATCCCGGGGGGTGGAAGGGGTGGGTGGCAGGGGACCAGCTGCGGGTCGCTTGGGAGTGAGCCCCTCGGGAAGAGCGCTGGGCTAGAGCCACCTGAAAGGTGGTACCCAGTGCTACCCGGGACAGCCAGAAGGTTTGTCCCCGAGGCACAGGAGCTGCCCACCAGTTGTTCTGGTGATTTATTTTTTTCAAGGGTTTATTTTACAAAGCTGCGAGTGTTCTTTCTGCTGAAGGCAGAGCCGGAGGAGGCTGCGACTGGAGATGCAGCTGAGCAGAGGTCAGTGCTGTGTTGAGCGGTCTTGGTGCACGGGGCTCAGCACGGCACTTCTGCTCTCTGCCTCTTGAGGGGATCTGCTCTGACAGCCAGCATTGGGCCCGTCGCGGGGTGAGCTCCTGTCTCGCAGTCTGAAACGTGAAGTCTGAATTGTCAGGGACAGACAGAAGATCCAGAGACCAAAGGGCAGACTCTTTTTCCAGCCCCATCTTCTGCTGTGTGCTGGCGGTTAAGAAACGGACTCATTTACCAAAGAAACTGTGATGGAGAATGAATCATGCTCTGAAATCCTGTACCCTTCCTTCTCCGTGGAAGAGTAGGAGTGCTCGAGAGGCTGCAGGGACAGGGCTCTGGTCCGTGGCTTAATTGTGCAGAGAGGTGGCAACATCTGTTGAAACATCTGTGCAAAGCCAAACTCTCCTCTTCTTAACCTCTAGAAACAGAAATGATGCTTCCGTCAACTCCTCTGTTCTGGAATGATTGCACATTTGGGCGGTATGGGATTGCACATTTGGGCGGTATGGGATTGCACATCTGGGCGGCATGGGATTGCACATCTGGGCTGCCTTTCTGTATCACAGGGCATGGGCCTGTTGTCTCCTCGGCTGGCTATGGCCTTTAGTTTCTACCCAAAGCTTCCTGCAGGTGCCCAGCTTCATCTTCCTCTGGGGGAGGGAGGAGACAGAAGGAAGAACAAAGTGCATACGGGGGAGGCAGGAACAGGAACAGCAGAGAGATGGTGGAGAACTCTGCGGTCACAGATGGTAGAGCGAGAGGGTTCCTCGCCCTGCCCGTGCAGCCAGCACCCCTGAACGCCCGGGCGAGCAAAACCACGCTGCGTATGGCAACAGCAAAGGGAAAAAGATCCAGTACTGCGGGGTGGGGGGAAACGTGGAGTCTGTTGAGCTGAATTCAGTGCTGAAGGGTTTAAGAACATGAAAATTAAAAAGGATGAGGAGAGCTGAGGGCTAAAACACCCCGTGCTGGGGTTTCCCTTGCTAATCTCTCCCAGCTGCACGTAGCTGGAGCTGGTGTTTTCTTTGTAGCCTGGTAGCTCGGTTCCCCCTGGAGATCAGTATTTTCCTAGCTCAGTTCCCCATTAAGGTCGGTATTTTCCCCTCTCTCTTCTGTTGCTGGTGGCTGTCGGGGGGTTTGCCCGCTGTCCTGCCCCAGCAGAGGCTCCCGTGTGCAGTGGGGGCTGTGTGCTGGCTCTGCGCTGCCCAGGAGGGTGGGTATTTCTTGGGCTCGGCGGTTCCCCTCGCATCTCTCGCTTGCCAGCTCAGCGCAGTCTGCTAATCCTTCATCTTCTCCCTCCCAGAATGAAGAGAAGAGGAACCTTTCCCTGGGGGGCCATGTTGGCTTCGACAGTCTCCCCGATCAGCTGGTCAGCAAGTCTGTCACCCAAGGCTTCAGCTTCAACATCCTCTGTGTGGGTGAGCAATGTCCTCTGTAAAGGGCCGTGGGCTGAGCCGGTGGCACGGTGAGGTTGGGACCAGGGTTTCTTGTGTGTCCTGCTGCGCCACGGGCCTCAGCAGTGACTTCAAGCAGTTCAGAAATGCCCAATTCCTTTTCAGAATATGCTTTAATTTCAGTGAACTTGAGCTCTCTGGAGCTTGGTGCTTCCAAGTTGTGACTTTCATGAGTGACTGTTGGAGACACGATGCCCAAAATTACAGAGAACTTTGGGGAAAGCTTTAATATATCAACTTTTTGCCTTTGGTGAGGTGTTGGGGAAAGGAAACGAGTGTCCAGCTGAGCTACGGGTGCAGGAGCTGCAGAGAGCAGCAGGGAGGTCCAAGTGGCTGAACCTTGTGGATGAAATCAGAAGAATTTCCATAATCAGTGAGGTGTTTCTCATCTTCTCTGCTGCCATAGCTTTGCGATAGGAAGGATTAAAGCTTTTTTTGGCTCACAGTCAGCCTGCGAGTCAAATATTCTGGGATGGAACTTGGTTTATGATGCATCCCAGGTGTCCTTCCAAAAGCTCTTGGAACAGGGTGGGCTACAGATGGGAAACTTCTAATCTTGCCTCTGCTGGTTCTCCAAGAACGATTCTTTCCTTACCGAGTTTTCTCCACCATCCACTCTTGACTCCATGTTCTCTCCCTCTGTGTGTCTCGTCGGCTTGAGTTGGGAAGGTGAAGATGCCTCGGAAGTGCCCTGCCTTGGTGCTTGGGACAGGGCTCTGCCAAGGTCCGTAGCAAAACCTCCCTGTGGAACGTGGCCTCTGAAAACGCTGCCCTGCTTTGGCCTCCGTGGCAGATGCTCCACGGAGTTTTGGCAGCGGTTTCGCTTTGGTTTCCCCTGAGCTGCATCGTTGTCTCCCCTCGGCTGATCTGGCATGAAGAATCACGGGGCAACGGGGTAGCCTTGAAAGGAGCAGAAAAACTAAAGGAAAACTCCAGACATCAAGAGCAACGAGAGACGAAGCCAGCTGGGTTGTGAGACCTCTGTGCAGCTGGAGCTCCTCAGGGCAGAGCAGCACCTCTGGCTCCCTCTCTGACAACTCCTGAGGTTGTTTGGATGCTTCTATGAAGCTCGTGCCTGATGTGCAGAAGAGTTCGTTGCTTATTTCCTCCAGTTTGGCCAGTCCCGTTTGCTGCAGAGGTGGCCCTCAAAGCACAGCCACGCTGTGTCGTGTCTGTGCAGAATGGGGCCATCCTGGACAGGTTGCACCACCGAGCCGGATCCCGTGTGCCTCGTGCGGGGCTCGCTGTGCTTTTTGGGAGGAGAGCAAACGAGGCACGGAGCCAGCTCTGGCGTAGCTGCCGTGTGCGTGGAGCAGGAGGGGTTAGAGCACAGTGGGCTTTGCTCCTGGGGCGTGTGGCACTCCAGGGCTGAGGAAGCAGGACAAGCTGCTTTCAGGCTTCCAGGCAGAGCAAGGTTCAGCTGCACGCTGAAATCACAAAGCCTTCGTCCGGTGTCTTTTCTGCTGGGAGAAGAGGTTTCCAGTCTGGTGGCGAGTTGTCCTAGCGGGGCCAGAGCTGCCCGATGGCTTCTGCACTGGCAGAGGCTCCCGGAGCCCCTCCTTGCAGGGGTCTCAAATAAATAAATAAAGGCATGTCCCCAGAGACTTTGGTGGCAAGATAAAGAGAGAAAGTGGTGGTAGAGAAGCTGGTTGAAGTTGGGAATCTCACAGAAAGGAATGAGAGGGAACGTCCCGGTCAGACTTCCCTCCGCCGATCCGCAGCGTCACCTGGAGCTGTCGCGGTGCCTGGGGCAGCCGGTGAGTGACCCGGACAGGGCTCGCCAGCCCGAGCAGAGGGGTTTTACCCCTCCTCATCAGAAGGCTCCAAAGACTCTGCTAAAATTGGGCTCTCCCCAGGTTCTTTGCTGCAGGGTTCTGAGCAAAGGCGGGGTGCGTGGAAAAGCAGAGAGCGCGCTTTGCTGCGCTGGGTCATCCTCGCCGGGGAGGTGAGCCCCGAGCGTTCCGTGGTAGCTCTGCACTAAGCATGAGTGGCCTCCGAGAGCTCAGGTACCCTTGTGACAATTACCCGCCTGTCCACAAGCCCTTTGCAGCAACCCTCCGCAGCATCGCTTAGCTCTGCTCTGTAATTCCTGTTCTTTGAAGTGCCTGTGCCAAACTCGTGCTGCGGTGAGCTGATGGTTTCTCCTCCCTAGGTGAGACGGGCATTGGGAAGTCCACGCTGATGAACACTCTCTTCAACACCACGTTCGAGACGGAGGAAGCCAGTCACTACGAGAGCGCGGTTCGCCTGCGGCCGCGGACCTACGACCTGCAGGAGAGCAACGTCCACCTGAAGCTAACGATCGTGGACGCGGTTGGGTTCGGGGACCAGATAAACAAAGACGAGAGGCAGGTCTCGGGCCATCTGCTCGGCGTTCCTGGGCTCGCCCCTGGTGCCCGGCCTGTTGCGCGCAGGGTTGAGGAGGAGGTGTCTGGGTTTCTGTGGATGGAGCAGCTCCCGCCGTGGCTCTGGTGCTGGGGACTGAGTGTAGAGGGGGTTGGGTAAAGAGCCAAACAGAGAGGTCATAGGAGGCCTTGCCAGCAGAGAAAGGTGTTCTCCGGGAGCGTGAGCGCTTAACGCGCTGTCCTCGGTGCAGGGTTGGGCGTGATCTGTTCTGGCTGTGATCGGTGTCTCTGCGCCTGTCTTGTTTAATTACACAGACATCTTGCTCAAGCCCCAGGTAAGGGCTTTCTGGGACTCCAAGGTCCCTCCTTGGTCAGGCTGCATTGCTACGGCCAGATGGCTCAGCCCTGAGATCTGGGCAGGGTTTGGTCTGGGGGAGCAGGCATCTCTCCACGCTCCACTGTCCTCAGGCTTTGCAGCGTAGCCTCAGGAGACCCCAGCAACCTCTGGATTACGAGGTCTGTGCATAAATGCCACGCTCTTCCTCTTGGAAGGCTAAATTGTTCGAGTCTCTCGTAACCCCGTTTAAAATGCCACCGTGGCGTGTCTGGGAGAACCCCTTCCGCCTTCGAGCTGTTTCATTTTGAGGGCCGGTATCTGGGTTGCTAATGGTCTGGTTTTAGTTACAGGCCGATCGTTGAGTACATTGATATGCAGTTTGAAAACTATCTGCAAGAGGAGCTGAAAATCCGCCGCTCTCTCTTCAACTACCACGACACGAGGATTCACGTCTGCCTGTACTTCATCACCCCGACTGGCCACTCGCTCAAGTCCTTGGACCTGGTGACGATGAAGAAGCTGGACAGCAAGGTAAGGGCTTGGAGACCACGGTCCCTCTGCCTGGAAGTTAGCGCTGAAGTTACAGCAGATGCGCCGTTAGTGTTGACGGTCACGGGGAAGGCTCTTTGTGGAAGTGCTGGGCTCCTCCCTGCGTGGTAGCTGAGCCATTTTTAGGAGTCTGGTGAAACTTCCTCTGCCCTGGCGGGTTGCTGAGGTCCTGTGCTGGCTTTTTCCTCACCATCTTTCGTGAAAAGTCTCGGGTGAAAAGCCTGCTGCCCAGCTAGCTGCGGGAAGTCTGGAGCGTCCCTCGCTGTCACTGCTGGTGCTGCCAGATGATCTGGGTAGGAGAGCACAGTATCTGCTGAGAATGTAAATACGGGGAGAAGCTCTCGAGGTCATCGGAGTCCTAGAAGTGGGTCATGAGAGGGTCTAGCTGGGCGTTGTTTTTCTGTGCAGAAGCTGTTCTGCCTCAGGGGGCAGTGGGTCACCCAACCGGCTACTGCCGAGATTCCTGCAGCTCGGAGGAGGTTTCTGACACACTTGTGGTTGGTCCAGCTGGCTTCCAGGGAGCTGCAGGAGGCTTTAAAGGTCACTCGTGGCAGCAGCATCTCTTCTTTTCTTCGCAAGAACTTCCCATCTTTCAGAGCAGTAGTTTAGCAGCAAGGCAGCTCCTCTCAGGTGGCAGATGCTGAGCAGTCTCCAGAGGGGGCTGGCAAGGCAGCTGGGACCCCCCAGGACCCAGGGGTCCCCTGGGTTACACGGAGGGCACGCTCCCTTCTCTGGCTGTTGTCCTTGGGCAGCTCTGTCGGGCAGAGTGTCCCGCTGGCAGAGTCCCTGCTGTCTGCCCTGGCCACCCGGGGCTGCTGGCCTCCTTTCCTTGGCCCCGCTCCACAGCAGGCACTGGTTTCCCCTTGCAGTGGGCTGCTGGGGACTGTGGTGGCTGCTGCCCTGACTTCATCAGGCATCCAGGAACTTTCCCTCGATAAACTCTCGTCTCTTGGTGCGGTGCCAGGGTTACACGCTCCCAGAAATATGTGTGGAGGACGGTTTTGTGGGTTTTGTTTTTGTTTTGTTTGGTTTTTGGCAGTTCCCCCTGGGTGCTGGTGGTCCCACTGAGCTTTTCTCTTCCTTTCCTTCCGCAGTCCCTACTTTTCACATCTCCCCATGGCTGCCTTTCATGTGGGCCTTGGGTAGTACCAAAATAAATCCTTTGTCCTCGTGTGCACACAGGCTTTTTGGACCTCTGAACTTCCACTTAAGTAGGCCTTTCTGAAATGGTTTTATCCCTTCGCTCTCATCTCCCCTCTCACCAGCGCGTGAGAGCCTCTGGCGTGTCCTGGTGCGATGGCCTCGTGCAGGCTGGCACGTGGAGATGAGTAGGCAAGCAGAGACCATTGATCTCTTCTGGGTGTCGGGGCTTTCCGTCGCATTCCTGCACCGGTGTCGTCCCGGGACATCACGGTGCTTTCCAGGCACTCCTTAGAGCTTTGTGCGTGGCGGGGCCGTGCCCCTTTCCCAGTCCGCGGGAACCACTTGTGCCTGGGGCCGGTGTGGAGCCGAGTGGGGTGCTGGCAACCCCCGGGCAGCTTTTGGTCTGCTTCAGACCAGTAACAGCGAGTGGTTCCCGTGGCTGAGCAGAGGTGATGTGCACGGGGTCACGTCTGCAGCCGGGAGAGCACCCCTGAACCTGCCTTTCCTCCCGGGCAGCTTTACGTGGCTGGTGGCCCCTGGTTTTAGCTGGAGAGTGGGGCCCGTGGAGGTGGAAGGTGTGTTGGAGGCCATGCTTTGCTGGCTCGGCCCCTGAGACTGGTTTAACTAGGGGGTTGTTGGAACCTGGCTCGGTTACACCTCTGCTCCTGCACACCGGTGGCCTGGCACCGGGCGTCGGGCGGGCTTTTGGATCTGGGTGATGATTTCAAACAGGAATCTGACTTTTAGTGTAAAGTTTACAGAATCCCTCCCGGGTAAAGCTGCTTTGCAAACAGGCTCTGCCATTGTGCTGTAACGCAATATTTGCTTGGCTGAGCTCACGGCCAGCTGTAGTCAGGGTGTTCAGTTACAGCCAGAGAGCCAGCACCATCTCCAGAGCTGGTTCTGGGCTGGTGAAACGGGGCTGCCTGGCTGGCAGGGAGGTGGGAAGAACCCGTGACCTGGCAGGGGTTGCCTTTCCACTGAATTTAACTTGGGAAAACAAGGAGATAAATACATAACACAAATCAAGAGCAATCAAATCTCACCCATATCGGATGAGAAGGTGGTTAATCGATGTAAACCACAGCCCTGCCCTGGAAAGCGGTGGCACAGCTGCCGTGGGCATCGCGGGGCTCCCCGCTTGTCCCCGGGGGCCTTTTGGGCAGTGGCTGCTGGTCAGGAGCTGTGGCTAGTGGCTTGCCCTTCCCGAGCTGACACATCCGAGGTGGGTGACTGGCCAGCGGGGACACTTGGGGCCAGTTTTTGCCTCTGCTGCTTGGTTTCCACGCCTGTGGGCTTCGCTGGGACTGGCATCTGGGAACGCTGTGGAGACTGGGAAGAACCCAGCTGTGAAAATGCACAGAGCCTTAGTATACTAGCAAAATAATTTTCTACCAGCTGACTTATTTCAGCACATTGTTGTTAAGGTTTATTTTTGGAGATGAGGAAATAACTCTGTGGTCAGGATGACTCGAGGAGGTGCATTTGATGTGCGTGCGTGTGGGTTCAGTGTCTGGGCTGAAGCACAGAATTCCTCGGGCTGTAATGCCAGCCCCGACATATGGACTGACAGTCCAGGGGGCACTGCACCCCTGGCACACTCAGTGGGACGACACTCCAGGAGTTAACGTCTCTACGTAAAGACTATTTCTCTTCCACCATGAGATGGAAGAATGTTCCTCTGGGATTTTTGCCTGCAACCAAAAATAAACATTATTTGTGTAAGAGTAAGAGCAGAGGGAGAAACCTCTCCCAGTTCTGCCCTGGTTGCAGATGTCCCTGCTCCCTGCAGGGGGGTTGCAGTAGATGGCCCGGAACGGTCCCTTCCCACCCAGACCAGTCTAGGGTGAGTGAAGGAGAGGAGAGGTGACTTTCCTTCTCCATCTAGTTGTGCATCAGTTTATTTGGCACTTCTCTCCGTGCTGCGTACTGTGGCCTTTGAATGGAAGTGGATGTGTGGGAGGGCAGGATTAGACCCGCAGCTCGGTTTGGTAGCATCTCATTTCTCATTTGTTTCTTGTTGCCAAACTTTTCCATCCTTTCCCTGTATTGTAAAAGGATGAGCTCATTCTAGAGTTAGACAGCTTTTGGGTGCCAGTGCTCAAAAGCAGAGGAAGGAGAACAGGAAGGTAGTTTAACGGTGCCCTGGGCATCACTTGTGAACTGAGGGATTCCAGGTTCTCTGTTTCCAAGGCGTGCATGAAATCAAAATGAAAGCAGCAATAATTTCACAGATTAAGGAACTCGGAAGGGAAGAGGAGAGAAGGAGGGGCATAAACCCAGATGCCCTGTCCAGGACTCCGCTGTGTTAGGTTGGCTGCTGATTACTGGAAATACAGCAACATGTAAAACCCTTTTGGGGTTCTGTGCTGACTGAGCTGCCTTTTCAAAGCCAGAGGAACCTGGCTGGAGAGGGCTTGAGCCAACCTTGGTTTGCAGCTTCTTTGAGTCCAGCGCTGACCACGGAGCCTGTCTTCTGCTGCTGGTGACACCGGGCCAAGCTCCAGGCTCTGCACCTCCTGCCTCGCTGGGAGTGGGGCTGAGATGATGCTTTTTGGAAGGAGGGGGTGGGAATTGCTTAGACCATCTGAAAATGGGCTGAAATTGCCTCTGTGCTGGTCTGGCCGGAGAGCAGGGAGCCCTGCACACAGCAGCTCCCTGGCAGCTCCAGGGTACTGCCCCTGAGCCCTGAGCTGACCCTCTGTCTGGGGGGATGGTGGATCTGAGCCTGCTCAGCTCTGAGCAGGGCAGCGAGGCACCCGCCTGTGCTCGTGGCCCCTTCCTACTTTCCTAACGAGGACAGTGACCTGGCGAGGAGTGGTGTGAGCAGCAGACCTTGTTCTGTGTGTGTTCTCGGTGAAAGAGGCCAAATTGGTGGCTGAGAAGGAGGAACTCACCCTCTCAGGTAGATGTGCAATGAGCAAATGAAGATGATTTTCTTCTGGAGCAAAAGTGAGTGCTAAATCGGAGCGGGGAGGAAAAACAAGAAGGATGGAAAAAACACTGAGCTACAAAGAGAACTTGAGCTGGGAAAGCAAAGTCATTCATTTTAATTGGAGACTAAATGGCTGCTGTGAATTTCTGCTCTGCAGGACAAAAAGCGTTGGCTGTTGGGAAAGGTTAGATGGCAAATCAGACTTTTCCCCTCATTTGGCTGAATTCTTGTGTTTTACTGCCGTGACTTTGGCTGCTCTTCAGCCAGAGGGGTTGTGGTGGTGGTTGTTCCAGCAGTGGTTTGCTTTTTCTGGGTGCAGCAGCATTATCTAACAGAGGCTCCTGTGACAGACCCTGCCCTGCTGCAGCTCTCCCAGCAGTGAACCGTGTCCCTCCTGAAGGATGTGGGACGTGGCCCTCGTTTGCTCTCCACCTTGACAGGAACTGGGCACGGGGGGGACCTTGTGGGTGTCACTGAAAATTGGGTTGCTGAAGCTTGGTGGGGTATTGTGCGTGGTGGCTGCTGATGGAAACCAAAGCTGGAGCGGCAGCAGCGTGGAAACAAATCTCCTGGCTGCTGTGGGGCAGGCTGCCCCTTGCCCAGGTGGTCCCTGTAGCCCACACAGCACACCCGAGTCGTGATCCTCACCAAGAGGCTCAGGGAGTCCTCGGGATGGATCTGCAGGTGCTGTGAGGGGAGCTGTCTCTGGAGAGATTCCCAGCCCGGCTGGACCCTGCGCTGCTGGGCCCCTGCTCTGGGTGCCCCTGCTGGATGGAGCAGGGGGGTGGCACCAGAGCATCTCCAGAGGGCTCTGCCCACGCCTACCCTACTGGGATTCTGTCTCAGGAGTCCCTGCTCTTTCTGCTTAAGCACAGGAAGGCTTCTCATCAGCTCACTGCAGCGTTTCATCCTTGTCTTGTCTTCCAAACCATCTTGTCAGCACAGGCAGGATGGGTGATGCCCGGGGACGTGGCAGTTCTGCTGTCTCTGCCTCCCCCCAGGCGTGTGCCAAACCACAGGGGAGAGCAGCAGCTTTGATCTGCTCCCCGTGCATTTATCGCAGGGTGTCTGTCTGCAGTGTATCTGAAGATCTTGTAGCTAAATTAGTCCTGGAAAACTCTTCCCTCTAGTGTTCAGCTGGGCTTGTGCTGCAGCTCGCATGCAAAACAGGGGGTTTGGAATGTACAGCAGACACTGGGACAGGACTTGGGACACCCCACGGGCACCCTGCTCCCAGCAGAGCTGCCCCCTCAACTGAATCACAGACTGGTTTAGATGGGAAGGGACCTTTCAAGATCATCTGGTCCAGCCCCCTGCAGGGAGCAGGGCCATCTGCAGCTAGAGCAGGGTGCTCAGAGCCCCGGGCAACCTCCCCTGCAATGGTGCCAGGGATGGGACAGCCACCACCTCTCTGGGCAGCCTGGCACAGGCTCTCAACACCCTCAGCACCAACAATTTCTCCCTTCTCTCCAGTGTAAATCTCCCTCTTTTAGTTTAAACCATCCCCCCTTGTCCTGTCCCAACAGGCCCTGCTCAAAAGTCTGTCCCCATCTTTCTGAGAGGCCCCTTGAATTCCTGCAAGGCCCCCAGAAGTGTCTGCTGCTCACCTGGTTGGTTTTCCTTCCTTCCTTCCTTCCTTCCTTCCTTCCTTCCTTCCTTCCTTC
>JANVCC010000135.1:3455784-3467540 GCA_025345505.1 Todiramphus chloris collaris | reverse complement strand
CCTTCCTTCCTTCCTTCCTTCCTTCCTTCCTTCCTTCCTTCCTTCCTCCTGCTGTAGGTGAACATCATCCCCATCATTGCCAAAGCAGACACCATCTCCAAGAGCGAGCTGCACAAGTTCAAGATAAAGATCATGAGCGAGCTGGTCAGCAACGGGGTGCAGATCTATCAGTTCCCCACCGACGACGAGGCGGTTGCCGAGATCAACTCTGTGATGAACGTGAGTGATGCCACCAAAAGCCCTGACAAATTAAATTGCTGCACAAAGAGATAATTTGAAGGGGCAAGTTTCACTGGGATTGTCCAGGTGATAAACCTGTTTGGAAGTTGAGCTGTGTCCCTGACAGTCACCAAAGGCTTTATTATTAATTATAATGTGGCTCTCATGTAATTTGTGGGCTCTCCGCAGAAACTCAGCTCAGCTTTAAAATTGTTTTGTTGAATTTTTGGGGGAAAAAAAAAAAAGAAAACAAAACCAAAACACTTCCTTCAAAATTCATTCTGCCTGGGTTTTGTCTGCTCCTCATTGGAGGAGGGAGAAACTTTGAAATTTTTGCAGTTAAGATTTACATTATCCCTTTGGCTTCAGGAGGCTGAGCAGAGAAAAGTCAAATGAAAATAAAAGAGAAGAATTGTCACACTCTGTTTTGTCCTTCTGAAGTATGAGGACCAGATTCAGGCCTGGCTGAGGCATCCTTTGCCTGTGGGAGGGGGATCTCTGAGGGGTTAGCTCATGCTGAACATGAGCCAGCGTGTGCCCAGGTGGCCAAGAAGGCCACCAGCATCCTGGCTTGGATCAGCACTGGTGTGGCCAGCAGCACTAGGACACGGACTGTTCTCCTGGACTGGGTGCTGGAGAGGCTGCCCCTCAAATCCTGGAGTCACTTTTGGGCCCCTCACTCCCAGCAGGACAGTGAGGGGCTGGAGCGTGGCCAGAGAAGGGCAACGGAGCTGGGGAAGGGGCTGGAGCACAAGGGTGCTGAGGAGCAACTGAGGGACCTGGG
Source organism: Todiramphus chloris collaris (assembly GCA_025345505.1). Classification (NCBI taxonomy): domain Eukaryota; kingdom Metazoa; phylum Chordata; class Aves; order Coraciiformes; family Alcedinidae; genus Todiramphus; species Todiramphus chloris. The sequence goes on along the minus strand of JANVCC010000135.1, from coordinate 3,466,537 downwards.
CTTGTTCAGCCTGGAGAGAAGGAGGCTGAGGGGAGACCTTCTGGCTCTGACAGCTCCTGGCAGGAGGCTGGAGCCAGGGGGGTCGGGCTCTGCTCCCAAGGAACAAGTGACAGGACAAGAGGAACCGGCCTCAAGTGTCCCCAGGGGAGGTTTAGGTTGGAGCTGAGGAACAATTTCTTCCCTCCAGGGCTGTCCAGGGCTGTGCCAGGCTGCCCAGGGCAGGGGTGGAGTCCCCGGAATCCCTGGAGGGGTTTCCAAGCCGTGGAGCTGTGGTGCTGAGGGACAGGGGGCAGTGGTGATCTCGCAGTGCTGGGTTCATGGCTGGCCTTGATGATCTGAAAGGTCTCTGCCAACCCAAACGATTCTGTTTCCTGAGTCCCTGCCCCCGGCTCTGTTTCAGGCTCATCTGCCCTTTGCTGTGGTCGGCAGCACGGAGGAGGTGAAAGTTGGGAACAAGCTGGTGAGAGCTCGGCAGTACCCGTGGGGAGTGGTGCAAGGTAAGACCCCGCGAGCCGAGCGCTCGCCCCAACCCACTGCCACCCACTGCCACCCATGCCAGCCCTGCCCCAAGCTGGACCCTGCAGAAGAGCCCCGTGCAGCCTTCTGCCCGTTGGCCAAGCTTTCTTTTGCATTCCCTTTCCGACGGGCGGGTAGTGCTGGCAAGGTGAGGGGCTGGGCCGTGCCCTGGGTAGGACAGGGGGTAGAGCTCCTCGGGGGGCTGGGTTCTCAGGGGTTGGTCTCTACGGGCCCCCTGGCCACGCGTGCGCCGTGCTGACCGCTCCCTCTGCTCCCGGCAGTCGAGAACGAAAGCCACTGCGACTTCGTGAAGCTGCGGGAGATGCTGATTCGGGTCAACATGGAGGATCTCCGGGAGCAGACTCACACCCGCCACTACGAGCTGTACAGGAGGTGCAAACTGGAAGAGATGGGCTTCAAGGACACGGACCCAGACAGCCAGCCCTTTAGGTGAGCAGCCTTCACCTCTGGCACAGGAGTTTGGTCACCGTGGCCACCAGAGTGGGAGTTTTGTAGGCAGCGTCCACCAGACTGGGCTGGAAAGTGCTAGGGCTGGGTTGGAACTTTGCGGCTGCCTTTGGCATTCCCTCCCCTGCCCGTCTGTCTGTCAGCAACACCGACGGGCTGCCTTTCCCCAGCCCCAGCCCGCTGCGGGCCAACGGGTCTGGATTTTGTTTACTTCTCCTGCAGCCTCCAAGAAACATATGAGACCAAAAGGAAAGAGTTCTTGGGCGAGCTCCAGAAGAAAGAGGAAGAAATGAGACAAATATTTGTCAACAAAGTCAAGGAGACGGAGGCAGAGCTGAAGGAGAAGGAGAGAGAGGTGGGTGTGCCAAAAAACCTGTGAGAGGAGCCCAAAATACAGCCAGCATAAGATCTGGGTCTGGGCAACGTATGGATCCTGGAAAGCACGTGTGGCACCAGCCACAGCACCCACAGCCACCTTCCCCCACTCAGAGGAGAGGACATGGGGTGATGTTTTCAAAACAGCATCCCGGGTTTGGGTTCCTCAGGAACAACAATTTTCCCCCGTGCTGTGCAGTGTGTAGGAGACTCAGCTGCCGCTTGCTGAGCGAAGGGCAGTGCAGGATGAGCATCCTTCTCGGGCAGACCTCACTCCCTGGGCAGCAGAGTAGAGGGGTGCAGCTGGGCTGGCTGGAATCCTGCAGGTCTGCAGCGTGAGGCCGTGGGCAGCTGCCGTGGCTGGGGAGGGAGTAAATGGACCATCTTCAAAACTAGGGAGGAGCGGAGGAGCGCACAGCGCCCGGGGCTGCGGGCTGAGCCGACAGCCTCGCTGCGCTTGCCCGTGGCTCATGGGCTCCCGGCCCGGGACGGGGTGTCAGGCAGAGCTGAATTGCTCGTGGCTTCACTGCTGCTGGTGAAGAGGCTGCTGCTGCTCGGGGCTCGGCTCTGCCCAGGGGCTTGCCCGGCACAGGGGCGCTGGCTGCCGCACCCCAGGGCCGGCTGGTGGGTCTCGGGGTGCTGGGCTTGGTGTGGGAGGCGTGGCTGTGGCTCCAGAGGGATGCTGGATGCGATGCTCAGAGGGTCTGTCTCCTACCAGCTGCATGAGAAGTTTGAGCACTTAAAAAGGATACACCAGGAAGAGAAAAGGAAGGTGGAGGAGAAGAGGAGGGAGCTGGAGGAAGAGATGAATGCCTTCAACCGGCGGAAAGTAGCGGTGGAAACCTTGCAGTCCCAATCCTTGCAGGCTACCTCACAGCAGCCGCTCAGGAAGGACAAAGACAAGAAAAAGTAAGTGACTGAGCTCAAGTCTTTCTCCTCTGCTGCTGGTGTCCGCTCTGACGCTTCCGTGTTTGGCCAGGTGCTTAGACAGCAAATGGAAAAGGGGATTTTGGAATCCTGCCTAAAGCGGAGGAGACACGGGGTCCTGTGCCTGGGCACTGCCCTGGGGACATCCCGGGGGCTGCGGGTGGGAGAGTGCCCCAGGCTCTGCCCTTGCCTCTGTGACAGCCAGCTCGGGTGCTGCTGCGAGCCTGCGGACAGGCAGGGGGGGGACTGGCAATGAGCAGCATCTTCTCCCCAGCAGAGAGGAGCGGGCACGGTCTCCACAGGCTGTAATGTCTTACAGATGAGGTTCCCTGTCCCACAGGAACCTCGCTGTGATCCGTAGGCTTGGGGCCCTCCTCGGAGAGCACGCTTGCTTTATTTTTAGAGACACAGCTGTTAAGGAAGCAGCAGCTTCAAGGGAAGATGCTGTGGAAATTCCTGGTGAAATGGGGCTCCCCAGCACAGCTCTGCTTAGGAGAAGGCTCCTTTCCCTAAAGGCAGGATTCTTTTCTCTTAGCTTGCTGCAAGTCCATGGATGCTGCTGAAGCCAGCAAGAGTGTGGCATAAGGGCATGGAAATAATGCTCTTTCAACTGCCTGGCTGTGCAGTGGTAGAGCAGGAAGGGGGCAAATGGGTTGAAAAAGAGAAGGCTGTGGGGGGGTTGATCCTGCTTCTGCTCAAGGCAGTCTTCAAGGAGCGCTGGCCAGGGAGCAGAGTGAGCAGCACCGTCACCCCAGCTGGCAATTCTGCTCTTCCAGCATTTTCTGTTACTTCCCCTTGAGTGAAGGAGATGAAGAGCCTCAAGTGCTTTCTGTCAAATCCAGCCCAGGCTGGTGGTAGTTTTCTGACCCTCCTAGTGATGAAAAGGCAAAAATAAACAACCAAACGAGACCCCTGAGAGCAGCAACACCCAAGTTTGCTCTTGACAGCACAGTCTGTGGCTCCCTGTTGCTGGTGATTGTGCTCTCTGCTTTCTGTGCTGTGAACTGCAGTGCTGGAGGAGCTCCTGATGAGCTCCTGATTTGCTGCTGCCTCTGGGAGATAACGAGTTATTTAATGTCTTTGCTTGGAACGTAAGTGCGGTGGTGTTAAAACCAAAGCCCACTCCCCTGCAGACCTCTCAGCACGCACTGGGCACGTCCCCCATCGCCCACAGAGTCCAAAACGGTCTGTGAAATATTCTGCTGAGAACAGGGTTGAATCCAGCTAAACGCACCCAGGAATTCGGGGCTGGATTCCGGGGCAGCCTGGGGCCGGGGTCTGCATTGAGAAGGCGAGCGAGCGATGCCGGGCGCCGGGATGCTCGGTGGTGATGCTCTGTGGGTGCTGCTGGGGCGGAAATGCTGCAGCTTCCCCTCGACTTGGTCTGTCTGTGATGAGAAATAGTTTCCCTGTGCTTTGCTGGTTTTCAGCCACCTGCAGATGTGAGTCCGGATGCTCTTCCTCTTCTGGGTGGCGATTAGAAACTGGCCGCAGTCAGAAGGTGGCAGCTCAGGAGGGGTGTGAAGGACCGAGGGGCACCCACGGCGTGTGCCCTGCGTGGTGGGGACCTCAGCACCGTGCTGGGGTAGGGAGGGTTCCCTGGAGCATGGTTAGAGGAGAGGCACCGTCACCGGGAAGAACATGAATACAGTAGGGAGAGGAAGTGGTTTAGGATTGGGGTTTGGGGTTAAGGGCTTTTTGCAAACCTCTGAGCTAGTTCAAAATGTGGTATCTGGGGGTTTCCGCTCGAGCAGGATAATGAAATTTGAAAGAGAAAATTCAAAGGAAGGTGCCTCCCCTTGGCTCTGCCTGTGACTTGTCTTCCCAGATCCCCTTTTCATCTGGGAGGCATCAGAAGGAGCTTGGGGGTTTTGTGAAACCTCTGTCGGAGAGCACAGCCCTCACCCACCCCCTGCCCCATGCCAGGCGGTCGGTTTGATGCTGACCCCCCAGACCACTCCACTACTGGAGAGAGTCCAGTGGAGGCTGTGGAGATGCTGAGGGGCTGGAGCATCTCTGTGCTGGGGACAGGCTGAGAGCCCTGGGGCTGTGCAGCTGGAGAAGAGCAGCCCGAGAGGGGAGCTGAGCAATGCTGAGCAAGAGCTAAAGGGCCCCGGGGGGCAAGAGGATGGGCACAGACTCTGCTCAGTGGTGCCCAGAGACAGGACAAGGGGCACCAACTGGAACCCAGGAGGTTCCATCTGAGCAGGAGGAGAAAGTTCTTTGGTGTGAGGGTTTGGAGCCTGTGCCAGGCTGCCCAGAGAGGCTGTGGAGTCTCCTTGTCTGGAGAGATTCCCACCCCGGCTGGACCCTGCTCTGGGTGCCCCTGCTGGATGGAGCTGGGGTTTGCACACTGCTGGCACCAGGCTGGTGTGAGGGAAGCAGGACCCACAGGCTGCCAGGGGAGCATCAGGTTGTTTTTTTTTTTTTAAAAAGAAGGGAGAATTGCAGGGGATGAGGGGAAATAAAAACGTCTGTGCCGAGACCTTCTGCACTTGGCCCTGCCAGGCAGGGCTCAGCGAGCCGGGGGTTGCTCTCAGCTGCGAGCTGCAGATGCCCACCCAGGGTTTGCCCTTCTCCTCCTTGTTTTTTTAATTTGTGCTTTTTTTTTTGGTTTGTTTTTAACATATTCCACTCCATCTTGCTTCTGTTCAATTTTCATAGCATTAATTCACGCTTACTTTGTGTTGTTTTTTGCTTGTCTGTTTGTTTTTTCTCCTTATGTTTTGTTTCAGTTAATCACACACAGACTTTCAGGCCAAGAGTGGACTTGGTGCTTTCGTGTGTTAAGTTGCTTGAGTTTCCCACCCTGTGACCCTTCTCATAACATTGTGTGAGTGGACCAAAGTGAAAGAGAAAATGAGCATCTCCGGTGGCTGCGGTGTCACGACTCGCTCGGGAGGCTTTAAGGAAGTAACCTTACCATGCACGTTCTGTTAAACCAAGGCAACTAATCCCTAAAGAAAGACGTTTTCTTCTAAACCCAGCGGCTGAGCAGCCCTGTAGAACGTGGCCATAACTTTGTCCGAACTCATCTTGCCCGCTGGCTAAATACTTGCTTCCTAGATGAATTTTACTGTAACTGGCTAAGGTGACTGCTGGAGGCTCCCCTACCTTGCCCTCTACGTGCACAGATGCAAGGAGTGCTATGAAAAATGCTGAAGCGTTTATTTTTCTAACAAAAGGCTCAATTTGAATAAGTTTGTTGGATTGTTTTGGTTTTCTTGGAACGGGTAGAAGAACACAATGCTTAGGTTTTTCTGCCCGGGGAATCTTAGAGTAACCATACCAATAATTATCTATTTTAATTCTGAATTACTCAAAACACTTTCTACATCATTTATAATATATATATATATAAAAATAAAGAGAGAGTGAGTGTGTGGTTAATAAAATTCACAGGAGAATGGTTTGAATTTGCTTTACTGCTGCAGTAGAACATTTATGTAGAAAGATGATTCTTTTTTTGGTAAGAGTTTGTTGTATAATGTGGAACTGCAGGATCCGTGTAACTTCTCGTGAGGCATTTACCAATGGATTTTACGTGTTGGGGGAAAAACTATTTAAGCTGTCATCTTGACTCTTGCTCTTTAACCTTAAACTTACTCCGTGCCTAATGAGGAGAACCCCCTGCTCTTGAGCTGATATTTGTGCTGATAGGCTTTACTCCTCTTAGAAGGTGCTTCCTCTAACACTCCTCACGCCTACAGATCACAGCCTTGTTCCAGGCAGCTGAGCTTGGAGGAATAATGAGGATCAATATTATTTTATTTCTTTTTTTTCCACTCAAACCATTTTGTGGTAAGGCAGGGCAGTGACTGACGAGAGGCTTGCTAGCTGTGTTGTCATGGAAAAATAGCCAGACCCAGTTCCATCCATCCATCTGAAACCAGGCTGAAAGGAGGCAGGGATTTGACATTAACCCCCACGTAGTGTCTCCAGAATTTCTGCAAACACTGGCTGGCTGCGTGTTAGTTGTGAGCGTGGGGGGGGGGGTTATTTACTTACTAATCTTAAGGATTTTCCTGGTTTGTTTGCATTTTTTGTTCATTTGTTTTTAAAATCTTTAAGTTTGGGGGTTTTTTGTAAAGTCTTTAAGTTTGTTTTTTTTTTTTTTAAAGTCTTTAAGTTTGGGTTTGTTGTTTTAAAGTCTTCAAGTTTGTTTTTTTTTTTTTCTGGAAGTCTCTAAGCTGAGCTGCCAGCACATTCCATAGGTGGCTGGGTGGAGATGCCCAGCCGTGTGCGGCAGCCGGTGCCCCCCCTCTCCGGGGGGCGTTTTGCTGCCTTGTAAAGCGAGGTTCTCAAACTCTCACATCCCCTCAGAGCAGCTTGGGTTCTTTCCTTCCTAAACGCAGGCTCGGGTGTTAAGCTGTTGTCCCACAGACAGGGCCCTTGTACGCGGCTGCCTAACGACATCGGCGTGGCTTGATGCTTGGAAGAGCCGACCTCGTGAAGACCTCGCAGGCACCTTCTTAGATCAGGACAGCTCTTTTTCAAAGAGCAGAAATTCTGCTGAAAGCTCAGTGTGGGATTTTTAGGGCTGTGCCTCCAGGGCTGTGCCTCCAGGTTTGGTGTGTTTTACAGAGTAGCTGTCAAACGTCAGAGGGTTAACGTGTTCTCCTCGGAGAAACGCACAAGGAACCCAACCTGTTGCTCCATCCTAGCTCGCCGCCGAGCGCAGTCCAATTGTGGAGCAGATGCAGGGCAGGATTTTGAGTTTTTTTGCCTGTGAATGGGCACCCTGGTGCACTAACTGCTCGAGGTTGGGGCAGTGTTTTGCTTCTGAAGGCCAATGCCACGCGGGCTGGGGTGAGCCCGTGCCCGCTGGCATTGGGCACGTGCCCAGCCGCCTCGCCAGCGCTTTGCCAGTCGATAGTTTCCTCCTGATCTCGTGCTTCAACCAGCAAGAGCTACGCAAACAATTTCCATCTGCCCTGGCTCAGCAGAGATCAATTCTTTTTTCCTAGAATAACAGGTAGTTCACAGTAACAGAAGAGTAAAAACCTTCAAACCCAAGGGCACAGCGGAGAAATTCCCCGCTCTTTCTGATGAAGACATTCAGAATGTAGGTAACAGTGTTCTGGTGGTGATGGTGATGATGATATGACTTTGACTTTATGTTGCTGGACATACCTTTCCCAAGCAGTCAGCATCATCATCATCTCCCCAGTGGGACTCAGTCATTTTTATTTTACTTTTTTTTTCCTCTAGTACTTGATTTTTCCACTTCCCTGAGACAAGGTTTAATGATGTCATGTAAAGGGTAGTTCTGCATCTTACTCTTATTTGACAAGTTACACATACACGGTGATGCTAATCTCCCTCCAGTCCGAAGATTTGCATCTTGTAGGCTAGAAGAAGTGAAAGAAAAACCCTTCAGAAATGGCAAACAGTTCAGTGACCCACCTTTCAGCTGCTTTGTGCATTTGTCTGTAAAAGGTTGGTATTAATGGAAAAACTACCCATGGTTTGGTCTTTTTTTCTATCACTTAAACATTTGCCATCATGTATGTTGTCTGCTAATTTCCAGCGTGTTTTGCAGGGCTCCAAAGCCCTGTAGGCTTCCCATCTGGCAGTGGTGGATGTCCTGGGGCGGGTGGGGATGGGGTGGTTGCCTCCCAGCACGTGGAGATGCCCTGGGGACCTGCCCGGTGGGGAGCAGCCTCTCACTTTCTCATTCCAGATGTGTTGGGCTTTGGTTTGGGTTGTTTGTTTTATTTTATTTGTTCGCTTGATTGTTTTGGTTTTTTTTTTTTATTTCATTTCTTTCCACTCACTTTGTACTTTTTTTTTTGGTTTCTTTTATTAAATCTCACATGCATTTTGAGTTCTTTGTGGTGTCCTTTATTGAGCCGTGGATTCCCCGTGCTACCTGGTGGGTCTCTGTTGAAATGATGACAATGCATAATGATTGAAAGCTTCAGTCACAGGAGGTCTTCCGACCACTGGGAACGTTCAGAGCCAAAATTAGCTCATTTCTCCATCATACAGCACCTCATCTGTAATCTGGGGCGGGATTCTGAGGTATTCATTCAAATGCCATCCCTCTTTGGACAAAAGTAGCCTGGTACATCTCCTTTGTGGCATCCGGTGACTGAGCAGGTGGATTTCCCAGCAGTTTTACTGTTGTCATAGTGCCCAAAGGGGTGATTTAAGGGGAGGATGAAAAGGGAGCAGAGATGGGGGGTGATATTTTCCGAACGGTGCTTCCAGATCTGTGCTTTTTCTGGAGAAGCTCGTCCTACGCTCGGATGGAGGCCAAAAGCAGAGCACAGTCTGGGGCTCTTCGTTCAGAGAGCTGCTGCTGCAGCTTTGCCTGGAGGCCAGTTCTTGGTGTCTGCTCTGTGGGCTGATGCTGCACAGGAAGTTATCTTTGGGTAACTTAGGGTCTCTCTGGGTTTCATTTGCCATTGGACTGAGACCAACGCCGCACCTCAGGCAAAACCAACAAGTGGAGTTTGGCTGGCGCACAGCGTTTGCTGAAGTGCTGCTTCTGGTGGGAGCTTTATCTGCAGCCCCATCTTCCAGGGCAGAGCCCGGTCGGTGATCCTGGCTGCTTCTGAAACCTCTTTTGGCCGTGCTGTCCCTGCAGGGCTCGGCTGCTGGGTGAGACCTCCACTTCTTAGAGCTTGAAAGGCAGCGGGCACTTCTGGGCAGCCTCTGGGCTGCCTCTTTGCATCCCACCCTCTTGCCAGCCCGGCTGCCGGGCTGTGCTGTGTGGACACCAGACAGCCTCCCACAGGGAGCGGACTGGGGGCGGTGGTTGGAGCTGCTGTGATGGTTTTCCTGCAGCCAGCACGGACAAAGTGCAGGTGGGAGGCTGAGCCTGCGCTGGGTTAGAGCTGGAGCTTGAGCCTGTTGCCTTGTTGGAGGAGAAGCCGTAGTGGGGACTTGGCAGTTGTACCCAGTGGTTGGTATGAAATGTTTTATGCCCTTTTCTATCCCAATCCTTTAGGCCCCAGCAATGCTGGGAGGGCTGGAACCCCTCTGCTGGGAGGCCAGACTGGGAGAGCTGGGGGGGTTCAGCCTGGAGAGGAGAAGGCTCCGGGGAGACCTTCTGGGGGCCTTGCAGGACTTCAAGGCAGCTTAAAAAGAAAGGCTGATAAAATTACCAAGGCCTGTAGTGACAGGACAAGGGATAATGGCTTTAACCTGAAGGAGGGACTGGACCTGAATTTAGACTGGAGAGAAGGAAGAGTTTTTTGATGCTGAGGGTGTTGAGAGCCTGTGCCAGGCTGCCCAGAGAGGTGGTGGCTGCCCCAGCCCTGGCACCATCCCAGGGGAGGTTGCCCGGGGCTCTGAGCACCCTGCTCTAGCTGCAGATGGCCCTGCTCCCTGCAGGGGGGTTGGACTTAGATGACCCTTAAAAGTCTGTGGGTCTGTAATTTTAAAGACGAACCACCCAGCAATTCTGGATGACGTACATTGGCAAACGCTGTTCCACGGGAGCAATATTAAGACCATTCATTAATATTTGTGCAGAGCTCCTAGAGACGCTCACAAGAGGCTGAGGAATGCAAAGTGTTGCTGCAAAAGCAGCTCAGCCCCGAGGCAGCTGCTCTCCAGTGTTTCGCAGTCCTGGAGCCCGGTGACCTAGGACACGGTGCTGCTTTCCCTTCAGGAGACAACACAAACCCAACCTCATCTCCTTGTCCTGGGCTGCTTGACAGCTGTGAGAGGTGGAACCTGTGTGGTGAGGACGCTGCAGAGCCAAGGGCTGGGTCAGGCAGTGCTTGTGTGGCTGGAGATGGCTCCGCACCTCTGCCCGTCCCCTGCCGCCGCAGCACATCACCTCTCATTGTTCCTCTCCTCGGTCTGTCCTCAGAAAACATTTGAGCCAATCCTCTGGTCACCAGTTCCAGTCGAGATCTTGGCAGCCCTGAGAGCTTCTCCAAGTTGCAGCAGTTTAAATTCAACTGTCCGTGCCCAGCCCCAGCACGCGTTAGGTCTGCCCTTTGCCCTTTCGTGCTCTCTGTAATCGATGTAAATAACTGAGAAATACTGATTCTCTTTTGTTCTTTCTGTAGCTTTTTTAGTCTTCCCAGTGCGTGCTCCATAACACCAGGAAGATATGTTAATTAGAAGATTTATTCAGGCCAAAACATCACATGCAGAAGAAATTAATTGGTGCTTTCACCTTTAAGCTCGCAATATATTGCCCAGAAGAGATTCTAGAGCAAGGACGCACCGTTCCTTTTGACTGGGAAAAGTTTGCTCGATCAGGTTTCTCCATAAAGCTGAAATCTAAGACACTTGCCCAAAGATAATCTGCTAATTAAGGCGGCTGCATGGCTTCCACTAAACCCAGTTGCTAATCTCTGGGCAGAGCCCACTCAGAGCAAGTAACACTGAGCCAGGGAGTGGGGTTAGCACGAGGTGGGGTTCAAGCTTCCCCCTTGAGCTGCTGGGGGAATGGGGCTTCCATCCATCCATCCATCCATCCATCCATCCATCCATCCATCCATCC
>JANVCC010000135.1:3412883-3455774 GCA_025345505.1 Todiramphus chloris collaris | reverse complement strand
TCCATCCATCCATCCATCCATCCATCCATCCATCCATCCATCCATCCATCCATCCATCCCTCCATCCTCTCCTCGCTCTGGGTGTAACTGGAGGAGCTGGGTAGGGCTCTAACCTTCCTGCTGGGCTCGCACCTTTCGTAGCAATAACTCTGCTATGCAGCTTGACTCCGTAGACGGACGGGTTCCGTAACCAAAGCCCCCCCTCCCTCATTCTGCGTGCCCCCCAGCCTAACCCCTTCCCCACCTCCCCCCCCACCGCCCCACGCGCTGCCTCGGGGACCAGTAACCCCACGGGGCCAGTCCAGGCTCTGGCGTGGCTTACTGGGATGTGGCGGGTGATAAGGGAACTATTTTAAAGGATAACTAAATGTTCTGTGTCAAGGGAGGGGAAATGATGCAGTGCTGGAGCCTCTGTTCCTGGGTTTGAGTTGTGGGTTGGAAGCAGACTGACTTCCCTTTAAAAAAAAAAACCCAAAACAACAAAGTGGGGGGAAAAAAACCACAATTGTGACGTCTGTGCCCCAGGCTGACTTCACCCAGGAACAGGGAGAGGTCCCAGTTTGTCTTTGTTTCCAACCAACCTTGTAAACGAATCTCAGGAGCGACCTGCTTGTACCGCAGTTGGGTTTAATAAAAACAGAACTGACTCGTTTAACAAACATCTGTTAGAAACATGTTTTGTACGCCAGTGATGGCCACTGGGACAGCGCAGCGCTGTGTGCGGATGCACAGCCCTTGCTTCATTTTTCCAGTTTCCCTCGGTTAACCCAGTTACCCCCAGTACCTGTGTTTTAAGGGTGATGCTCCCCATACATCTGGGGTGTATCTCCCCCCTTCTCCAAGCTGCTGCTTCCCTGGGGCTGGGGCTGGAGGACCACAGAAAACCAGCCCTTGGCAGGAGGTCCGAGGGAAGCTCGCACCCCGTACCCCTCCCTTGTGCTGGGTGGTGTGGCCAGAGCGGGACAGGACCCGGCTGTGAGCCACAGGGGGTGAGAGAGGAGCTCCTGCCAAGCAGGCTGGGTCCCCATCGCCACCCAAGAGCTCCTGGAGACCGAGAGGGGGGCGCAGAGGCACCAACTGCTGCGGGGCTGAGCCCCCGGCCCCCGGGCGTGTTGCACGTGGCCGTCACCGAGAGCTCGGGATGCCCTGGGCGTGAGCTGGAGTTTGGAAAGAAATCTTGGCGTGTAACAGGTATGTGGCCTGAAAATAACCAAACTGGGCACACGGGGAGGTTCTGGAGACTCCTGCCCCTTGCAGCAGGAGGGACTAAACCCTGTGACAAACGTGTTCAGCCTACGGGGCTCATCCCTGCCTGTCCCCGCTGCTGCACCTCCCGCTTCGGTGGAAGTGGCACCAGGTGAAAAGCAAGTCAGTGTGGCAGGGGCAGAGCTGGAGCAGCGTGTGGCAGGGGCAGAGCTGGAGCAGCGTGTGGCAGGGGCAGAGCTGGAGCAGTGTGTGGCAGGGGCAGAGCTGGAGCAGCGTGTGGCCATCGAGCCGAGCAGTGAATCACCCTTTGCTGCTGCTTTGGTCACTGTTTTAAACTCGCCTGTGCTCTCTTTTGGGGCAAACCAATCTCATTCCCTTGGCAAAGCTGTCATCCAGTTTGGAGCTATTCTCAAGTTACTGGGTAGGTGAATGGGGAAGAAAAAGCTGTTTTTTTTTTTCCCCCTTCAAAATTGTTTCGAAGATTTGGTTAAATTCTGTTTGCCACGACCATAGTTTGGTCACCAGGGGGTTCCTGGTGCTCACCTTGCTGGGGGAGAACAGGATGGAGCTGAGACCTGCCAGGGGTTAATGCAGCACTTGCCCCAAGCGTGCTTTTGGGAACGCTGGTCATGCAGATCTGCAGAGGGTTTGGAAAGCATGCTTGTGGGTTTTAATGTGTCATCCAGCTTCTGGGCCAGAAACTACGTACCTAGGCTCAAAGCTGGGCGACACAGCATGAGCTGTGGCTGGCGTGGTATGAAGGATGTTAATTACTGCGTGGGGAATTTTTCTGCTGGCGTTTCCAGTGGTTAATGCAGCTGGTGGAGATGCTTGAGATGATAGGGCAGAGGGATGGGAGGAAAAGCAGAAGCAGAGGGATGGGGGAAAAAGCTGAGCCAGACAGACACACACCCCCTAAGCTTCCTGCAAGGACCTGTGTGGGCATCGGCTTTTGGCTGAACTCTGCACGGGGCACCCCAAGAACGCGCAGACCAGGCTTATCTTTTATTGAACGGGAACTACAAAAGACAACTCGCCTCTTTCAAAGAGACAGGCGCTCAAGTCACAGCTTGTGATGGCAAAGGAAGGTGCTGTGCTGGGGGGTGGGAAGAGCCCTACCGCCGTGGAATTAAAACCTTTGTGGTATGGGGGCAGGAGGAACAAATAACACGCCCCAAGCACGCTGCTGCCCGGCGCCGGGCTGGGGGGTACCTTGTAAACCTCTGGTCTGAAGCTGGGCACTGAGCAGCTCCCGTGGCATCCCCTGGCTAGGGATGCTCCTCACTGCCCCGCGGACCTCACAGTGGGTGGCAGGTTTGTCTTGCCCCACGGGACCTCCTTTGGTGGCAGGGCTGGTTCGAGTCGCCTCTGCTCCCGTCTGTCCTTTCACGCAGCCTCTGGTGCCAAGCGTTTCTTTCTGTTTTTCTTTGGTTCGCCGCTCACGGGGGCGAGCGTGGCTCTGCCCTTCTCCCTGCCCCCTACAAAGGCCACGCTGTGCTCGGTGCCAGCGCTGCCAAAGGGCGCACATCACCAAGTGCCATCTGCTGCCAGAGCTGCTCGGGGCGCGCGTCCCGTCGGGATTGCCTCTCCCCCAAGGGAAGAGGATGAGGGGGGAAGGTGGCTGTTTCCCCACTGTTGCGGGGGTCTCCCTGCTCCTGTCCTAGCCCTGTGCCCTGTCTGGTCATCCCGTGTCGTCACACGAGGCACGGGTCCCTGTGGAACCCTCTCCTGTGGGGTGGCAGGAGCTGCAGCCACTATTTCCTGGGTGATGCCCCCAACAAGCAGCTGGAAATGCTGGCACCACTGTCTGAAACAAAGCCTGAAAAACCCACCCAAACAACCCAAAACCTGAGAAAACACTTGTTTGAAAAGATTGTGTAAGGCTGGTTGTTCAGAGTGCCCAGGGGGTTTAAACTGGCCCTGGTAAAGGGCTTTGCTGTGGCGATTGGCAGCTGATAACAGCGAGGGGGGGGATGAAGGCATTTTCTGTTGTCCAGTCGGGTAAGGTACAAAAACCAGCCCTGACCAGCATCTGCTGGGGGGAGTGGGGGGGTCAGTGCTGCTTTTGGGGGGCAGCAGTGCTTGGGGAGGCAGTGATGGTTTGGGGGGGGGTCAGTACTGGTTGGGAGGGTCAGTGCTGGCTGGGGGAGGTCAGTGCTGGTTGGGGGGGGGATCAGTGCTGGTTTTGGGGGGCAGCAGTGGTTGGGGAGGCAGTGCTGGTTTGGGGGGAGGGTCAGTGCTGGTTGGGAGGGTCAGTGCTGGCTGGGGGAGGTCAGTGCTGGTTTTGGGGGTCAGTGCTGGTTTTGGGGGGCAGCAGTGATGGTTGGGGAGGCAGTGATGGTTGGGAGGGCAGCACTGTTTGTGCACAAGAGGTGATTTCCCCCCAGCTTGTAGGAACTGGGGCTGGGTCTTTACTGGCTTCAGCAGGAAGGAGCACAGAAGTCAGACCCCTGGATTCCAGGGTAACACCTTTAGAAAAACTGGAGGTTTGATTCTCAGTCTTCTCGTGATGAAATCACAACCTTGGTTCTACCCGAGAACCGCTCTTACAGATCCAGCAGCGGGGGCTCCCCCTCCCTCCCAAGCAGCTCCTGCTCCCAGTCCCACGGGGCCACTCGGATTGACTCTCCTGGGAGACCAAGGGGTGAGCTGGGGGAGAGGCTCCATCCGTCGCTCTCCCAAGGTGCCAGTTCTCCACTAGCCCTGTCCAGGCGGCTGTAAGGGAGGACACGGGGAGCTGCCTTCGCCAGCCCTCAGCCGAGGGCACGAGCCACCCGCGCTCCCATCCTGCCCGTAGAGGTGTCCGAACCCACCGCAGGATTCAGCGGTCCCCGTGCTGTCACCAGGAGTCTGGGCCGTGGAAGGTGCCACAACCGGCTGCCCTGCAGCCCCCCGCAGCCTCACTTGGGGATTGCTCAAGCCAGAAGGGTCAGGGTGGGGTGGCCTTGCCTTGGGACGGCCCTGGGTGGCCTGGCTGATGGGATAGAAGATATAAACAGCGTTGGGTGGCCGCAGGCACGGTCGCTCTTGATCCACAAGCTCCTTGCAGTGGGTGAACTCGGTGCTGTTAACCTGTAAGGAAAGATGCAGGTTGGGTGTGAGTTCATGACAAACCGCTCTCTCTTCTGGCCGCTGCTCCTGGAACTCTGTGATTAGGGGAAGGGCAGGGACAGGCTGCATGGGATGCCTCCATAGATGCGTATCAGCAGTATGGCTGGTGGTCCTGATGAAAAACACCTCATCATCGAGTTGTTTTGCTTGGAAGAACTTAACCAGGAGATCCTGAGCTACCACGCACAAGGTGGGCAAGATGACAAAATGGGTCAATGGTAAGCTGACAGCCCAGGTCTTCAGCCTTCTAGGTATGCTCTTGGGTCTTCAGCCTTCTAGGTATACTCTTGGGTCTTCAACCTTCTAGGTATGCTCTTGGGTCTTCAGCCTTCTAGGTATGCTCTTGGGTCTTCAGCCTTCTAGGTATGCTCTTGGGTCTTCAGCCTTCTAGGTATGCTCTCTAAGAGGCATGGACTTTATGAAACTGGAGAAAAGCTTTAAGAAACCCCAGCAGAGTTGGGTGTATCATTAGAAGCCAAACGGATTCTGTTTTAAAAGCAGCGTAACTGTACTTGGAAGTTTTTGCAGTGTTCATGGGGAGGCTGGGGACAGATTGGACAGGTTGTTAGGAGCTCTCAGACACTCCCATTGTAGGAGAACCTCTCCTCGCTTAGGAGGTGGGGGCTATCTGTAGCCAAGTGACATGGAAACCTCCCTTCCCTGCCAAAGGGAGGGTCCTCTCCCCAGTCCCCAGCCCTTTTTTATTCCCTCTTTTGTTAGCACAAACACGCAGCCAAGGCAGAACGTGGCTCCGTGCTCTCCAGAAGCTGCAGTGTGATGTTGGTTGTGAACACACGTGCGCTTGGTTAACTTATCGGTGTCCCGGCCTCGAGACTGGCGGCCAAAGGCCATTTTGATTCCTACCTGTGCTTTTTTTAGCAGATCAGTAATAACAGGAAACCAATCAGGAGTCTGCCTCTCCAGCTCTAAGGTGATGATCACCAAAGCCAGTGTGGAGCCCTTAAACTGCACTAGTTGGTGGCAGGCCATACAGTGCTGTAGCTGTTTGGTCAAGAACGCAACGTGGCGGGAAGGATTCATCTGAGGCAGCCCATGTAGTAGATGGGGCCACTTGGACATCACCGTGGCGTGGAACTGGAGAGAAGAGAAAAATGTATATATATAAATATATATAAAAGAAGCAGAGGTCAGTGAACTTTGTATGTTTTCATATGTTATCGACCAGAAGTACAGATGAGTTTTGTCTGGTATCAGGAAACCTGAAGGGTTCCCTCCCCTCCTTTTTTTGTTGGGGTTTGTTGTTTTGGGGTTATTTTTGCGTGTTTTGTGTTCGTAGTTGCCAACCATTGAACTGGGGGTGGGTTTTTTTGAGCTTATGATGAATGTACAAGGTCTGTGTTTCCTAACGGTCTGTGAAGTTTCTACCTTACCCAGGAGGTTCAGGTCAGGGCAGCAGAGACAGAGCAGAACCAGCGCCAGTGACCACGCTCTGAGTTCACCCAGGAAACACACGCCTAAGAAAGGCAGTGTTCACAATCAGCGGCCGGAGACGGCTTGATATTTGCACATAACCTTAAGAAAAGGGATCCAGGATGTGTTCGTGTCACACGATCCTTGCCTTACTAGCACACGATCAGAGAAAGTTTGAACTGTTCCCATCCCCCCTGTAACCACCCCAACGAGAACCAAGGGCCAGGTTTGGGGTTCGCTCAGTGCCCAAGCCCGGGGTGACTGAGCAGTGGGACGACAAGGAAAAGGGTTGAAGACAATAAAAACCTGTGTGTGAAATGTAGCAAAACTCCGAGAGCTTTCTATGTACAGTATTAATAGAATGGAAATAGTGAGAAATATTTTTGCAGTGTGTATTTAAAAATAAATATAAGCGGCGTATGGTTGTGCATCACGAGAACCTTTTTAACGCCCCCTTTTAGTTGCCCTTTAAAGATGGGAGTAAATATTATTATTTTTTTTTGTGAGCAAAATGAAAGGTTTTAAATAGTAGAAAAATTTTAAAAAGAAATTAAAAAAAATATAGAAAAATCACTGTAATGTTCTTCAGAAGACTCACAGGGAGCTGGGGAAGGATGTGTGGGTGGGTGTATGTGTGTGCATCTGTGTTTTCTAGTCTTCTTTGGTAAGGAGCTGTTTCTTTAAAGGAAAAAAAAAAAAAATCAATTGCCAAACTTAGTGCTTACAATGTGTAAGAAATCCATTGGTGTTGCTGTGTAAAGGTCCCAGTGAAGCTTATCTAGTATAACTCTTTCCATTCTCAAGATCTCAGCGGGAGAGCGTTTACAGCCACTCTGCACCGCCAGCATCTGCACCGATGGCATTACCTGTAAAAAAAAACAAAACAACAAAAAAAGACAAAAAAAAAAAAAAAAGCTTAAAAAAAAAGAAAAAACACAAACCAAACCAATAAAGAAGCCAACATCCTACCCAGTGCTGTGTGTGCTTCTCTGTGTTGTGAAGGGATCTGACACGTTCGCACCCATCCCCACGTGCCAAGCAGAAAGCCCGCTGCCCGAAGTAGCCCCCAGCCCGGGAAGACTGGCCCGGGCTCACCGCGGGGCAGGGGGCTGCGTGCCCAGCCCGGGTACCTCCTGGGTCAGCTCCCGAGTGCTGCCTCGGTGCTGCGCCTTCCCTGCTGCCAGGCGCGTTCGTGCTGCTCCTCTGAGGAGGAGGAGGAGGAGGAGGCTTCCTGGGGGCCTATCTTACAGGGCCCGCTGTGGTTGTCTTGTTTCCTGTGGTCCTTGACTCAGCTTCTCCTTTCTAGCTGAGAGGAAAGGCAGAATAACCTCAGGAAAAGCAGAATAACCTCAGCGTGACGGATCCCCCACGGGCTACGATGAGCATCTCCCTCCAGCAGAGGCTGTTTGAAGGGATGTGCACATCCGACTCCAGCTCCTGGGCTACCTGTTCCTTTTCAAACCAAATGAAGGAAGGAGGAGGAAAGCCATCTGAAGGGCTTTCGGCCGCTGTAGATGTCTGAGGAAGCCCAGCAGTGCAGTTCTGCCACCAGAGATCACCACTGGGGGATCTCCCACGCAAGCCAGGTCGCTGCTGCGGTGACACGCTCACCTCGAGCTGCAGACCCGAGTCATTTCCTCACCAGGTTCAACACCAAGCAAACTCCTCTCCTCTGAGCTTCCTCTGGAGACCCTCTGCTCTGTCCTGCCTCCCTCGCCTTCCCAGGACACGTAACGACAGAATTCCAGCACTCTGATGCTGTGAATGTGCACCTTGGTCCTTTCCCCCTGACTAAGCTTCGCTTTGAGCCGTGGATTCTGAAGACAGGAGAGACGCTTAAGGGCAGGAGGAGGGAAACAGGTCCGTTCCATAAGCAAGCACAAGTGCTTCGTCCATAAAGGTCTCAGTTCTGCCAAGCGATGGTGAAACAGGACTGGAAATGTGACTGTCACCCCGTAAGGACTCTTAGGGTGAACAATGCTTCCCTGTTACGCCCAGGCTGGTGGAAGACCTGGAAACACGAGCAGCTGAAAACCCTAGATGATTTTAATTGTGGTTAAAATGAAACCTACAGACCTCGTCTTCCTCATTGGCTTTCGCTGCGAGGACAAGGCAGGAAATCGCTATGCACTGGAGATATTTTAATTGGGCCTGGAGGGAGGAGAAGAAAACACTGAGTAATGAAGATAAGAGCTTTGCGGGGAATAATTGTCATTCTCCGGCAAATGCACAAAGTTCATTTAAGTTACAGTTGCTTCTTAATTAGTTCAGCTGAAGAAAAATTCGTTTGAAGCTTGAAATAGAGAACTAACAAAATAAACCCTTCTCTTGGTGCAGGTTTTATTCCTGGATCCCAGAGTTTTTAGGCTATGCAGTGCTGCAGTTATTTGCAATGCAATCATAGAATGTTAGTCCTCTTCTCAGCTGAGGTATTAATTAATGTGCTTTTTCCAAATGCCACTGTCGAGCTAAACAGAATTGAGAGCTGCAAGGCTCAGTTCAACTCAACTTTGCTGTTGCTTCAGTGGCACAAAAAGCTGGCCCCACGGTTTGGTTAAAAACAGTGGTTTCAAAACTATAGCTGCTAAAAGGGACCATGCAAATGTTTTATGTTTAGCAGAGCCAACCAGATGACAATGAGTTCTTTGGACTCATCGCAGCATTTGGACTGCAGTTCACACAAATGCTTCTACCAAGGACTCAGTAGATGAGTGGAACCTCATGAAACACTTGAGTTCATATATATATATATATATATGATTAAATGATTATGAATGATTAAATGGCCTCCCCCAGTGAAGAACCCGACAGCTCCCTAAATCTGCTGCCAAACATAGTACCTTGCCTGGTGTGTAAACATGCTCCTTACATCCCAGAGCAGTGATCCAGCCCAGAAAAAGCTGACGGAGGTTCTCTACCTTTACTGACGCCAGTAACCGGTTCAGGATGCTGGTGGCTAAGGCAAAGGTTTCAGGGGAGAACTGGAGCTGAGAGTTAATTTCTGCAATCCAGAGAACCGCTTTCTCGTAGCTTGACAGAGAGATATCTGTGCCCTGAGGGGAAGAGAGAGTTGGAAGAACAACACAGGGTTAGTGCTTTGATGGTTTTGTTAACATATCTCCCGAGGAAGACTCGAATGCTAAGTGCGCTAATTAACGTTTCCAGTGTCTGGAGGCTTGAGAGGATGGAAGTTGGCTGTGTCTGCAGAGCGAGGGCAAGGGCACGTTTCAGAGCAGTTCACAGCACTCGTGTTGCCCACACAGACGGGCTCTAGCTGTGCTTCCAAGGGCTTAGTACTGGGTTGTACTGGGTTATACTGGAGCACTGAATGGGGAAGCACCCAGCCCTGCCCTGGCATGGTGTGGCTGAACCACCAAACCCAGCTCTAACAAACGAGGTGCTGAGCGTGCTCGTTGTTCTCCCATCCTGAGGAAACAAGCCTCCATGCAGCACGTGTTTCATCCAGCCTCAGCAGGGAGAGAGGCTGGAGTTGGGAGCAGGTTTTGATTTCCTCTTCAAGATTCCTTTTTTAACAGCCCTTAAATTTCCTTAGTGTTTGGACAACAGAAGCCAGGTTTGTGCCTCCCCCAAGGCACAAGGTTGTTCTTTCTTGCATCTTAGTTGAAGGTGAGAGGAAGGACTTTACTCTTTCTGCTGCTGCAGTGCCAGCCATGACCCACAGCACAGATCTGGATATTACTGTAGGAGAACTGACAGGGCAAGCAGCTGCACGGACAGCCAGTTACCACCGATCGGTTTAGCATTACTCACCACATCACCCGCTTCGCTGTTTTGCTTTATTTGGTAGTAAAAATACTTGGCATAAAGTAGCATTTCTACACTATTGCAAAAAAAAAGAAAAGACACAAGTCTCTGCTGATGTCCCATGGATCTGCGGCACTTTACAGAGGCTGCTGAGCGTTCCTGTTCCCACTGTACACATGTGGTGGCTGCCTCCGGGCACTTTAGGGGCCGGGAGTGGGGCTGGGTTCCTGGCAGGCCTCAGTGAATTCCCTCTTCTCCCATCTGAATAGATGGCACTTCAAGATGGTGTCAAGAACAATTAACTCTGAGGCTTCACCATCGACCTGCTCCACCACATTTCCCAAACTACTGGAGTCGAAACAAAATGCCAAGCACCTGGTTTGCGTGGGGCAGCAGCAGCAAGACCTAAGATGGGGCAAATGCCAACCCTCCTCCCCCTCCGTGCCTTAAACTTGGTCCACGAGGGACGACTCTGGCATTCAGGTGGATTAGATGGTGGGATGGTCCCCTAGGGACCTCCAAAGAGGCAAGGGGAGAGTACCTTCAGGGTGAGATTCTGGAAAACGGGCGCTTTCCAAATCCTAGCTTCTCTGGCCAAGGCATTTTCCAGGAAGAAGGCAAGTCTCAAGCTCTCTGGAGGTCCAGAGCACTTCATGGCAGCTCCTTGAGCCAGTTTCCCTGATGGGAGCTGCTGTCAAAACCAAGAAAAGAATTATAAAGCAAAACGCCAGCTCCTCGTGCTACGTAGCTTCGTCTGGTGATGCCTTTCCAAGACAGAGCTAAGTCGGGAGCAGCCATCGGACGTGTTTGTTTGCGGACAGAGCAATCCTGTCACCCATTTTCCCCAAGGGGAAGCTCCTGACGAAAGCAAACCTATCAGATGGTTGAACAGGAGCTTTTTTTTTTTTCCTCCGGGGCTGTGCAAAAGCTTGGGTAACCTCGGGCAGCAGGGAGCATTGCTCCATTTACCTTATTTCTCACACACCGCTCCCTGTTTGCAGAGCTATTGGGTTTCAATCCGTTATCGCCTGACTTCAGGTTTCTGGCAAACAGAGCTCTGTTGGTCGCATACAAAAGCTCTGAGATGGCTGCTTTTAGGGGGGGTTCATTAATTCTTTCCTTAAAGCTCTCTAACTTTTCCGGGGTGCTGCTGAAGGCATGCAACCAGAGCTCCCACCCTCCAGACCGAGCACGTTATTTACATCAACAAAACACGTCTGAAAAAATCCTACCACCTAAGAACCAAGCAACGAGAATATCTCAACCTGGAACTCAGCATTTAAATGCTTACATTTCCGTGCCTCTAACAGCAGAAAAAGAGATGTTACTGACACAGAATTTCCCGCTTTCTTTGTACGGGGCGGTGGATGTGGCTTCCTCCGCAGCGCTTTCTGGAAGCTCACACCATTAGCTCTCCAGCTTCATTAAACAGCCCGAAGTGAGATGAATCCTCTGGAAACCGCCCTACGTTTCCAAAGCTGGGAACTCTGCGCGTATTTCACTGAAAGCAGGAACCCCGCACATGACTTTGGGCTTTTGCTGCCCCTGGGATGTGGGAGCATCCGAACCGCGCAGCCCCGAGCGCTGCGGCAGAGCTGGGAAATCATTGACCTGCCCGGTTCGAAGCACGGAAAAGTTTATCCTGTAACGGGGGGGGGGTGGAAAAAAAAGGAATTAATTCAAAGCTCACCCTCCGGTGAACGCGCCGAGGACGAGACACCGAGCGGCTCCCGCACCAGCGGCACCCGGGCTGCCCGCCCCGTCCCGCACAGCCCCCGGGGGCGCCGGGGAGGTCCTGGGAAGAGACCCCGGTCCCGGAGCAGACCCCCGGTGCCGCAGCAGACTCCCGGTCTCCGAGCAGACCCCCGGCCCCGGAGCAAACCCCGAGCCCCGGAGCAGAGACCCCCGGTCCCGGAGCAGCCTCCAGCCCCGGAGCAGCCTCCAGCCCCGGAGCAGACTCCGGGTCCCGGAGCAGACCCCCAGGCAGAGCCGCCGCTCCGTCTTTACCCGCCCGGCTGGGCAGTGCCGGGCTGACCCCGGCCGGGCACGGGTGCGGGGGGCGGTGGGCGCTGCCGCGGCCCCGGAGCGGGGCTGGCCCGGGGGGACGGCCCGAGCCTCCCGCTGCCCCCGGCGGCTGCGCGCAGAGCCCGACCCGGGAGGGCGGGGGGTGGGCGGGGTAAGGGGCGATGCCCGCGGCGGGTCCCCGAGGGGGTTTCGCTCCCTCCCCCCCCTGCTTCAGTGCCCACAGGCGCTGCTGGACCTGTCCTGGGCAGGGGGAAAACCAGGGACCTCCAGCACAGCCGCTGGGCCACCCCTGCCCCCTTCCTGGCCTCGGGTCCCTTGTCACACACGCCGTTTGTCCCCTGGCAAACACGCCCCTTGGCACTGCCCTGGCCAAAGTACCCTGTGCTGCATCCACACCATCGCCAGCACCTCCCAGGAGCTGCTTTCCCTCCGGACCCCGGGAAAGATCCTCTTTTGTTGTTGTTTTTTCATGGAGTGTATGGTCTGTCCTGGGACTAGTGCTGTTTAATATCACTGATGTGGACAGTGGGGTTGAGGGCACGCTCAGCAAGTTTGCCAAGGACACGGAGCTGAGCGGTGAGATCGATGTGCCTGAGGGATGGGACCATCCAGAAGGACCTGGACAGGCTGGAGAAGTGGGCCCGTGTGGGCATCATGAGGTTCAACAAGGCCAAGTGCAGGGTCCTGCCTCTGGGTCGGGGCAGCCCCCCGTATCAGCCCAGGCTGGGGGTGAAGGGAGAAGGACCTGGGGGTGAGAAGCTGGGGCCGAGCCAGCCCCGTGCACTGGCACCCAGCAGCCACTGGCACCCTGGGCTACATCCAGAGCACATAAGATAGGTGGGCACAGACTTCTGAGCCGGGCCTGTTGGGTGAGGACAAGGGGTGATGGGTTTAAACTGAAAGCGGAAGGTTTAGACTGGAGACGAGGAAGAAATGCTGATACTGAGGGTGTTGAGAGCCTGTGCCAGGCTGCCCAGAGAGGTGGTGGCTGCCCCATCCCTGGCACCATTGCAGGGGAGGTTGCCCGGGGCTCTGAGCACCCTGCTCTAGCTGCAGATGGCCCTGTCCCTGCAGGGGGTTGGACCAGGTGACCTTGAAAGGTCCCTTCCAACCCAAACCGGTCTGGGATTCTATGATATGCACTCTTGTCCTTCCCAGGGCTGGGTGTCTCTGCCAGCACCCATGTTTCACCCCACGTTCACCTCCAGCCAGGGTCTCCATCTCCCATGACCCCTCACTCTTCTTGGCTCCTGGTTCCCCTTGTTTTTTCCCACACAGCGTTTTCTATGGGGAGCTGGTCCAAATAGTTTATGTTAAAGCTTTTCTTGTTTCTCAGCTTTGTCTGTCCACACACAACTCCTCATTCTCTCAGCAGCCCTTTGGGTTATACATTTTTGGGGCGCTAAATGACTCTATTAGTCTACAAATCTTTGCATAGAGCACAGCTCTGAGTAATACCAGGGCAGTGTATAAATAGCACAGCGACTGTGTTGGCTGCACACCTTGTCCTTGAGCTGCCTGCCTCACCTGGTGACGCTGAGCTCGGGGTGAGGGGACAGCCCTGTCCTGTCATTACTGGCTGTTCCCGGCCCTGCTATAGACAGGGAGTTTGGTGGGTGGGATCAGAAACTCTACGGGAAGCCCCAGATCAATCCCACCCACATTCCTGCTCCCCCTTACAGCTCTCTGGCAAAAATAGAGCGCTAACAACTTGCAGGCCTCAGTTTGTTCCTGTGCTCCGTGCTCACTGCTGGTTACTCCTGGCCTTGCTCTGGGACCTCAGGCAGAGCAATGGAGGCAAGGGGAGGAGTGGGACTGGAGCAACGCCCTGTCACCTGCCATGAGAAGGGCTTGGGTGTGTGGGTATACCTGGCTTGGGGGCGGGAGTGAGACACTGATCAGGGATCAGGAAAAGAAGAAGATGGGTTTTCTGCCCGTGTGAAGAAAACAGGCCGAGGCTGCAGCCCTGACATCTCTGGAGCCCTGTCAGTCCTACTGGGGCCCCGTCAGTCCCACTGGGGTTCCGTCAGTCCCACTGGGGCCCCATCAGTCCCACTGGAGCCCTGTCAGTCCCACTGGGGCCCTGTCAGACCCACTGGAGCCCTGTCAGTCCCACTGGGGCCCTGTCACACCCACTAGGGCCCTGTCAGTCCCACTGGAGCCCTGTCAGTCCCACTGGGGCCCTGTCAGATCCACTAAGGCCCTGTCAGTCCCCTCGGAGCCTCGTCAGGCCCAGACCCGGAGGACCCCGCCCGGAGCCCCGTGTGGGAGCCCCGGGGCCCGGAGCCGCCATGGCACCGCAGGGCCCCCAGCGGCGGCCGGACCCGCCCCGCCCGCCTAGCGCCGTTCCCATGGCAACGCCCCGCCCACCCTTGCGTCTCCCTCCCTCGTCATTGGCTACGTCCTAACGCCTATGGCAGAGAGGGCCGGGCCGGGCCCCGCCTTCCCTCTGCACCCATTGGCTGCCCGCCCTCCGCAGCGCGCGGTGATTGGCTGGGGGGCCAGGGCGGGCGCAGGCGCGGTGCTGTTATTGTTCCGTTGTGCCGCCCGGCGGGTGCCTCGCGCCCGGTGCCGTTCTCCGCCCGCCCGCCCGCCCGCGCGCCGCCGCCGCCATGCCGGTGAGGGCCCCGCCGCGCTCGGGGGGTGGAGGGCGCGGTGGCGGCACCGGCCCGGGTACCGCCGGGTTCCTCTGTTTCTCGGCTCGTTGCTGACAGCGGCCGTGGAGCCCGGGCGTGGGGAGGGGAGGAGGGCGGGGGAAGTTGGGAGGCCCCGCGGCCTGCGCTCCCGCCTCGGTGAGGGAGCCGCTCGCTCCGTGGGGTGGGAAGCGGTGGGCGGCGTGCGGAGAGCTGTCAGGCGGAGCGGGGCTGGTGGGGCGCGGCGGGGCGGGTCTCCTAGCAGCGAGCGCTGGCCTCGCCCCGCCGCTGCTCCCCAGCCTCCCGGTGCTGCTGCGCAGGCTCGGTGCGGCGGCACGGGCCCGCTGCTGGCAGCCGGGCCTGGCCCCGGGGGAGCGGGGAGGAGGAAGGGGGGGTGGGCCGGGCCGAGGGCCGGCTCGGGTAGCGCTCCCCTGGGTGCGGGGGGAATGATGCTGCGGGGGACTCGTCCTGACTCGCTGGGCTCAGGAATTCTGGTGCACCTACGGTGGTGGAACAGGGCTGTAGGATCCTTCCTCCGCGGCCGGGGTCAGACCGCTCGGCTCTCTGCTTTCCCCACAGCAACAGAAGCTGTCTCTGGCCACTGCTGAGGCCTGGGGGGAGCCCAGGCTGGTGGCAGCTGCTGGGAGAAGTGCTTGGGAATGGTTTGTTTCTTGTTGACATCCGAGGGGTGCTGCAGCACCTGTCGCCAAGGGTAGTGTCTTAGGCTCTCCTAGATCAAAGGGGTTTTAGATTTATTTAATCAGGAGAAGCAGGTGACATCAAGTTGCTTCAGTGCAACGGCATCGGTGACGCTTCAAAATACATAACTGCTTTGTGAAGGAGGAGAAGGTTTGTGAGGTTTTTATAATCCAGTGTTTGCCTTTCCTAAACGATTAAAATTCAGGCGCACTGAAGCTCCCAACTGTAGCGAATCTTTTTCAGCCAGTGATTTCACCTTGTTTCCATCACCAGTGATTGCAGCTTATGTCACCTGTGAGCTTTGAGGCTTGCGTGGTCAGCGTTAATGGAAACGCAGGGCACCACTGCTCCTGCTGACAGCCAGCCAGCTACTCATGGGTTGTCCCCAAGCCTGAAATTATTTCTCAAAGAAATTACTAGATGACCTTGAATGTGAAATTCTCAAGTTTCACTCAGTTTCCACACTGGCAAGCTGAAGATCGTGTTGCCTGAATAAATGTATGTTGTTCTCTTGGCTTTAATTATAAACTTATTCTGGTTTTAAGTCCCTAAGTTCATGAGCCTGTGGCGATGGCAGGATCTGCTTGAGTTGATCCAATGGTGTTTGTGCTTAAACGCACAGGTATGTTAACAGCAGTGCTTTTCTTAATAATTATAGATCAACAAGCCCGAGAAGCTGGACAGGCCGGAGAGCTGTGATAATGTCAAGGTGGTGGTTCGATGCCGGCCGCTTAATGACAGAGAGAAAGCTACAGGCTACAAGATGGCAGTCAACGTAGATGAGATGAGAGGAACCATAACTGTTCATAAAACAGACTCATCCAACGAGCCTCCCAAGACGTTTACATTTGACACAGTGTTTGGCCCGGAGAGTAAACAGCTGGATGTCTATAATTTAACTGCAAGACCCATCATTGACTCTGTCCTAGAAGGATACAATGGTAAGTCCCTTGGTTTACGTCACAGAGTCCATCCTCTGTTCTTTGCATTGTTGAGTTCCAGCTGATCCTAGCTGAGGGAGTTCCACCTTCTGGGGGCTGTAGCCCAGTGTTATTTCTATTGTGGCCTTGAACTTAAAATAGCCTGAACTGACTGTTCTGAGTACTCTGTGGTCGTGCCTACTGTGACTATTAACAGTGGGAGACTGGTGAGGCCAAGGCTCAGCCCAGATCAGTTAGCTGTGTGGTTTTATTCCCTATCTTCTGTTTGCAGAAGCCATGCCCTCTATCTCATTATCAGAATTCTCAGCAGCTCTTTGCTGTACAGTTTGGGTACCCAGGCAGCTGCCCGTGGTCCTGCAGTAGCTCGGTATGAGCCCAGACTTGTGCATATAACGGCTGCCTTTTCCTCCTCTAAATGCTGCTCTTGTCAACTAAGATGACTGGTTAAACCCATCAGCCCTACCCCACAGATAATCTCTTGCTTCCTGCAGCTGGGAAGTGGGTGACCGTGATTTGTGTGTGTCTGTTATGCATGGAAATGCATTATGTAAAGGAAAGTGGGTGCTGCTGAGGAAGCAAATTGCTGCTTTCCATAACAATGCGCTATAAACAACGGCAGACTGCAAAGTTTTTAAAGGTTTGTAAAATGCCTGATGAGCTCCTCTGCGAACATGCTCAGGTTTCAGCTGCTTAAAAGTCATGCTTCAAAAGTTAATGGCTCCAGGCTGTGCCAGGGGAGGTTTAGACTGGCCATGAGGAAGCATTTCTTTACCAAGAGGGTGGTCAAACCCTGCAACGGGCTTCCTGGAGAGAAGCTTGATGCCCAAAACCTGTTAGTGCTTTAGAGACCTTTGTATAATGCCCTAAACAACCTGGTTTAACTCTAGGTCAGCCCTGAGCTGGTCAGGCAGCTGGACTAGATGATCATAGTAGTTCTCTTTCAACTGGACTAATCAGCTTTTCCAAACTGTGATGGCAGTGGCTTGACAGTGAAAGCTCAAATCTTCAGCGGTGCTAGATGAACTTAAGAACCAATATATTTCTGGAGTGCCAGAGTCTGGGATCTCAGGACGTTTTCTGGATGTCTTCCTGTGCAGGCTGATTCTCTGGTCCAGACTGTAGCTTCTTCTACAGGTTTGGAGCTGGGCTTGTGCCATGGCCTGTGTTGTAGAAGCCTCACACTGTCTCTGCCATGGCTTGGAGTGCTAGCAATAGTTGGTTTTGCAGCTGGTATAGAATGATTTTTCTAATTGACTGTTATTAATTGGGCTTGCCTTTATTATTGGCATGTGAGACCCAAGTATACTAGCACTCCATGCTTTAATCACTCTGTGCAGTTAAAACAAGCTGACTTTCTCTTGGATATCTTGCAGACTGGATCAAACAGCAGCTCAGACTATTTGCTGTGCTTCTGCATTT
Source organism: Todiramphus chloris collaris (assembly GCA_025345505.1). Taxonomy (NCBI): domain Eukaryota; kingdom Metazoa; phylum Chordata; class Aves; order Coraciiformes; family Alcedinidae; genus Todiramphus; species Todiramphus chloris. The sequence continues at coordinate 3,438,544 of JANVCC010000135.1, read as the reverse complement.
CTGCTGCTCCAAGCCTTGTACGGTATCTTTTGGAGTGGGGTATCTACAGAAGACTTCAACTCCATAACAATAGAGGTGTTTAGTGCCATCAGGCTAAGGAGGGATGAAGTAAAACTGCAGTTAGCAACTTCTCAGAGTTTGTTCATATATCTTCTTGTCCTTCAGGTACTATTTTTGCATATGGTCAGACTGGAACAGGCAAAACCTTCACCATGGAAGGGGTGCGAGCAGTTCCTGAGCTTAGAGGCATCATTCCCAATTCCTTTGCCCATATATTTGGTCACATTGCCAAGGCAGAGGGGGATACAAGGTAAATGGCTTTTCTTTTGTGTCTGTCTGTAGCAGGAACCTGACTTTGATAATGGCAACTGAAACTGTCCCTCTGGTCTTGGCTGAGACTCCTGCTTGGGCAGGTCTTGCTGGGGTAGCAGGGTTGTGTTGGTGTATCACTGTGTTCTTTGTGCTCTGGGGTTGTGTATGTTGGACTTCAACAAATGTCTTGCTAAGAAAGCTACTCAACTGTCTCCAGGTTTTTAGTTCGTGTGTCTTACCTGGAGATTTACAATGAGGAAGTGCGGGACCTGCTGGGAAAGGACCAGACGCAGAGGTTAGAGGTGAGCCTGCTGCTACCAGTGTGGTGGAGGTTTTCAATCAGTGAGCAGGCCTCTGTTTTAGAGGCCAGAGAAGCAGAGAGGTTGGGCTCCTCAGCATATGTATTATTTCCTTTGAGATCTAGTAGCTGAATAATGACACTGACTTCTGAGTCTTCTCCACTGATTCAGTTGCACAGTGAGAAACTGGCTGTTCTGAGTCAGTGCTGTGCCTGCAGTTCTACCCCAAAGGCCCCTCAACAGTCTTTTTGGGAACTGGGGACTGAGCTTTGAAGTCACCGTTTGTCACAAGGTGTCCCACCAATTGTCCCACATGAGTCTTTATTTCTTTGCTGCTCTGAGCATTGGAGTTTGTGCCAACCAGAACCCTGAGGAGTAAATCACTGTCCTGTTACAGGACTGCTGAAAATGGCTATTGGGATCTGAGCATGCTCAGTCTGAACTGTTTCTCTCTTAGGTTAAAGAGAGACCTGATGTGGGAGTTTATATCAAAGACCTTTCAGCTTATGTCGTAAACAATGCAGACGATATGGACAGGATCATGACTCTGGGCCACAAGAACCGTACGTAGCCTCATTGGCTGGGTTTCTAGCTTGGACAGATCAAAGCTCTGGTTGGGAGGCCACAGCAAGAGATCCTGGTCCTAACTTTGGAAAGGTTGCTCAGCTGACTGCAGCAAAAAAGATCCCCCGTCCTGAACCCAGTGTCCAGGGGCAGGTAAAGAAGGCTGTGCCTCCCACCTTGGCCAGTGCCAGGGGAAAAATGGCAAAGGGGAGGGTGCAAGGAGAGCAGTCAGGGTTGTCACAACTACTGGTATGTGTCTTGGTCCCTTTCCTCCTTCACTTCTCATCAGCATGAACAACTAGCACTGAGTGGGAGGTGATTTATGTTTTCTGGAAGACTTACTGAAGCTCAGATCCTTTTGTGACCTATAGTTTAAATCTTGGCATGGATTGCTGTATTTTTATGTCTCAAAATACAGCTGTTCTCAGATCATCTGTGACTGCCTCAGGCTACTCATCTTTGTAGCCTTAAAGAAACAGGTGAGAGCTGCTGCTCTTGGGGTAGGAATCTGGCTGGCTTCGAGTTTCAGCAGGCTGTAACACAGCTTCTGCTAGTCTGGTTTGGAGAGGTGCTGCAAATTCAGCACCCAAAAATAAAGTTTGCTGCTGAGCCTGAGCATCCCTCTGCCATCTTCTGAAAAACAGGGTTGGGTAACGAGATGGGAACAAGTCTGCTTGGAGAGCAGGAAGAGTGTTATAGGGCCCTGTGATTAATTCTGAAGACATGATTGCTTTTTCTCTCTATTAAAAGGTTCTGTTGGTGCCACGAACATGAACGAGCACAGCTCTCGTTCGCACGCCATCTTCACTATCACTATAGAGTGCAGTGAGAAGGGGGTGGATGGAAACATGCACGTGCGCATGGGCAAGCTGCATCTCGTTGATCTGGCTGTAAGTAGGAGCTGCTCCTCTGCTGTAACACCCCGTGGGCATCGCTGCTCCTGTGTGAGCTGCTGAAGGTGCAGCAGAGAGCATGTCCCCTGTTTCCCAGCTAAAGCCCAGACTTCTGTTTAACACTTGACTTCTGCAAAGTATTCACTGAGGGCCCTAAATCAGAGGAGCACCAGGGAGAGTGTTTAGCGTAGCTAGAGCCTGTCCCAGTAAAAGGTCTCTGTTGCTTCTGTGAATTACTCATTAAATGGATAAACTCCACTGGAAAGAGCTCTCTGGACAGCAGAACTGGGGCTTTGCAAGATGTTGGGGGTTTTGTTGTTGTTTTTGGTTTTTTAAGAGGGTTGTGACCATGCAGTTCATCACTCGCTGGTTCCCTCCCTCTGTCACTCACTTTGAACCCATGTAATTGTGCTGGTAAAATGCATCTTTAGGCCAGACTTTACACTGGAGAGTCTTTGCATGGAGAAGATGTGGGAAAGGGTAGACTGAAGGCATTCAGTGCCTGTGTGTTACCTTATTTGCACGGTATATGTTTAGATTGCCCTGTGGAGCTCTTGAAAATAATTGCAGCATTGCTTCTCTCCTTGATCTGATGGTAGGAAAGGCTGGAGATGGCGTTTAGCAGCCCCAGCTGAGATGCCTCATGATTGCTTCCTTCTCATAACACTTCTGTTCATGGGGACTAAATCTCCTTTTTCCCCAGCCACGTTACTTTTAGCAGTCCCCAATTTGCGGGTACTGAAAGCTTCAGTTCTGGCCTGTTTGACTTGTGAGGTGCTTAGCCAGGTTCTCTAATAATGGCTGAGGTGGTTAGTGACTGGGCTGCTGGCCAGACTTTGGGTGGAGTTGATCCTCTTTGGAGGAGGGAGATGTATTAGAGGGACTGGTGTAACCCCCACTTCTGCTTATTTTTCAGGGTTCTGAAAGACAGGCGAAAACTGGAGCCACGGGGCAGCGACTGAAGGAAGCTACAAAGATCAACCTCTCTCTTTCCACACTGGGCAATGTTATCTCTGCCCTGGTGGATGGCAAGAGCACCCACGTGCCCTACCGTAACTCCAAACTTACCCGTCTCCTTCAGGATTCTCTGGGGGGCAACTCCAAAACCATGATGGTAAGCTGAGAGAGGCCCTGTCCAGCGCCATCTATCGAGCTGTGCTTCTACAGGGGCACCATAATGACCTTGCTGTGACAGCAGCCAGACAGTTACCTTTATTTCAGAGCTGCTTGCAGCTTAGAGAACCTTCTATGGGCATCTCTTCCTGTCTTTTCTTTGCCTGAAAGTGCTTGTTCTAGGCTCTGATGCTGTGTCCTCCAGTAACTGACTTTTCCGTGTGCGCAGTGTGCGAACATTGGCCCGGCAGACTACAACTATGACGAGACCATCAGCACGCTCAGGTACGCAAACCGAGCCAAGAACATAAAGAACAAGGCCAGGATTAATGAAGACCCCAAGGACGCGTTGCTCCGCCAGTTTCAAAAAGAAATCGAAGAGCTTAAGAAAAAACTGGAAGAAGGTGAGACTCCCCTTCCTCGGTGCTTCTCTCTGTACCAACACTCGTTCTGTTTGAGTGTGAACGTGCTTTGCTGTTGGAAGATGTGTGTCAAGGGTTTGGTAGCTGGTGTGGGCCAGTGTCCTGGCTTTGCTTGACCCGCTGGGTTCCAGGAGAGGTGTCCTGAGGGCAGTGGGTGCTGGTGGGGGCCTGGCTTTGCCTGCACTTGGCACTAGGTGGCACCTGGCACCAGAGTAAGTGGTGGCTTCTGGGCTGAGTTAGGTGTGCCTGGGCTTGCCTGCTGAGCAGGAGGGCTCTGGGCATGGTGCAGGGAAATGTACCATAAGAGAAGGTCACATGTTTTTCCTGCTTCAGGAAGAGGGGTGCCTTTTTTCATGAGAAAAAATAAGGAAATTTGCTGAGCTAGAACTGAAGCTGACTCAAAGACTGCAGAGGGAAACGAGAAACTTCCTGAAGCCTTCTACATGTGTGGCCCTGTGACACTACTAGTCCATCACCAAAGGATCCTGCCAGAGGGATGGCTGCCCAACTGTGACTTTAGCAGAACATCTTTCCAGAGAGGTGCTCACAGCACAGAGCAGCTGTAGCAGTAACTCCAACATGACTTGTCTGGAGTCCACCCTGCTCAGAAGCAGGAAATAATCAGGAACTCTTTCTTCAAGGGTCAGGAGCTGGGTGTAGCTGTTTCATCCCTGGTGGGCTGAGGGTGGCTTCTTAAATTTTAGACTCTTAAGCTACAGAACAAACAGCCTTAGGTTTGCCATCATTCCTGGGGGGACGGGATGTTAAATGTTGGATTCTCTTCACTTTGGTTTCCAAACTCAACCTGAAACATTTGAGCGTTGTGTTTGCAGTAGTAATAATAAACATTTGTGAAACTGGACACTTTTCTCCAATGACAGCCATCTAGCTTCATGTATAAAGATGTCTGAAGTAGCAAGTCTGTGTGAGCTCTGTTCATCTGAACACTTTTCTAAGAGGAGAAGGTCTGGGGAGATCCTGCCAGGAACACTTTCTGGCTTAGCACTTAAGCAGTGCAAGGATGCTTTATTTCCCATGGAAAGCACCCGCTTGCACTTTAGCTTGTACACCCTGACTTCAACAGTGAATTGCTTATCTGGATTTTCGTTAAGTTCCCTGAGCCACAGCAGGCTGTGTGCTCAGCAATTAGTGACTTCTGCACGTTCTCAGAAGCTGGTGTCAGATGTGGCTGGGTTTGGACACGTGCTGCTGTCACATAAGCAAGCTGATATGAGGTGAAGGAAAGCACATAAAACCCAAACATGCTCTTTCTTTTCTAGGGGAAGAGATATCTGGTTCAGAGACCAGTGATTCTGAAGAGGAGGATGAAGATGACGATGGAGAGATCGGAGAGGATGGGGAGAAGCGGAAGAAACGGCGGGGTAAGGCAGCAGAGATCCCTGGCAGTGCCACCAGTGTCCTCTTATGCAGGAGCTGGTGTCAAACTGTAGGCAGAGCCAGGCAGGGAGAAGTGGAATTGTAAAGCTGCCCTGCTGCTGCTGCAATCATCATGCCTCTCCTAGAAACACAGCTATTTGGTGCTGTCTCCATAGATGGACGGCCCTGAACCTGTGTAGTATCTGCTTCCACTTGGGTAGCTGTGCTTGTGGTAACATCCTCTTTTCTGGTGGCTCCCTGGTTGCCAGCAAGGTGGCTGTGAATGGCTTGTGACTGGTGTGGTGGAACTTCCCCTGCTCACAGAGGTGGGAGGAAGAAGGCACCAAAGATCAATGGTAGGCAAATGTGGTGTTTATAACCATGGGAATGGTTGGAGGGGGAGTTTTGGCTGTGGTTTAGGCAAAGGATTCATCTGTCTTATGGATGTTTGGTAACTGACTCTTCTGGTGTCCTATTTTATGTTGATAGAGACAAAACTTGACCTTTGGGTGTCTTTGTGCAAACTGAAAAGCTGGATGGGAGCTGCGCATCCCTTCTTGGGGAGCACTCTGGAAATCCCATGGTGAAGTTTGCTTTGTCCTACGCCAGTGTTAAACTGCCACATAACATCTAAACCCCAAGGGCTGGTGCTGGACCCAGAACTGCAGCTCACTCTGCACCGTGGGATGCTGTGGCTTCCAGGGAGCTTGCTATGCCCATAGAACCTCTCTAATGCTCTCTAAAACTTCTGCATGGGGAATAGAGAAGTCAAGCCCAATGCTACACCTCAACTTCCAGCCTCTCTAGTAAACTAATCTTGACACTCAAGCTGCCTTCCTGTTCTGAAACACCCATATCTACTAAAAATTCCTGTTCAAGCATTCCTGCTTTAGATGTGCTCTTCATTTTGGTAACTCTCCAAGCAGAGTTGTAAGCTACCTCTGTCATGCCTTCCATAGTTGTAACAACTTCACTTTTCACCTTTTTGGTAATTTCTAGAAGCAAAAAGTTTGATAGCTGTCTCCAGCAAAAACCAAGTCCTGCCCAAATCTCCTCCCATGAGGAGACCACCTTCAAAATGCTGCTTGAAAGGAGCAGAGTGAAGCAAATATAACTGAATTCCTGAATTTCTAACCAAGCTGCTCGGGTCCAGTTCCCCAAGTAAGGGTGCTGCTCAGCAGGAGTACGCACAGGAATGCGGGAGCTGACTGCCTTCCCAAGGGAAAAGTCACCTTTTCATCCACATAAGACTGGAAAGGACTCCTGGTCACTGAATCCTCTGCTGCTGCAGATGCCCACAGCCTTCTCCACTCCGACCTGGTTTTCTGCGCTGTCGTTGCTTGGCGTGGAAGCTGCCTTGGCATGTTGGTTTCAGCTGTAGGCCAGCTGGGAGGGGTTTGAACAGAAGTCTCTCCCTGAGCATGCTATTTTCTGCTGGGAAACGGTGGCTTTGCAAGCTGAGTCTGGGAGGGATCCTGGCAAATGCTTCCGAAGGGGAACTTGTGCCTTTCTGAACTAGATTGCTGGCCCCTCTGGGTTTACTTTCCTTCAGAACTAACTTCCCATCTGCATGTTTCTTCCTCTCTGGGTTTTTCTGTGGGACGCATTTCTGTTTTCCAGGCAGTAGCAGCAGCAGTAGTTCAGACTCCACATGCTCTGTCATAGAGAAACCTCTGGATAAGTCCTTCACTAGTGAGTGGGAGCTCTTAAGTCCTTTCAGCTTTGGCCTTTCCATGATCTGCACACTCCATTTGCAATGCTGCACTCTACCCTGCTATGTCTGCTGGAAAGATAAACCTGAGCTTTTAACTCTGCTAAAGCATGCCTTGCCTCTGCTGCTTCTGTGCCTGAGACAGTCCAGCCTGCCTGTTGGTAGCCACCTATCGGAGGCAACGGGAAGCAACTTAGTGTGCTGCCTGAGTGGATGATTCTGTAGGTGTTTTCTAAGTAGCAAGTGAGAGGACAAGATGAAACTGCCTCAAGCTGGGGAGGTTGAGATTGGGTACGAGGAAAAATGTCTTCCCCCTCCAGGGTTGTCCAGAGCAGTGGTGGAGTCCCCATCTGTGGAGGGGTTTCCAAGCTGTGGTGCTGAGGGATATGGGTCAGTAGTGCCCTGGCAGTGCTGGGTTCATGCTTGGACTTGATGACTTGAATGTCTCTTCCAACCAAACAGTTCTGTGCTTGTAACAGGTTTTAAAGACAGTTGAGAAATAATAGGTTAACAAAGCTTGAAACTCGTGTTAAGCGCTTCTAAAACGTCAGGAAAAATTGAGCTAACTTTTTAGTGAGAGTTGCTACAATGAGCTCATAAAAAGAGCTGGACAGCTGAGGTCAGTCGTGCTGTTTTATGTTGGACTCTGCCTGCTCAAAATAGGTTTTGGAGAAAATGAATGGAGCAGTCAAAGATCAAGCAACGCGAGGCTTATATTTGCAGGGAAGAGGTGGTAATGCTTGGTTGATCTTGGCAGGTATTTAACCCCAAAGTCCTTGGTGGTGGTTGGGGCTTTAAACTGCCCCTTGACATGGTGTTCTTGGAGAGTATTGCTATGTAGTCCAATCGTGTTTCTCCTAGTTTCTGAGCATCAGCTCAGAAAAAGTGTGGTAGGTTAGGAAGGGCCCTAACCTAAGGGGGACCTTTGGTGGGTCATCTCACGATAGGCTTGGAAATCTGCTTGCTTCCAACTTGCTCTTTCAAAGCTTGCTTGAAACCTGAGTATTTTATTTGGATGAGGACAGTTAATAGCAAACTGCTGCTGCAGCAGGGGGTGGATGAGTCCATCTTCTGCAAGCTTGGAGACAGCCCTGGTGTGGAAGTTCTGCTGGGCTCCTAGTGATTAGGATTAGTGTGTCTCTGGGTGGTTTGGGATATTAACTGTCCTCAAGTGTGACCCTTTTGCATGTGGTGTCTTTCGTTACCCCTTTCCTGTCCTGTCTTTTGCTGCACTTGCTTGACTAACCAAACCTGGCTCTGTACCTCTATGGAAGCACCAGTTACTGACAATTAACCTCCTGATACCCCCTGTGATTAAATGGAGAAGTCTTGTGCTGAGACTCCTGATGTGCAACTGTTGTCTACCTTGTCAAGGATTGCCTTGGAAACTTGGTTCAGGCTTAGAACGAGTCTTCTGTGTGCTAATATTTGATGGGTAATGTAACAGAACTGGCTCTGTTGAGCTGGGGGAAGGCTTTAAGTCTCTCAGTGCAGAAGAAAGCTGCCCTCCTGGATTTTCTTAGGGCATGATCTTTGCGGCAGGCTCGTAATGTGCTGTTCAGACTTTGCACTGCATTGAATGGGCAGAGGAATGTGAGAGTGTGCTGACGATTCTCCTGGACATGCAAAGCACTGTACAGAAACCCTCTGCTTTAGCATAAACCCGTGATGCATTCGTGTTTGCTGGAGGGGGGTGGGTTTAGTGGTGATGATCCTGTAGCAGAGTTTTCTACTCTAGAAACACACGTATAAAATTACTGTTTGTGCTGATGACCTTTGTCCAAAATGATCAAAGCAATAATATATTTTCTCTCCTCTTTTTACACATATGCTGCCTCTCTGCGATTTGCTTTCTTCTCCTTCTTAATGCAAGATCAAGCAGGTTGGTGTCATTGAGTTCCACCTTCTTATAATGCAACTGCAGAGCTCGTGAAAGGGCCTTACAGCTTGGTTTAGCTCACCTTTTTCCCCTAAACTGGGAGTATACAGGGCTGTGTACTACCAGTAAGAAGCATTTATTTGGCTTAATCTTTTTTTTTATGATGAGCTGCCTCTAGCATATTCAGAAAGCTTCTTACTCAAAGACTAATCAAGAAGTGTTCATTGCCTGATTGCAAAGTGTAGCAGATGGAAACCAAGACATTGTTTGCTGCGGTGCTGAAGTCCTTCCCTTGCTGCAAAACAAGTGAATCCTCTTGTGTGTGTGAGCAAACCTGTAGACAGATATGTACACGTGTGTTTGCAAACACAGGGTGCTCTGTCTGCTCCAGTTTAGCTGTCTATGTGACTAAAGCTGAATGCCAGGAGGACTTTTGGGGGTTTCTTTTTTTCTTCATCTCTGGAGAAGAACAAAGCAAGAAAATTTGCTTGTAGTGAATAAAGGGAGATTTAGGACTTGTGGGAGACTTGTGGGTTTGAAGAAATACTCACGGGTTGGGCTCTCACTCCACATATCCCCACGGATCTCTGTGCTCAGCTGCCTGAGGTGCTCTTGGTATCCCAACAAAAGGTGACTCGACTTGCGGGGTGACTTCCAAGAGCAGCAGTCTCACACTTTGTCTCAAAATCATGGGTGTTTGGGACCAACCCTCTAGGGTGATGGGTTCAAAGAGTTGCTCTGGACACTTCCTTCGTAATGCTGCTGTGCTCTAGCAGTAAAGACGTGGTTGAGAAGTGGCAGCAAACCTCAGTACTTTCACATCTGTGGGTGGTCACTGTTACGTAGATCAAATATCATCAAAAAGTTTCTTTAATTGCCTGTTTTATAAGGGCTGTTCTGAATTTCTCTCATCTCTGTATTTTCATAGTAGTGCACTCTTAAAATACCTGTGTGCTCACTTTGCAGTAGGTAAGCCCATAGGGAGGACAGTGCAGGAGGGGTGTGGTGGGGATGCTAATCTGGAATTGCAGTGTCTGACTGGTGGTAGCTTAGCTCTTGGAGCTGTAGGTGAAGGGCAGTCTTCTGGTTTTCTTCATTTGGCCTGGTCTACATAGCCAGAACATCTGAGTTCTCAGCTCAGACTTTTCTTTAGGCAGTGCTACCTTTGCAAGAGTTCTTTGTATATTTTTCTGTGTGTTATTAATGTTAGTTATATAGTGTTCCTTGTCTGTAGGAACTGGTGACAACTGGTCAATGTTAAAGTGGGATTTGAGAGACAGTTGTGCCCAGCTTGGAGCTGATATCTAATTTTAAGTTTTTGCTAGATGCAGGTATTGAATCTGAACTTGGCAAAAAAGGCTGCACTACCGAGGCTGTCTTATTTTTCTGTGATCAAATTTATTTTCCTTATCTCTTCCAAAGGCAAAAAGAAAGTTTCCCCTGATAAGATGGTCGAGATGCAAGCGAAGATTGAAGAGGAAAGAAAAGCTCTTGAAACTAAGCTTGATATGGAAGAAGAAGAAAGAAATAAAGCCAGAGCTGAACTGGAGAAGAGAGAAAAAGACTTATTGAAAGCTCAGTGAGTACCCTTCCCTGAGCAGCATGAAGGTCACTGGGTTTTCCCTTCCTTAACTTGCCACTCAGTTACTTGCCACTCCGGAGTTGTAGGGCAAGGGGACTGCCAAACTTTGGGTGAAGTGAATGTCAGCTCTTGCTATTATCAGAGTGAAAGAGGAACTTGCTCTGCTTTCAGAGTTTAGAGCAGATGGAAAAGGCAAACTTTATCCTCTTGCTGCTTCTTTCTTCGCTTAACTTTAGTTGTGCAAGATTGCCTAGAAATGCAAGGGAATCCTCCACCCGCAGAGCCCTGTGCAGAGCAGCTGCACTGTGTGGTCAGGGGGCAAGAGCTGTGCAGCAGGCTGGGTTTCCTGCAGCACACTGTCACAAGAACATCATTTTGGGTGTCGGGGTTCTCTGCTCTGGAGGAGTAAAGCTGCCCAGATTGCCCTGGCCTGTGCAGATAGGCCAGTCCTGCTGTCAGGACCAGCCACTGTTGCTGGTCTGCACCTCACCTGCCCTGCCTTGATCTCTGTTCCCTCCTGTTCCTGCAGCTGCCTGGGCATGGCTGTGCTGGCAGAGCCCTCGGGGAGGGGGTGCCTTGGGTCACCGGGTGCGATTGCCTGTGCCTCGCAGCCCCTCGCAGAGGGGACTTGCAGCAGGAGAGACTTCTCTGCCGACCTGGTTTTGCTGTTGAGAAACCAATGGGAGCTGGAGCACAGGGAACTCCCTGTGTTCACTTGCACTGCCTCACCCTCACTTAACCTTGGCAGCCAGACAAGTTTTTCCAGCCCTGTGAATGCTGCCTGGGCTGTAAAACTGCGCTGGACCTGCTGCCTTGTGCCTGTGGTGGGATGGGAAGTTTTACATGTACCTGTCTCTCTAGACAAGAACACCAGTCCCTGCTGGAGAAACTCTCTGCGCTGGAGAAGAAGGTGATTGTTGGAGGAGTGGACCTGCTAGCAAAAGCAGAGGAGCAAGAGAAACTTCTAGAAGAATCAAATATGGAACTGGAAGAACGAAGGAAGAGAGCAGAACAGCTTCGAAAGGAGCTCGAGGAGAAAGAGGTGGGGTTATATGCTGTAGCTGTTGGAGAACAGCGGTGGTGGGACAGTGTTGTAGGTCTTGGCTTTGCAGATGTGGATGAAATGTGGCTTTACTCCAAGCATGGCAGAAGTTAAGTGCTTTGGAGGCCATGTGTTGGCAGCACGACCACGGGGTCTGAGACAACCTGGCTGAGCCAGGACTTCTGTGCCCTTTGAACTGCTTTGTTTTGCTTGAGTGGTTTCTCCTCTGGTTCAACAAAATACTTCAGGAAACTACTGCAGATAGTTTCTTTGGTTTTTGTTAATGTGTCCATGCAAAATGTTGCCCACAGCAAGAACGCCTGGATATTGAGGAGAAGTACACCAGCCTTCAGGAAGAAGCACAGGGGAAAACCAAAAAGCTGAAGAAAGTTTGGACTATGCTTATGGCTGCAAAATCAGAGGTTGGTGTCTGGAGTCCTGGGCCTGTGATCATGTGAGGGGCTGTAGCAGGGGAGGGTAAGCCAATGGCTTTGTAAGGCTGGAAAAAGGTCCTGTGTTTACAAATGTCTTCCTGTGCTTTGCATTTGGTCCTTGGCATTCAAAAAGCTCCAATTAAGTCTGGAGTCAGAGCTGCACGGGGACATGTTGTAGAGCTTTCCCCCAAGCCAGGCTGAGAGGCCCTCTGTGACCCTGAAATATTCAGAACTTCAAGGAAAATCACTGGCTACTTCTGAAACAAAGTTGCTTGCTGGTAGCCCAGTGTCTTGCTTTGCAGGAGCCCAGATGCTCCTCTGCTCTTTGGTGTCTGTCCCTTCTGTTTGTCCTCAGTATCTCTCCCTCAGCCACTGAATCTGTGTCCTTTGGCCAGTATCTGGAGTTCCTGTTTCATGAAAAATGCTTTTTGTCTTTGAGATCAGAGATTTTTTTTCTTGAAGCCCTGCCAGGGCTATAACTTGTCTGCACACTTCTCATCTGCTTGTAGCTGGTGCAGAGCTTCAATTGGCAGAAGGCCAGTTCTGTTTTTATGAGACTGAGAGCTTCATGCTACTTGCAGCCATCTCTGAGCTGGAACTTTTTCAGAGGGTTTATTCTTCAGAGATAAAGATTCTAGTACTTACAACCAGAGTTTGCTTTTGTTTCCCCAAAACTTTGTATAGGCAGAAGGCTGTTCTCTTTTAGGCTGCCTTAAGCTAGCTCTGACACCTCTCCAATGCCTGGTTTGTCTGCAGATGGCAGATCTGCAACAGGAGCACCAGAGGGAGATTGAAGGATTACTGGAGAATATTCGGCAGCTGAGCAGGGAGCTTCGTCTTCAGATGCTTATCATAGACAACTTCATTCCTCCAGACTACCAGGTAAAGGTGAAGAGCCCAAGCCTGTGCTTGGGTTGGGCTGCGCGTGCTCAGCCCTCTGCCCAGCACGTGGGCTGTGCTGGCTTTGCTTCTCTTCCTGAGGTGTTCACAGGGATTTAACACTTGGCCGTTAAGCTGTAGCATAAATGAGCTGGTGTGAGCCTGCCTTTGCTGCACCACGTGCTGTGTTTGTGCCATTATCTGGATTGTGAGAATCATGATGCTCAAGTAAAGAGGCTTCTGTTGAGTGATTCTTGTCACCTGCCAGACTTCTTGTACAGTTTGGCTGGAAGAAGATCGGAGTAAGTGGGTGTGCTTGGCTCCCGAGACCACCACGTTGTGACTAATGAATGCAGAATGGCTTTGCTGTGTTTCTCAGGGGTTTGGATAATGTTGGCTACAATTCCATGGTTCTGGATTCTGTTTCAGGGAAACAGTGTATCATGTGTTGGGGGGTGTAAGCAGAGATGTATATAGATATAGATATATACACACACCCTAATCTCAGTTCTCTTGCTGCATATTTTCCTGGTTTAAAAAGAAAAATGAAAATCCCCTTCCATGTGTATTTAACTGGTGTGTTCACCCTGTGCTCTGGGTCTGCGCAAAACCTCTTTTCTCCCCTGCGCTTGAACCTGTGCTTGCTGATGCCTGATATTGATAGGGAGTAGTGAGACTGAACTTGGAACTCTTCACTTCTTTGTGACCCTAATATACAGAAAATTGCAAACTTAAATATGATTAATGCTATTTAATAGGAAATATAAAGGCTATTTCCCTTAACCTTTCATTTTAAGGTTTATTGCTCTCCTGATGACACTGGTATGACAGGACACCCGTGCTTTACTGGGAACTCCAGCACGTACAGCTTGGGAGTGGTGTTTTTCTCTTGAGAATATCAATAGAGGTTTTTGAGTGTGATGTGGCTGTCTTTAATAAAACATTTGAAATGCTCAAGGCTCTTAAGCAGCTTGTCCAGGCCTTTGGAGATCTATATCCTGGAAAATGCACGTGCAAGTCTGTAACAATTACTGTTCTGATTTCTCCCTAGGAAATGATTGAACACTACGTTCACTGGAACGAAGACATCGGAGAGTGGCAGCTGGTAAGTCAGTGCCTGTCTCACGTGGGCACGAGCTTCTGAGGAGTAGCTCCAGCTCAGAAGTAAACTGGTAAAACTGCAGGTAGTCAGTTTTACTGTCTAGACTTTGCTAGATGACCTCAGACTCTACTAACAGAGCTTTCTCTCTTGAAGAAATGTGTGGCGTATACAGGAAACAACATGAGGAAACAGACACCTGTCCTGGATAAAAAAGAAAAAGATGTGAGTCACTCTTTATAATCATGTCTTGAACCGCACGGGTCTGAGCTCTGCTGCCTGTCATAGAGAACCTGTCCAGTGAAGTCTGCTCTCCTCAGGAGATGAGTCTTTCTAGTGTTACAAAAACACTGATCATCAGTGTATAAAATGATTCTGATAGTTTTTTTTGTGGGGTGTTTTTGTTGCTTTTTAGCCCTTTGAAGTGGACCTTTCCCACGTTTACTTAGCTTACACTGAGGAAAGCTTGAGGCAGTCGCTGATGAAGCTGGAGAGGCCCAGGACTTCAAAAGGAAGATCCAGGCCCAAGACGGGTAGAAGGTGAAGAACTTTGGGATATCTTTAATGGGGGATTTACCCAGGGGAAAGCCTAAGTTTGTGTATGCAAACTTACCATAAATCTTCAAATGTTTGCTTAATGAAAAGACAAAGTGCTAAAATTCTGCACGGTGTAAAGTTTCCTGGTGCCTGGTGTGACAGAACCAGGCTGAAATCTCCTCGCTACAGTCAAACCTTGTCCAGAAAGACTTGTCTGGGGACTTTTTTTTGTCTGATGCCCTTTTGCTGCATTCCCCTCTTCAGGCTTCTTGCTTTATTTTGCTGTGTTCTGTGGTTCAGTTTAACATCTGACACGCTGACTGTTCTTACTGGAAAATAACATGCTGTTGGGGGAGATTTCAGCATGCGTTTCCCTGCTTTTGTTTCGGTTGGTTTTGACAAACGCTTGTGGAAGAGTAATGCTGTAGTTGTGACCTGCAATGTGGCTGGTCCCTGTCTTTCCTCGACAGCATAGTGATGTGTGTGTGCTGTTGTTTTTGTTTTTTTTTTTTTCCCCTCTTTCCTTTCTGCTCTCCAAACAGAAAACGTTCGGCAAAGCCCGGAGCCGTCATTGACTCTCTGCTGCAGTAGGTGTGACCTGTGCAGAATTGCCGTAATAATCAGTGAGTGTGTGAGATTTGGCCAGAACGTGGAAGTCAAGAGCTGACACAGTGACCTGGCTCTAAAATCCATGCCCTGCTGGTATGGAGCTTTATTTAAAAAAAAGAAATCTGTATTTTTCCTTAGTTGCCCATATATTGTATGTTATATTAACATATTACACTGGTATATATGATGGTTGTGAAGTCCATGTGTTAAACGTGTTGTGCGGGGAAACCATTGTTGGCAATCCTTGTTGAAATGTATAGAAAAGGAGGGTGCTAGATGTGTGTTTAAGTGCTAGATGTGTTAGCTCCAAACGGTTGATGGAATCCTAGAGTTTAAGGCTGGTAAGCCTGATTTCTGCCCTGCTTTGCACATACCTGGCAGCTTTCACCGTTCTCCCCTCTTGCACTGACCTGTGTTTGAACGTGGCTGCTGCAAACCTTCCAGTATTGAACCCTTTGAGTTAAATCTCCCTTGCTGTGGCTGTTAACCTGACCTTCTCCCTTCGTTTGCCATCTTGCCCTACAAAAAGTGGGAAACATGAGCTACAAAAGTCTGAGACCTCTGGGAAGGGGCCGTGCTCTGAAGTGCAACAGCAAACGCATGCGTCCGAGTAGTGCTTTTGGTTCTGTCCCTTTGTGTGTCACCTGCTGGCACTGTGGAGAACGAGGCCTTTGATGCAAAGGCCAAGAGCTTTTCTTTTTCCCTCCTTTTCAGGCTGTGCTGCAGCATTGCTTTGGCTGCTTTTTGTGCTTTCGAGATGGAATTTTTAACTGTGTGAATTGTTTTGTAACCTGAACAGCACGGATTATTGAAGGGGAATGCTCCAACACTGGGGCTCGACCGCAGCCTTGGGCCTGTGAGCATGATGGCTCCATGTCCTTGAGGGTACTGGGCCAGGGCTCTGAGCTGAGGGTGGATCTGACTCTCCAGGCACCAACTGCCCTGTTTCCCAGGACAGTAACATCCCCTGCAATGGCCGATGCTGTTCCTGCTCCTGTCTAGGCTGTATCATCTCTGGTTCTGGCTGTGCTCTCATGAAAGGAAAAAGAAATTGTGGTCTCTAACTATTTATTTGTGGTGGCTGCTTTTTTTTCTTTTACATTTATGCTGCTAATAGACACATATCACTTTAATCCATTGCTTTTGTGTCACAGAGCAAATGCATCTCCTTTAGCCTGTGTGTGCTTTGTAACACACGCTAGAGCATCAGGCTGCAGGCATCTCAGCAGCTTCTGGGCCAGGGGATGGTAATGAGCTGTGACTTCATGGGACCTTAGTGTTACCTGGAGGTGTCAGAACCTGTGAGTACTCACAGGAGACATCAAGACCTTAAGCCTGACAGAAAGAACAAGACAGCTCCGTGGGTGTCCTGAGGTCTAGCTGGTAGCCACCAGAATGCTCTTGGGAACTACTTGGAGTAGTTAAAAGCTGATGAAGAGGTAAATGCTCCAAACTGTTGTTGATCTGACCTGTAGCTGTGCTCTCCTAAGAGCTGACCTTGCTTTGAGTGTGCTTGGGTAGAGTTGGGCTCTCTTGTGTTACATCCTCATCAAACAGACAATGAAAATGGCTCAGATGCTGGTTTGTCTTGGCTCAGTCTTGGGCTGGGTGTGTAGTTCTGGCCTGACCTCCTCCTCAGCGACAACCCCTGCATTCCCCTCCGTTGTGTGAAGGCTTGCTGAACAGTCTGGTTTTAAGGGAGTTTCTCTGGATTTGTGCTTTCAAAAAGATGATGGAAAAGTCTTACCTGAGAGACCTGGGTGGCTTAAAGATACCGCTGTGAACCGTGACGCTGCAGTTTCAGTACTTCCAACTTCACTGTCAGAGCATACGCTTTACAACTTCACTACTATTGCAGTCCTGCTGCTGGAAACAATTGTACTTTATATATTTAAGTGAGCCTCAGGGCAGAGAGAACACTAAATAATTGCTCTCATAGCTTTGCCAGCAGCAGATTGGAGAAACGGGCTGCAGTCTGCTGGTTTAGGGGCTTGGAGCACAAATTAGCTGCTCTTGCAAATAAAGTGGAGCACTGCTGTGGCCATGGTGATCTACCAGCTTGGCTCACCTTCTAACTGGTGTGTTTAGCTGGAGTTCTGGTGACTCTCTCTTCCAAGTAGGGAGTCTGGTGTGTGTTTTTACCCAAGGGGCACTCTCAGTAGCCCTGGACTAATGGGTACAGAACATGTTTTAGTGAGAAATGGGTTTGGTTTGTATGGGGCCTTTTTTTTAAGAGCTGAATCCAGCTGTTCTCATCCCAGGTCAGTGTGTGCTCCATAGTATTTATCACAAACCATATTATCATTAAATATATATATACATATATTCTGTGCCCTCATCTTTGTGTCTCGCCACCAGAGATTCCCCTCGTTCCAGAACATTGACCTTAACGTTGAGATTTGTGAGGCTTTGTTGTTTATTGTCATATAAGTGAATTATTTCATATTCAACTTAACTGATCCTTTCTTTAAGAGGAGTGGAAAATAGTCCTTAGTGCCTTTCTCTGACTACACTGTCTGCACATGTCCAGCTTCAACCCTTCTCCAGTTCTGCTCAGCAGGTCCTGTGCGTAGGAGAGACAGCTTGTCTGCTGATGGGATTTCTCTTCCTATTTATTGGGGTTTCTAACTGTTTATTTCAGATTATTCTTCGGTTTACAGTTAAACTTTACTCATTACACTGTATATATCAGCATTGTGTCCCTGGAGCATGTTCATACCATGAAATAAAACTCTCAATTCCTAGTTCCAGCTCTGTGCAGTTTTTCACATCACTTTATCCATAAAGTGCCTTTCTAAGCGGGGGTCAGGAAGGGCAGCTGCACTACTCCCTGCAGCTGGGTGCTGCCCAGTGCTTACTGGGGCAGTTAAAGGGCTTTGGGGTGTGTGAGAACCTGGCCTCCCAGCAGAGGGGTTCCAGCCCTCCCAGCATTGCTGGGGCTCCTCTGGCCCCGCTCCACCAGGTCCCTGTCTCTGCTGTGCTGAGCACTCCCGAGCTGCCCCAGCACTGCAGGGGGGTCTCTCTCTCTGCCCAGAGCCCTGGGAGCAGAGGGGCAGGATCCCCCCCTCCCCTGCTGCCCACGCTGCTGGGGTGCAGCCCACGGTGCCAGTGGCTCTGGGTGCCAGCGCATGGGGCCGGCTCAGCTCCAACTTCTCACCTCAGCAACCCTGAGTCCTTCTCTGCAGCGCTGCTCTTGGTCCCTTCACCCCCAGCCTGGGCTGACACCAGGGGTTGCCCTCACCCCTGTGCAGGACCTGGCACTTGGCCTTGTTGAACCTCCTGACGTTCAGCTCTGTTTCCTTTGCTGCATGACCTGTTCTGCTCTGCGACACATTTCTTCTCCTGGAAGATGTTTCAGGCTGCTCATGCAGTAGGTAACAGGTTTCTTTTGTGGTCTGCTAACTTTGCAGCTCCCTTGAGTGACTCAGCTGATGCAGGAACCAAACTCTGCACAGTCCTGGGACTTTCCAAAGTGCTCTCCCACGCTGTGCCAGAGCAAGTTGCAGAATGGTAGACACCTAAATACCTGTGGGACTTGTGTCCCCTGCTGCTGGAGTTGTCCCTTCTGGTGCAGTTTTGCTCCCTGTCCTGCTTTCTTTCACTGCTGTTGCTGCTTGGAACGTCTGCTCCTGAGGCACCAAGGACAACGGGTGTGTATATATAAATGTGTGACTAATGTAAACATGGGCTGGGAAGAGACTATAAGGTGAGGGGAGGTGCTGCGCTCTGGGCCTGGCATCACCCTCTGCAGCTCTAGGAGATGCTCCTCAGCTTTTTTTCCCAGCTTTTGGAAGCTGTTCCCGTTTGTGGTTTGTCTTCCTGTTCTGGCCTTTTCCCTCTGCTGGGACCTGCTCTCCAGGTGTCAGTCCGGCCTTAAGCCCAGGGCAGGACCAAGCCTTTGGTTTAGCTGCTCTTGCCTGTGGCCTCTCTTCCCTGCAGCCTCCTCTATTCTGTGCATCTCCCATGGAAGAGTAGCAAAAATGCCTGCACTTCATGGGCTGTGGACCCCCAGTTCCAGCTGGGAACCTTCCAGGGCTTAGCTCTGCTCCTCCGGGCCCTGCTCTCCACCCCAGCCACAACCTTACCCCTGTCCAGCAACACGCAGAGAAAATGCTCATCTGTTTGTCCCTGCTCTGCCCCTTCCTTCTCTTGCCCTCAGCCTGGTCCCTATTGCTTCTGCCCTGGCCTTGGGGCTCTGTCCCAGGGCCCTTGGCTGGGGGGGTGGGAGGAGGCTGAGCAGGTTTCTCAGGGGGCTTCTGGGTGCTGCCAGCTGTGCCCTGGCACCTTCCAGCTGTGCCCTCATGCACTGGGGAGCTTCTGGGGGCATTAAACACGCTCCCGTCCTCACCCAAGAAACGCCCTCTGCAACACCAACAAATTTAGTCCAAAAATACATTTATTTAAAGAATCATTATAAATAATCTTTTAAAAAATACAGTGTTGTAATAGTTTAAAAAGGAACAGAACAAAAGCAGTGTTTTTTGGGGGTTTGGGGTTTTTTCTTCTTCTTCACTTCAAGCTCTGGTCTTTCAGCAGTCGCTGGAGGACTCTGCGTAAGTCCAGGAGGAAATGGGTGAGGGAGGTGGTGGTGGCGTTGGCTCCCGGGGGACAGGGTCTCTGCAAGAAGGGAGAAGGCAGTGAGGGGTGCGCGGGGGGACGGAGCTGTGCCCCCAGCCTGCTCGGGGCTGCTAAGGGCTGGCGGGGAGAGGATGGAGAGAGCAAAGCTGGTGGCGGAGGGAGAGGCGGGCTGTGCAGGAAGCTGGAAGGCTGAGGCTGGTGCCGGGGGGGAGGGGAGAGTCTTCCCTTACCGTCTGCACCCCGCTCTTCTGCTGCACCAGGCTCAGCAAGTTGCGGCAGATGCCCTCCAGGTACCTGTGGCAGCTCCGGCTCTCCCAGGTGACGTTGCTGGCTTTGCACAGAAGCCCCACGTCGTCATCTGCCTGGAAAGGGAGGCACAGGGCTTTGTTAGAAACCCTCCAGCGTGCTCAGGGGCTTCACTACCAGGTTAGAACAGCACAAATGGCACGGTTCTGTGCTAACAGGAGAGCACAAAGTACAGCTCCAGATGGCAAAGCTTCCCAGGGTGTGAGCTCATGAGTCTGTTCCCATCCCTGGCGAGGCTGGTGATGTTCACAAGGACCGGGGCTGCAGTTTGGCACAGCAGTGAGCTGAGCACCCAAGGCATCCCAGAATCCCAGCAGGGTGGGGTTGGAAGGGTCCTCTGGAGCTGCTCTGGTGCCACCCCCCTGCTCCATCCAGCAGGGGCACCCAGAGCAGGGGCCCAGCAGCGCAGGGTCCAGCCGGGGTGGGAATCTCTCCAGACAAGGAGACTCCACAGCCTCTCTGGGCAGCCTGGCACAGGCTCCAAAACCCTCACACCAAAGAACTTTCTCCTGCTCAGATAGAGTTTGTGCCCATTGTCCCTTGGGCATTGTCCTGTTTCCTGGGCACCACTGACAAGAATTTGGTCCCATCTGCTTAAAGCATCATGCTTCTGTGGGACTGCTTCCCTGCAGGGTCCCAGCAAAATGAAGCTGTTTTGGTTCAGCAGAGGCTCAATGAGAACAAGAAAATCCCCTGGGAAGAGATTGCCTCCATCGGGAGCTTTGAGTAGATCAAGTCCCAAAATAGACGCGTGCAGAAGATGAGGAGCCAATGAGTGCGTGGTGGTGATGAGCAAGCACCCTGCCCTAGTGGGAGGTGTCCCTGCCCAGGGCAGGGGGGTTGGAACTGGGTGATCTTTAAGGTCCCTTCCAACCCTGGCAATTCTCTGCTTCTATTCAACTTTCTTCCCTGGGGGCTGCTCCTGATGCCACCTCACTGGGGGAGGTCCCTGGGAGCTCTGCCTGCTCAGACCTCCTCAGCTTCCACACAAATGTGTGGCCCGTCCCTGAGCACAACCAGCTCTGGTGACGTTGGGTTGCGCAGCATCCTGGGCATCTTCTCTCACTCACAGAGCTGGTCCCTGTGGCAGGAGGGGGTGCAGGGACCCCCCCCCCCCAGGGGTGCTGAGCACCCAGACCCCGCTGGAGCCCGCTGCTCCCCTCGGCTGCCGCCCACCCGTGCAGCGCAGGGCGAGGGCATCGGCTTTCTGTGAAAACAGGAACTCTGGTGCCGGAGAGCTTGGCTTAGGCAGCAATTTTCAGAGCAGAAATCGGCTTTGCTATCTGCCATTAAATCTCCTGCTAACTCAAGAGCCTTCCCCCAGATAAGGGGCTAAAGAGGGGTAGTGTCGCACCCCAGCTCGAGATGCTGCGCGATAGGGGCGTGTGGGTGTCTGAGAGACGCTGACACACGGCTCCCAAGGCGAGGGAAGACGTTCCCCTCTTCCTTTCTGAAGGGCTTGAAACCCCCTGGGCTCTGCTCAGCCACAAGCTGCCCATTCCCACCAGCCCCCCTGGCCTCCCCCCACCCCGAGCTGGCTGGGAGCAGCTGCTGCTGCTCTGCCTGGAGGTGGAGATGGGCTCAGGAAGGCGAGGGCAACTCTTCTGAGCACTGGGAGGGGTAAGGACCAGCCTGGCAGCCCAGCATCACTGCTCAGGGCTCCTGATGAGCTCCTTGCTCCTCTGCCACCCGTGCTGGGCACTGGGAGCGGTGAGGACCAGCCTGGCAGCCCAGCATCACTGCTCAGGGCTCCTGATGAGCTCCTTGCTCCTGCACAGTGCTGCTCTGAGATGGGCAGGACTTACAGGGCTTCACGCCTGCCTTGCGTTCTCCTCCCACCCCCGGCAGCCTCTCCCCGTGCACACCGCGGCCCGTGTGAGTGGTTTGAAATAAGGACAGGTCCGTTTTTCTCTCTCTTACCTTACTGTCCGCAAAAATATTCGTCACGTTCATCTCTCCACAGGAAACCTGGACCGAGACAGAAGGGAGAGGCGCGATCAGGCAGGAGAAGCCGATAGCGTGGATCCATCCCACTAATGTGGATCCATCCCGCTAGTGTGGATCCATCCCACTAGTGTGGATCCATCCCACTAGCGTGGATCCATCCCACTAGTGTGGATCTATCCCACTAATGTGGATCCATCCCACTAGCGTGGATCCATCCCGCTAATGTGGACCCATCCCGCTAATGTGGATCCATCCCACTAGTGTGGATCCATCCTGCTAATGTGGATCCATCCCGCTAATGTGGATCCATCCCACTAGCATGGATCCATCCCACTAGCATGGATCCATCCCACTAGCATGGACCCATCCCACCACGTGCACACGCAGACGCACGCCCGGCCGCCTGTCCGGCCGCCCGCTCTCGTTCCCCCGGCAGCGCCGCAAAACCACGCGCTCTGCCCCGGCACCGCACGCTCAGCACCTTTCTGTGCCTCAGCACCCAGCCCGGCGACACGAGCCATCCCTCCCAGCAGCAGGTAGAGGCTGAGCCACCCACCCCAGCCCTACCTTGGCATTCAGGACCACTCCCAGCATCTCGACGCTCTCCTCCAGCAAGGTGGAGGGTGGCACCAGGGTGGCCGCGTGGCCCTGGCAGGCTGACAGTGCCAGGAAGCTGAGCAGCAGCAGCGGGACTGGGATGCTCATGACTTGCGTGGACCGACCACCCCCCTGCCCCTCGGCTCACAGTTTCTGGATATTTTGGTGAGCTCTACCTGTGTGTGTGCTTTTCTGGAAGAAACATCTCAATTTATGGCTGCAAAATTGCTGAACCTGTAGGAAAAACTTATTTTTCCCTTATCTGCACTTTCCAAAGGTGCTCCCATCCAATTAGGACAACAGGTCTTTTTTGTAAAAGTCAAGATTTTCTTCTGATCTTGCATTACGTTTCAATGTAGGAAATTTCCACCCTAAGATAACGGTGGTAGGAGTCACCTCACGTACCAAAAGCAAAGTAGATAAACGGCCCGGTTTGGGGATTCTTCATCTCTCCATCTCCCAAGACTCTCTCCACTCCGTGAGGTGAAAGTGGCCAAACCGGGGACCCCACGGCTCTGACCACGCGCAAGTCGTGGAGTTTTTTCCTTTTTAATGTTTTTTATTTGCTTCTCTAACTATCCTGTGAGTTCTTCCATCTCGCATTTCATTTGAATATCTCCAAATCATGCAAAGCATCCTTCATCTGCATATCATCTGCTGGCTCTCGTTATCTGAACCTGCAGACGAGGAGAAACAGAAAGCGCGGCAGAGCCCTGCCAGGGGCCCGCAGGGACAGAGCCCTCCCGGGCAGCGCCACCTCCCAGGGCTTCACGGAGAGCTGGAGACCCTTCTGGCCAAGCGGGACCTCTGAAGCAGCGTGACCCTGCCTGTGGCACCTGCGGGGACACGGGTGAGGGATGGGGAGCTGGTGGTCCCGTGGCGTTGGTGCTGGGAGTGCTGGGAAAACGGGGGTTTGTGACTCTGCTCCAGAGCCCTGGGTCCGTTGAGCCTGGAGAAGAGAAGCCTGAGAGGGGATCTGATCCATGTCTGCAAAGATCTGCAGGGTGGGGGTCGAGCAGAAGGGGCCAGGCTCTTGCCAGCTGTGCCCTGTGATGGGATGAGAGGCAATGGGCACAGATGGGAGCCCAGGAAGTGCCACCACAGTGTGAGAAAAACTTTTATTCTGTGAGGGTGCCAGAGCCTGGCCCGGGTTGCCCAGAGAGTCCGTGGAGTCTCCTTCTCTGGAGACTTTCCAGACCCCCCTGGCTCTGTTCCTGTGTGGGCTGCCCTGGGTGACCCTGCTCTGGCAGGGGGGTTGGACTCGATCTCCAGAGGTCCCCTCCAACCCCCACCACTCTATGGTCTTGGAGGGCTGGAGGTGACCCCGGGCTGCCCCGAGCGGGTGCGGGTGCTGGCTCTGCTGGCACCCCCGGCCAGCGCTGCCGCAGGAA
Organism: Todiramphus chloris collaris; assembly: GCA_025345505.1. Classification (NCBI taxonomy): domain Eukaryota; kingdom Metazoa; phylum Chordata; class Aves; order Coraciiformes; family Alcedinidae; genus Todiramphus; species Todiramphus chloris. The sequence goes on along the minus strand of JANVCC010000135.1, from coordinate 3,414,973 downwards.
ATCGCGCTGAGAAACTCGCTGAGCTGGGAAACTTCGGAGTTTTGTAATAACTAATGGGTATTTTCCTAACTCAAACAGCAACTTGCCAGCAGATGCCTGATAAGAGCTTTGCGAGCGCTCGATTAATCCGGGAGCAGCCAGACCGAGAGTGATTTTGTTTGTCTAATTATGAAATGCCCCAGATGAAGTTCGAGCCACTGACTCAGAGAGACCTTTGTGAGGGATTTGCTGGCAGAGCTCCCTGCCGCTTCCTACCTGCGCCGCGCGCGATGCAGAGCAGATGAGCGGGCACGGGACGGCTGCGGGACGGCGTGGTGGCAACGCTGGCACCCCTGGATGGAAGCTGCGGGGTTGGGCTCCTCAACAGGATGCCCGGAGCAGCCCCACTCGTCTGGGATGGGTGATGGTGGGAGGCTCCTTATCTATAAGAGTCACAGACTGGTTTGGGTGGGAAGGCACCGTTCAAGGTCATTGAGTCCAACCCCCCTGCAGGGAGCAGGGCCATCTGCAGCTAGAGCAGGGTGCTCAGAGCCCCGGGCAACCTCCCCTGGGATGGTGCCAGGGATGGGGCAGCCACCACCTCTCTGGGCAGCCTGGCACAGGCTCTCACCACCCTCAGCATCAAAAATCTCTCCCTTCTCTCCAGTCCCTCTTTTAGTTTCAAACCATCACCCCTTGTCCTGTCCCTACAGGCCCTGCTCAAAAGTCTGTCCCCATCCTTCCGCCAGGCCCCTTGAAGTCTTGAAAGCCCCCAGAAGGTCTCCCCAGAGCCTTCTCCTCTGCAGGCTGAACCCCAAAGCTCTCCCAGCCGAGGGGTTCCAGCCCTTAGGTCATTTCCATGGCCTCCTCTGGACCCCCTCCAAGGATAAGGGGATGGAGGTGTTGGTCCCATCCCTCAGACACAGTGGTTTCCCTGGTGATCACGGTGGAAAGCTCTGAAGTAAATGAACAGAAAATGCCAAACTAACAGAAAAATATAACCTTTTTGCCACTTGGTCTGAATCAAGACAGAAAACTGCATCACTGTGCACTGGGAAAATCACCAGTGAAGATTCCCACACCCTTTCTTGAGGGTTAGATGTGGCCCAGGGCAGCGATGGCCCCATGGCTTGCTGGAGGGACAGCTCTGGCCCCAGCTCAGCCCAGTCTGGGGCAGGATGGTTGTTTCTAGAGCCCCAGCAGAGCCCTCTCTCAGGAGATGGATCTGATGCCGTTTTCCCTACGAAAGAGAGGTGCTTGGTGCAGAAATGTGTCCCCAGTTTTCCTCCATGGCCCATTCTCCCCATTGTGCTCTTTGCTTCGAAGCATCTCTCCATCACATGAGGATCCTGCCTGGGCTCCCTGCTCCGGTGTCCCCACGGCCACCGAGCCCAGGGCCACCAGCTCGGCTTCCCCCCTCTTTCCCTGGCCCAAATGGGAGCGATTCCAGGACAGTCGCTGGGGAAGGGGCACGAGGCTTGGCCAGGGTGTCCTGCACTGCCCAGGGGAAGATCCAGCGGGGAGTGGCAGGGATGTGCTGCTGGGTTTGTGCCTCTCTGTTGCCTGGTGCTGGTGCTGATCGTGATGTGGGTTGTCCAGAGCAAAGCCAAAGGCTGCCCTCAACTCCCCGGCGCAGGCATTTGAGCCATTTCCTGCATTTATAAGAAATTCCAACAGCTTTTTTTTTGTGTGTATTTATTTCCTACTCGCTGTGTACCTGCCAAGCAGGCGCTTGGCCCATGAGCCAGCCCTGGCCCTTCCCTTGCCCCTCGGCTAGGGGTTCCTTCCCCTGCATCCAGGGCCACTTTGGCAGCCACTGGATCCCGTTTCAGCCCCACTGCCCATGTCTCAGGCCACAGCCTGCACCCCAACACCCCCTTTCACCACAGCCCCGTGCAGAAGACCCCCTTCACCACAGCCCCTTGCAGAAGACCCCCTTCACCATAGCCCTGTGCAGGAGACCTTCTTCTTCTTCGCCATAGCCCCGTGCAGGAGACCCTCTTCTTCTTCATCATAGCCCCATGCAGGAGACCCTCTTCTTCTTCATCATAGCCCCATGCAGGGGACCCTCTTCTTCTTCATCATAGCCCCATGCAGGAGACCCTCTTCTT
>JANVCC010000135.1:3343877-3409308 GCA_025345505.1 Todiramphus chloris collaris | reverse complement strand
TCATCATCATCATCATCATCATCATCATCATCATCATCATCATCATCATCAATGGTCCTCTGGTCTGTGAACAAAGAAAAGCCGGGAGGTGTAGCAGCATTTACCTGCACTTCCGAGTTGAGGTGGTGGATGATGTAGATGATCTCTGACAGCACTTGTTTGTGGGGAGGCATCTCCAGTGGTCTGGAAGAAATGAGCTGGAGCAGGGAGAGGAGCCCGAGAGCCGCTTTCAGCGAGGGGAGCATCTTGTTGCTGCTGTGCGAGCGCTTCCCGCGCCGGCTGGGCTGGCTGGCCAGGACCTTGCTGCCTCGCTGCTTGGCACAGCACCATTTTTATAGAGCGGAGAAGGACAGGAGTCTCCGTTGACTACCAAATATAGGTGTCTTCCTGTGCTGATCAGGGAGCTGGTGGGAAGTGCCAGTCGCCCCAAAGAAGGGCATTATGTAATGACGGGGAAGACTTTTCGCCCTCAGCCAGTGTTATCTGTTCTTCAGCGACGCTGCAGATTTCAATCGCCTAATTGATAGATGAAGAGATACTGGGATGAGATGCTGAGAATTTCTCTTTGATGTTTGAGGATCTATTTACTATCGAGCGTGTTGGTAACGCGCTGCGTGTGGAAAGCCATGACGGTGCGCACGACCTAACCAAGACTCGAGCAAAGTCAAGCCATGATTTTACGTAGAGGCAAACATCTCCTGGAGCTTTTACTGTCTCCAGGATGGAAAGGACAGTTACACAGAAGGACCAGCTCCAGGGTGTGTGTGGCTGGACACCTGCCAGGCTCCTGTCCTGGATGTCAAGGTCTCACGGGGGACAACATGACCCCAGCAACCATCTGGTTGAGTTTGGAGGCCAGACCAGCCTTGTCACCCAGGTGGGTCTGTGCTCACATGCAGCTTGGGCATCAGCATCACTCACGGGTCAGAAATCCAGGAGCCAAAGTGACATGAAAGCAGATATTTGCTTTTGCACTTGTCTGTGCAGCTCTGTTCCCTGTGCAGAGCCCTGCAGCTGGCTTGGCACCCACCAGCCTGGGGGACAGCACCATCATGGGATGTGGACAGGACCACCCTGCTGCCTGGTGCTGCTTTCCAGGGCACCCTGACCACTTGTTGATGTGGAGGACCTCTCCTCCCATGTAGTCACTTCTCACTGGTGGCCTTGGGGACATGCCGAGACCACAAACAAGCTTTGCTGCAGCTCAGTCATCACCAGTGCAAAGGGCATCAAGGATGGTGGCAGTGCTTTGGAGAAGGAAACGGTGCATGGCTGCTGCTGCTGCAGGGAGCAGCTGAACCCCGTGTCAGAAAAAACTTCACATTGTTTGCCCCTCATGGCAGCAGCTCCAGCAAGCTCAAGTAGCCAAAGTCAGATTTGAAAGAAAAGAAAACCTCAAAACTTTTATCAAGATGTTGCACATCTGCAAGAAATATAAAAAATGCTCTTGCATGTAAAGGAAGAAGTGGCTGAGAGCATCTTCTGGCGTGTGGGTGTTTGGGTTTTAACCAGGACTTACTCAGCTCTGTAGCACAGATCCCAGCCTGTGAGGAGGGGTCCTGCAGCACCCGGCTTGGTACGGCACCTTTCAACCCCATGTCATGCTGTGCCCATGGGCCATGACATCCCACACTGTCCTGGGCCATCCCACATGATCCTGTGCCATCCCACACTGTCCCAGTCCATCCCACACTGTTCTGTGCCATCCCACACTGTCCCAGTCCATCCCACACTGTCCTGTGCCATCCCACACCATCCCAGTCCATCCCACACTGTCCCAGGCCACCCCACACGATCCTGGGCCATCCCACACTGTCCCAGTCCATCCCACGCTGTCCCAGGCCATCCCACACTGTCCTGTGCCATCCCACACCGTCCCAGTCCATCCCACACTGTCCCAGGCCATCCCACACTGTCCTGCGCCATCCCACACTGTCCCAGTCCATCCCACACTGTCCCAGTCCATCCCACACCATCCCATGTGGTCCCACTCTATCCCACACCATCCCAGAGGCCATCAGGAAGCCGACAGCGACCCAGGGATCCAAACAGCCACGTCCTGAAGCAGAAGAGCAGATGGGACCCCACAGTTACGTCCCACCAGGGCTGAACTGCGTTGTTGGTGGGGATTCTGCAGGGACAAAAAGCGGAGTCTCCCAAATGTCTCGGTTCTCCCCAAATTCTTGAGCGCCCTTTTCCAAGGCCGGGTGAAGTGGCTCCTCGGGGCTTGGTGCCAGCGATGCTCCGGGGCCCTGCTCACACCAGCACCCCGCGGTGCTGCTGCCCTGGCATCACCTCACTCGTGTGAGCTGTAAACTGTTAAACCAAGTTAGGAAATGTAGAGATGTTTAAGTTGAAACCTCTTTTTCTTGCTATTTTTCGGTGAAGCCGGGGTGTCGCGTAGCCTGAGGAAGCGCCAAACTTCGCTTTCCAAACCCCACCCCTCGTCCCAGTTCAGTGTGGTTTTTTTGTGTGCTGGAATATCTAACACTACACTGGGCAGACTGGGCTGGAGGACTCCACTCCCATTGCTTTTATTAGCCTAAAAATAAATGGTTTGTTTTTTGTTTTTAATAAAAAAAAGACAGTGATGATTCCCAACCGTTGACTTTCCGGTAAATTGGAAAGGATGGAGCAGAGTCAGGTGGGAGATGGGGGGGTTCCCCCATCACAGGCCCTGGGAGGAGGGTGTAGGAGCTGCTGTGCAGCCACGTGCAGTGTGCATACGTCCGTCTGTCCCAAAGCTGGGGGCCCTGGGCCCACTGGGCCAAGGCACTGGAGCAGGGTTCTGGAGTGGGCTGCTGGAGAGGGATGCTCCGTGGCCCCACCGGCTGTGCCCTGGTGTGGTGGTCCCAGGAGGGGTCACGAGGCCATGGGAGGCTGTGGGTGGTTGGAGCCCCTTGGCTGGGAACACCCCGGTTCTGCAAACCCTGCGGGGAGAGCGTGTGTCAAGTCCCCCCCACAAAGGCAGATAAAATCATTCGGTATTGATACGGTAACGTGAACCTGGTGCTGGGAAAAGCTGACACGCATCGATCGGGCTCGTGTGGGTGGAAAATGACAGCTAGAAAGCGGAGCCTGGTTCTGAGAAACGGTGTCAAGCTGGGGGCTCGGGCAAGAGCAGGTGCGTGAGCCGGGATCACGGATCTTCGGGAATGTCATCGACCTGAAGGGAACCAAAACAGCTCCTTCAGAGCACCCGTGGCTGTGCTCAGCATCAAACCCAATGGTGCCTGAGAACTGATCAGGGAAAATTCCTGCCTGTGCTTCACCCCAGTGCTGGCTGTGAGCCAGATGCTGCCAGTTGAGCTGCTCTTCCCTATAGGATGCCCAGCAACAGGACAAGGGGCGATGGGCACAAACTCCTCTGAGCAGGAGGAGGAAGTTGTTTGGTGTGAGGGTTTGGAGCCTGTGCCAGGCTGCCCAGAGAGGCTGTGGAGTCTCCTTCTCTGGAGAGATTCCCAGCCCGGCTGGACCCTGCGCTGCTGGGCCCCTGCTCTGGGTGCCCCTGCTGGATGGAGCAGGGGGGTGGCACCAGAGCATCTCCAGAGAGCCCTGCCAACCCCACCCTGCTGGGATTCTGTGGTGAGTCAGATTTCCAGGGGCTACATCACCCTGTTGCAGTGTCCCCTTCCCTCTCCCAGCTCCTTAGGAAACAGAGGAACTACAAACCGCAGTTTTAGACGGGCTGGATTTGTGTCTTTCCCGTTAAACAGGCGGTAGCTTTGTCTCACTCCTGGGCCACCTCAGTGGCAGGTTGCACCCATCTGGCCATCCCCGGCTCAGGATGGGGAGAGGATCCAGCACCACAGGCAGGGAAGGCACCGATTCCTCCCGGGCACCTCTTCTCCTGCAGCTTCCAGCACGCTCAGCACGGCTCTTCCCAGCTGGCTGAGCGAAGGGAGGTAGCCAGGCCACCTCTGCTGCAGCAGCCAAGTTTTCCTTGGGGGTGGCAGGTTTTGGGGAGGGGTGGGACGGGATCACATCATTGAGAAAGGTGTCAGAACTCATAAAGCCCAGCCCGTGTTTTAACCGAGGGGATACAACCAACTTCAGGGCTCATTTTCGAAGGCCAAGTTTGGGGCAACTCCACTAAAACTTTAGTTGTTTCCCATCCTCTTCCGGTTGGTTCCTCTTCCAACCAGCTCTTCCAGGGTTCCTTTTACGAACCACCCCCCTACCTGCGGGACCCCCAACCTTCTTCCCAGGCCCTCGGCTGGTGCGTGCAGCTCCGTCCTTTCAGCAGACGGAGGAGAAGTTTCATAGAACCTTTTCTAACAGGAGAGAACCCCCCCAGATGTGGGTCACGGCGTAGCGCCTTCGCATCAGCCACATGCAATATCTCTTCCATCAGCGGCCGAGTTTACGAACTGCGTTTCAGCCCCGGGGCTGGGACGGTGCTGGAGCCAATCTGCTTCCCCTCAGCGCCCGGAGCGGGAGTCTGAGTGCAGGCAGGAGGAGGAAGGTGGCTGCAGGAGAAGCAGCCAAGGCTGTCATCTCACAAGTAAGCAGGGCAGAAGGGCCGGCTGCTGGGAGCCTGCCCCCGGGAGGGAGTAAACAAACATTCATACTGAAATACAGTGTGACATTTAAGTGCTAACAAAGATACTGGGAGACGTTGAATGATTAAGCTTCTCAAAGCATCGTCTGTATTTATTCATTCGGTTTGTGGGGTTTGCTTCTTTTTCAGATAATCTCATCTGGTGTTGCGGTTGGTTTGGGGTGGGTTTTTAACTTTTTGGGGCGTTCAAAAAGCTTTTTGCCTGAAACGTGGCATTGCAGGAGGAAGCTGGACCTCCAGCGGAGAAATTCGGTGGAGAAGTTGCTCCTGGAAGTAGCAAGTTCCATGTTCTCCAAGTCACTTTTTTTTTTTTCACTTGCAGCAGTTTTGGTTGGAAGAAAAAAAACCCAAACAAACTTTAAGAAATGAGTCTTCTCAGAAGTTTTAAGCACCCAAAGTTCTTTGGGCCAGGCAGGGAGAGAGCGCTGCGTGGCACTGCCTAATACTGAGCATCAGAAAATCAAAGCATTTGGTTTCCACTGCTCATATAAATTCCACTTCGACACAAGACTCTTCAGCCAGGGATGGCTTTAAAGTATCGTTTTGGTGTGTTGGGGTTTTTTTTTTCCCTAGTGAAAGTAGTTGGCACCTTGCTCACCAAGTGCAGATGAACTGAAAATAAGTAAAGCTACTGAAGAAACACATGAGGTGGCACGGGGCGGGGGGAAGTCATCTGCTCCAGCAGCACATGCTGAGCCCTGAAAGTGGTGGCCAGGGAGGAGGCTGCACTTGGACCCAAAGGGATTTACACCCACTGAGCCCTTCCCGGGCCAACATTTGCCTGTACAGGCACAGGAGGTGTGTGGTGCTCTGGGAGGGGTGCTGAGGGCCAGCCTGGCTGCCACCCCGGGCAACTGCCAGGGTCTTGGCTCCTGAACCCAGTGCAGTCACACCCATAGGTCCACGAAAGCATTAAAACCATTTTTTACTGCCTTTTCTATCTCTTAAAGCACAGCAAACCCAAGCGTGCGTCTGCCTGGAACTGTGCCCATCTGGGGAAGGCAGGTACATGCATCTCTGCGCTGGGGTTGCCCTGCTGGACACCTACCTCAGCTCCAACCTAAAGCGAGTGGAGAGCCAGCTTCTGCAGTGCTTGGGCACCTGCCCTCTTACTGCAAGAAACCTGTGCCCAGCTTAGAATCACAGACTGGTTTGGGTTGGAAGCGATGTTTAAGGGTCATCTGGTCCAACCCCCTGCAGGGAGCAGGGCCATCTGCAGCTAGAGCAGGGTGCTCAGAGCCCCGGGCAACCTCCCCTGCGATGGTGCCAGGGATGGGGCATCAATCACCTCTCTGGGCAGCCTGGCACAGGCTCACAATACCCTCAGCACCAACAATTTTCCTTCTCTCCAGTCTAAATCTCCCTCTTTTAGTTTAAACCATCCCCCCTTGTCCTGTCCCAACAGGCCCGGCTCAAAAGTCTGTCCCCAACTTTCTGAGGGGCCCCTTGAAGTCCTGCCAGGCCCCCAGAAGGTCTCCCCTTGGGGAGCCTTCTCCTCTGCAGGCTGAAGCCCCCCAGCTCTCCCAGCCTGGCTCCCAGCAGAGGGGTTCCAGCCCTCCCAGCATTGCTGGGGCTCCTCTGGCCCCGCTCCACCAGGTCCCTGTCTCTGCTGTGCTGAGCACCCCAGAGCTGGCCCCAGCACTGCAGGGGGTTGTCCCCAGAGCAGAGCAGAAGGGCAGGATCCCCTCCTCAACCTGCCACCCCCACTGCTGGGGATGCTGCCCAAACCTGCCTTAAATCGCTTCTGCTTGGTTCTGCTCTAGGGATGGCACTGAAGGGGGTAGCATCACTGAAGGGTGAAACCCCTTCCCCCTGATGTTCCGTTCCCCTTTCACCCTCACCTTCAGCCCTCCAGCTGCAGCACTCGGCTGGAGAGGAGGCTGAGCCCAGCCCAGCTGGCCCGGCGGGACCAGCGGCAGCAGCTCCTGGCCAGCTCGCAGCGAGGCAGGAAGCCGCAGCGGAGCAGGGATCCCCTTGACGTGGTGCTGGGGGTGGCTGACGGTGCCCGTCTGCAGCCACCCCGTTTCCTGTGGGTGCAGCGGGCGAGGCGGCAGCGAAGCTCCGCAGCTGGTCACAGTCCTCGCTCTCCCCGAGGTGCCCACGAGCAGTAGATCGTGAACATCTCAGAAGTTTCTCCTACATTGGATTCCCCTGTTTTTTTGTTTCCCGGTCCAAATCCACAGGGCTGGCGGAGTCTCTCTTCCAGGCTGGTAGCTATAGAGGAGCCTAGGGATTATTCAAACAAATAAAATCGTTATGTGGATTATTTTTTTGTCATTTTAATGCTGACAGTTGCTGTAGGAGAGGTTAGTGTCCCACCACGTGTTCTGTAGTTCTTCCAAGTTCTGGCAAAAAAAGTTCAATCTTCAAAGCATGCCTGAGGAAGAAGTTGCAGCTGGGGAACAGAGAGGGGCCGATTCAGGCAGAAACGAGCCCAACCTGCTTTAGAGAGGAATGGCAAACTATGGGGAGAAACACAGCACAGAATTCACAAAGGCTGGGGAGCTGCTTCTGCAGATCATGTAATTCTTCCTGAGCTGGGATCTATGTGTCATGAGAAAATAAACAGGCAGTACAGGAAAAATTGAAAATTCAAAGCCATTTTTTTTATCAGTTGATTTTATCTTTAAGAAAATTCCCCTTCAGGAAGTAGCACTAGAGTCAGTGAAGATTCTTATTCAAAAGTGCAAACGTAATGCATGTTAGTATCATTTTCCTTTGACTTGTCTCACCCCCCCTCCCCAGGCTGGCATTAATGCCTTTCTGGGGGATCGGTGACAGACCGTAATTGCTCGGAAGTCCCATTCACCCGCTTATCTCTGAGCGGTTTCCCCATCGATGACTGGGGTCACCCTTCCTCTAGTGACTTGCAGTTTCAGAAAATTCAGGTGGAAATAACGTTGAGATCAAACGCTCCTTTTCTGGCACTGCCCTTTGAGGCACCTACTGCCAAGTCCACTTGTGTCTGGCCACACAGAGGGCTGAAGATCCCCAGCTGTCAAGAAGAATCAGACCCGGGGTACCAGTGGGTTTTATCCTTTCTGGTGTGGATGTCCAGGCCCTTTAGCAGGTGCTGTTGGCAGTGGTAGGATTCAAAGTGAGGAAAGCCAAGGAAGGAACCTCAGCAGAGTCCTGGCAGGGTCACACTTCACCCTCCCCGAGGGCACAGGGTCCTGGGCCCACCACTGTCTGTGGTGCTCAGAAGCAGCCTGGGCTGGGCCTGCTCCTGCCAGGGCTGCCCGCACTCCTGCCCATCCCTGCTCACTTTGTCCATGGAAAAGGGGATTCCCCATCCCAAGGAAGGCAGCACACAACATCCTGAAGCTCAATCCCATATTAGCCCAAGATAAATGCAGTGATGTTACAGAGATTAACTTACTTTTTCACTGGGGTTTAAAGATTCTTCCTCTGCCATGGAGCTCTGGTCATACCTTGCCTGCTAAGGAGGTTCAGCTAGTCACTGTTGGCCGCAAGAGCTGCAACTCCAGCTTCTGCTTCTGGACTCACAGCCGGTACCCAGAGTTCAAGGTAGAGGAGGTGGTGACAGTGTCAGGGGTGGTATTTTCATAGAACTCAGGTGTGTCTCATGAAGAATCAGAATACGACAGAATGCTCAGAAATGGCACAAGCAGCAGAGAGGTAAATCACAGACCGGGTTGGGTGGGAAGGTACTTTTAAGGGTCATCCGGTCCAACCCCCCTGCAGGGAGCAGGGCCATCTGCAGCTAGAGCAGGGTGCTCAGAGCCCCGGGCAACCTCCCCTGCAATGGTGCCAGGGATGGGGCAGCCACCACCTCTCTGGGCAGCCTGGCACAGGCTCACAACACCCTCAGTATAAAAAATCCCTCCCTTCTCTCCAGTCTGAATCTCCCTCTTTTAGTTTAAACCCATCTCCCCTTACCCTGTCGCAACAGGCCCTGTTCAGAAGCCTGTCCCCATCTTTCTGACAGGGCCCTTGAAGTCCTGAAAGGCCCCAAGAAGGTCTCCCTGGAGCCTTCTCCTCTCCAGGCTGAACCCCCCAGCTCTCCCAGCCTGGCCTCCCAGCAGAGGGGTTCCAGCCCTTGGATGATTTTTGTAGTCCTTATTAATGACTCAAAACCAGTAATAAAAATTACGCCCAAGTCTTTGGCAAATGGGACCCACCCGGGAAGAAGCACAAGCGCCCTGGAGGCCCAGTCAAAACAAAACAGAAAAAGGCTGCTCAGAGCAGTAAGCAAGGGGAATATGGTTAAAAGGCACATCTATTGTCCACTCACCGATTCTTCTCAGCAGGGATCAGACTTTGCTATACTCTACAGAAAGCTGTTACACCCTGTGATGATTCTGACTTTAGTCATGGTACCTTGCAGAGAAAGTGGCACGCGTTCTCTCTGACCTTGACCTGAGTGGCGGAAACTCAACCTGCGGCGACGCGGCAGTGAAGAACGAGCCCCACGCCCTGGGCAGAGCTGCAGCTGTCCCAGAGTCCCCATCTGCATCTTCCCCACCGGGCACACGCCAACAACAGCACAACTTTATTGTCACTTTCAAAGAGCAAAACGCATCCCCAAGTTAACCGTGTTGATTGAAATTCTTCCAAATCGTGATTCTTAAACCCAGGCACAGAATGTGGAGAAAGATACAAAGTTTAAAGGTCTGATGGTTTCAGAGTTCAGCTGTAACTGTTACAAACTGTCAGTAGTACATGAGGTGAAAGCACCACTACTTGCAGATGCCTTCATTTAAGCTCTATCAGTTTAGGCAGCTAAGCCAGTCTCTAATAGGTAATTACTGGGAATCCTAATGCACGTACGAGCCAAGGGAGCTGACACTGCATTTCATGATCTCGGAGCACTGCTCAGCATTCTTCTTGATCCTGTAGAACGTTTCCACGTATTCCGAGCGGCCCAGAAGTTCGACAAAATCTTCATCGTGAGTTATCACCAGAAGCTGAAAGTTACGCTGTTGTGAGCGGCTTTTTATTATCCTGCAGAGAGATATTATTTAGTGTGTGGTTACCTAAATCACAGTGTAGTTTTATAGAGCTTGTAAATACGTAGTACGAGAGTACTGAGCTCTTGGCAACGAATGAAATGAACTGACAAAGAATCCAATGGAAATTAGCGGCTCTCTTTGCCCACATGAAAAAAAAGCCCAAATTATTTAAAAACTCTTTATCCCTCTTCCAGTTAAAGGGCAGGGAATCTAGAGCTGTACTCGCAGATGCCAACAAAGATATGCCAGCTTAAAATAGAGTTAATTTCTGCCGAGTTCCTGTTAACATTTGGAGAACACCCATTTTTATCCTGCAGAAGAGGAGATCACTTACTCCACCAGGGCATGCGCGAGAGACTCTATGTTCTCTCGGTCCAGGTTGGTAGTAGGCTCGTCCAGGGCCAATATGCCGCAGTTGAGACAGAATGTTTCTGCTAGAGCAAGACGAATAATAAGAGAAGCGAGCACCTAAGGGGGGGGAAAAAAAAAAAAACACAAACCAAAACTCAAACTCCCACTCTTGGAAGTGTTTCCAGAGGAATTACATGTAATGCGTTATTCCTAATGCTGTGACAAACAGTTGACTACAGTTCTCACAACAGTGTGTTCAAACGACAGCAACTAACCAGTTCCTGAAAAACTAAATGAAAACTTCAAGTCTGAATTGAAGTACTGGTGGAAAAATATCAGAGAAGTCAAAATACTCATAAACCAGGAGATACTGGAAGTAAGGATTCCAATCTGAGGTCAAGATGCTATGACGTCGTCATCTGCGTTGCCCCTACGCTCTGGGCAAGCCCAGCCCTTCTGTGGCAGGGGTGGGGGAAATTTGTATGTGTGTTGCTACATGTATGTGAGTTACTGAGCTCCTGACTACTTACCAAAACTGAAGACAGCAGGATTTAACACCTTACGTGTTAGTTTGGTATTAACATGCCTAATCATATTATTATTAGACCTCCTGAAGCAGTGAGAATGACAGAACGCTCGATGGAAACTGTGCTGCCGAAAATACTTTCCAATGATCACAACTGCTGGCATCACAGCTCACGATCAAAGAATGATTCTCAGAATGTAAGCTAAGAAACTGAACAAGTTTCACTCTCATTTACATAGGACTCTAACGTAACGTCCTAAACTACTTCAGGAGAGGACACATTTTTTGCCTATTCGGCCGTTTTATAAGAAGATTTGGATTTCCCCCCTCCCCAAATCAGTATGGAATTTTCAAAACCAAACCCACGTCTACACTCAGGTGGGCATTAGTTTGACAGCTTTTTTCATATTCAAGCAACAATATGGTTTTTGTCTGCTCGCAAAATACCCACTCGCAATTCTATTGCCGTAGGCACTTAAAACAGTGTGTTTCATTTTACTCCCTTCCTTGGTTTCATTTTGTACCACTGTCTGCACCCTCTGGTCATGGAAAAGGCCTGACTGCCAACGAAGCTGTGCTGGAGAAAGCAGCATGGTGGAAACTGCTACTCTGGAGGTAAGGAAGTAGGCAGGCTGTTACTTCAGATAAGGGCAATTCTTCCTCAACATCAGGGAGATATAAATCTGCTGCCATCATGGCCCTTTCAGCTGCTGCAGAGAAAAGGGGGCCAGAAAGCTCCAGCTCCTGCTGCAGAAGAGGAAGGAGAATGTGTCTCCTTCACACAACAGTTGTGTATTCAGGTTGTCACCAGCATCTTCGATAGGCACCCTTAAGTGTTGGGGAGAGCCCCCCAGGTCTGCCAGTTCCAGTGCAGCAGGCACAAAGGGTGGGTAGAAAAGGCTCCAGCAGGGAAATAAAAAGAGAAGGGGTGGTGATGGCTTTCAACTAAAAGAGGGAGATTTAGACTGGGGAGAAGGATGGAATTTTTTATGCTGAGGTTGGTGAGAGCCTGTCCCAGGGTGCCCAGAGAGGTGGTGGCTGCCCCGTCCCTGGCACCTCAGGCAGCGTGTGCTGCTGAAGTGCTGAATGGCCAGAGCCAGGAGCTGACAGGGACAGGGCAGGATGAAACGCAGCACCTCAAAGTATGGCACGGTGTGACATCCGACAACACGAACTGAAAGGTTCTATTCAGCAGCAGAGTAGTGTGACTTGGAGAAAAAAAGAGTTCAAATCACATGTAAGAGGTAGGTGCAGTTATGAAAGGAAGACCAAGGGCAACTCCTCCAGAAGGAAAGATATGGGAGCAAGTCAACAGAAAGCTATGGGAGTTTAGTGGTAACTAGAAAGAGACAGACTGGGAGGACTGGAACTTGTGGGGAGAGGGAAGTTGAACCCTTCACTCCTGCAGGGACTCAGACTGGTCTCCAGCTGAAACAGTGGATTTGGGCACCCCAAAATAGTGTCCAGAAACTCAGAACCACACATTGCATACTACTGGCAAACCCCAGACACAGCACAGGAACGCTGGACACAATTCTGCTCTCGAGCTGCAGCCACCTTTTCTTCAGGCTCTCTCCAGAACACGTGCCTTCAACCCAGTCAGTTTGCTCAATCCTGTTTGCTGTGTACTGAAACGAAAATGCTGCTACCTTTTGGCCTGCGCTGCATCTTCCTCGCATATCCAGCGCCGTATCTCCCTTTACCATTACCACTCTGTAATTGTAGCTTCTTCTCTTATCAGAGGCCGAGACGTTCTCATCCGCGTCAGAGCGAATTTCTATGTACTCAATATCTGAAAACGGGAAGGAGACAGTTTTTACATTGTCAAAAATCTTTGCAAATATCCCAGGGCTAACAGGAGCCGAGAGGTATAACGTGCAGTGATCACAAACATCCCACAGAGCACCCTCTAACAGACACATCTCTGCAATTCATGTCTCCAAGATGGCAGGAGTAAACTCGTGCAGTTCCTCTGTCCCAAGGAAACCTTACCTTTGCAAACGTGGAAAAGGGAAAATTGACTCTACTGATCCTGTACCTTCACTGTCTACCGGGTGATAAAAAGATTATAGTGGTGAACAACAGATGGAGCCTTTAGAATGGAGCCAACTATTTTCAGATCCTGGGTTTTCAGTACTTTGCACAAACACTTGGCTGTATGAAGTGCTCAGTAGTGAACGGGTACATATGGCCCAAGTTATAAAAAAATGTACATACCTTGTCCTCTGTAGGTGCTCCGCCAAAGGTCACGAATTATTTTATTGATTTCTTCCATCTTCATGCTATGAAATGTCATTATTGCTCTAAAGAACAGCAACAAAAAAAATGCAAACTGTTACAGATGCAGCCACGGGATGCTATGGACTGTAAGAGCTTTGAGAACGGCAGCAGCTCCCTCTCCATTCCCTATAAAATTCTACTAAAAAAAATATTAAAGCTAATAAATACTAGTTCATTTTGAATGAGAATTACCTAAGACTAACCACACTGCTGTGTAAATAATTCTACTCAAACAAACAGCTCAGTCTCAAGACATAGGAGTAGTGAAGAGAAACAGATTTGCAGTCAGTTGCTTGGTGGAGAGGAAGCTAACCTGACTTTTTAAGAGAAGGATAATTTATCCATGGGGTATATTTTCAGACTGACACCAAGAAAACCAACCTGACCTTGAGTCTTCCAAAACAAGAGTGGCATTACTTATTGGCACAGTCGCCCAGGAGTGCCAATACCTGGGTCTCAGCAGGAAAGGAGAGCCTGTGAAGTTTCCTTAGAGCAGGGAATTCTGGAATACAACTTGCAGCTACCCAAAGAGACTTGACAACTGGAGCTCCGTTTCTCCTTCAGCAGCAAGAGTAACTCAGGGTGGCATTAATAGTTTTCATTTGAATTTCCCTGGTTAATATATCAACAGGACTTCAGTTCAGTAACAGATGATTCCTTAGGAAAGCACTCAAGAGAGAACAGGATGCTCCATTTCTAACTTGGCTTTTTAAACAAAAAATAACTCTGTAATGAAAACAACACTTGCTTAATTTAAGCTAATGTCTTCTTTCAAAAAAAAAATGTGGTGGAAATGACATATAATTCTGAAACAGACTTTGACATGCACCTTTCCTACGTCCCCTCTCACAGGAATTATTTCCACCTGTTCTGGGGAATACTCAGGTATCGAGACTAACAGGATTTGTTAAGCCTGAACAAAACATTTTCAACTATTTGCTTAATTAAGCCCAAGAATGCATTCCTCATCAATATTTATCACAAACCTTTCAATATTAAGTCAATAAAGATGAGCTGATTGCACAGAACACCCAAAATGTTGGTTTTCCCAGCTACAGCAATCTCTGGCCATTAGAGCTAACATTTCGTCTCGCTGATTTTTCAGAAGATTACCAATAAGTGATGCTAATCTATTCTTCTTGAAATTACAAGACTGATTTCCTGTTTTGCCTTAAATAGAAACAATAGATGATTTGATACCATACAAAAAGATTCTGAATTCTAAAAAGGGAAATTCTTGGAGTGCATTTCTATTTAAGCTGAAAGGGAAGAATTATTACATGCTCTGAACACTTCAGAACTTCACAAAATGAATGCTGGATTACTTCACGTTCTAATATTACGTTTAATTTTATTGACTTTTATTTTAATCATTAAAACTGCTTAAAACAGTGCTCCCCTAGACTGTCTTTTCAACTTGGAAGGCTCTCATCTATTTAGTTTCTCCTCTTGACCATTACACCATCCCTCGACCACATGATTGCTCTTTTGTGCTCCTTTTTCCAGCACTCCTTGACTTTTTTTAACCCAGGAGACCAAAATTCCATCCTAGATTCAAGACATGAGTGCACTGGGAATTCATACAGTGACCTCTTTCCTTCTCTTTTCTGTTCCTAATGCTCAATTTATCTTTCTGTTACTGAGCACCAGCTTTGTACTTCCTGAAACACACTCACTGGTACCAAGATCCTTCCCCACTGCCCATCAAGCTGGCAATTCCATCACTACAACTGACCATACAGCAGTGCTTAGGGAGCAGTGTGTTTTACTTTGAATTTGTTTACAAATTTTGAGATGCTATTTTTGACCAGTCAGTCCAAGACTAGAAAACAAGCTTCCAGAGGAAGCAGAAACAATCACAAAGTTTGTTACACTTTCCACCAAATGCAAGACACATTTCTTTTGATCTTGCCCTCTCTAACATAAGCACAAAACCACCCACACTGGAAAGGGGGGGGGAAACCAAACCACCCCTATAGTTTAATATTCTTTCATGAAAACACAACTGTTCACCTGAGAAGATGATCAGGGGAATGAGAGCTTTACCTGTCTCACTTTATTCACATTAAGACAGGACCAGAAGATACTGCTACAGAATGAAAGTGGTGTGAGAGACTATGCAAGGAAGACCTGGGCAAATAATGAAGGATTTAAACGAAGATTTCACCTTCCCTAAGCCCCTGCTGTGGAGTTTATGTGCTTTGAGATAACACATGAGACAGACTTAAGAAACACTCTCACAATTATCCATTGAGTACCCTGTCATCTTTCCTCTCCTGCCCTCAAAAACAAAACCCACCAAAATTACAGGAAAAAAGGAAAACCAATTTTGAGACATACACTTAAAAAAGCTTCCTAAAAATGCTTTCAAGCAACTTATCTATGACTAAACTCAAATTACCACCATCAACACGTTTACTGTACGTATATTACATACATCAACTTAAAAATTTCCTTCATCCTACCAATCCTGTGCAGTCTGTAGTATATTTTCATTTATCTCCTAAAAAGGTGTAGCTTGTTCTGCTATCTTAACATTTGAATGCTTGATTTTCTAAAGAGAAATAATTACATCTCTCAAAAGAATTATATTAATTTCCTATTTCTAAGTTACCCCTGCAAGTCTGAAATGGAAAGCTGCTTTTGCATCAAGGTTATCAGTAGTATAAAAAAGCCTAAAACATTTAAGCATTACCCTCGTATGACAATACTTACTTATCAAGAGCCTTGTAATAAAGGTCCAGATCTTTGTTCGCCAGCTCTGTTGTCCTCATAACAATCATCATCTCCCTGTATTTCTCCTCTGCATCTTTGAACTGGGACTCTCGAAGTTCCTTTTTAAACCGAACAATCTCTTCCTCAAATCCACGTTGCCGGCCAAGTGCAACATGATGGTTTCTTTTCAGAGATTCTATTCTCTCCTCTAAATGGTTTTTTTCACTGTGAAACCATAATGGATAGACAAGTCTTTTGTATTTAGTGGTTCCACAGTTCTTTACTCAGGGTTCTCAGTTTGAGTTTGTCAGACGTTATATTGTAAGGATAAAGTCCATAGCAGTTAAAATCAAACACCACTAAAATTAAGACACTAATGAAATAACAACTATTGTTAAGTTTAAGAACATATTCAAACCCCCATTCTGAGTGGGAGAAGCAAGTTAAGAAGTCTGAATGCCGAAGTGCTATGTGTAGAAGCACAGAAAATAATCTCATTGGTGGAATTAAAGTAGGATATCAAGCAAAATAAGATGAATTAATTGGGTAACATCTAGAAGGCTAGACAAATCGTTCAGACATAAGAACCAGCACAGGACCACTTCCTTTTCATAAGTGTTTATTATCTAAGCAATTAATATTAAACTACTGAAGTAAACATAAATTTCTCTGCTGACTCTGAAGCGAGCAGACTGAAACCGAAACCTAAATATTCTTATCTGAAGACATAAATTATTTTTCAAGTGTGGATTTAGTAGTAGAAGTCGTTAAAAAAAAAAAAGGATTAGATTGAAACAGGTAGGGGAACATGGACAGACATACCTATTTCTAGCTAGAACCATTTATATAATTTCACTGGGTGATTCATGCTGTTGTCCCGGGGATTTTATCAAACCTGAGTTTGAAGGGGGAAGTGATCTTTGTGAATGTGGAGAAAGGTGGACCAGGGAACACACTAAACCAGTTATGTTTTACTGTTTGCACTCAGATATCCAGGGAGTTCTCATGCAAAACATGCTGTTCTGGTTTGAGGACACTTACTTTTTCATTTGCGGGACTTTCATTTCTCCCATCTCCTTCATAAGGTGTTTTATACTGTCTTCAACTTCCTTTAGCTCTTGATTCCGTCTCCTCAGAGTAAGATTATCCTGTAGCCACCTTTCCTGCACCTGTCTCCAAAGAAAGCGAGAAGTTGTAGAACATTTCCGTACAGCGATTCTCCAAGTATGAGTTCTGCACAACTCTAAAACATGCTGCCAGCATAAAATAATGGACAATGAAAATTATCACAGTGAGAACTTAGCTTGTGCTGGAAATAGGGCACACCAGAAATCAGCAGTATTGGATGTATTTCAATCTAAACCACATTTACAGCATTTACTGACACAGGCCAATAAACGAGTGAGCCTGTGTGTGAATATTAATCAATGCTTCAAGCAGGGCAAGTAATTTAGGGTAAGATTTAACAAAGTGCCCCTATCAGTTCTACAAATTAATAAGTGGTGGTGTAGAGTGGGGGAAGACATCTTCCCTATAAATAATGTGAACAGTGTTTGAAATACATGAAAATTTGAAGTGCATGAAAGAATCTGGAGTAACTAGAAACGTCTGGTACCTGGGATTTGGTACCTTCCTTCAGAAGGCAGGCATTGCAATCCCCACACTTTTAAAAATGCTGGCTACTATACCCACAGACTTTGCCCTTTTGGAAATACCACAAAATTAGAGATAAAATGGTTTTTTTTTTAAACTCATCTACTTTTGCATATACTAATTTTTCAGCTTAATTTTTCAGCCTAATGGGTGTACAGCAGCTATTCTGATTAAGCCAATTAAATAAATCAGGAGACAAACTTTGCACCACTATGGGCCTAGGCAGACTCAGTCCAAACCCAGAAATCATTTCAACTATGCAAAACACTTTACTGTAAAACAACACGTCTACCTTTTGAGTGTCAATATCCTGTCGAATCATTTCCATCTCTTTACTGATCTTTTCCTTCTGTTTCTCACAGGCAGCTAACAGAGAATTTACTTCATCAAGTTCAGACTCCTTTTGCTAAAGAAATAAAACGGTACACAATTTAAACACAGGAGTGCTTTTAATGTCAACTTTTTATTGGCTGGTTTTTAGGTTACCTTTTTGTAGTCGTCTTTTCTTTGTTGAATGTAGTTTTCAATTTCTTTCACGTATTTGTTTATGTCCTTAACTTTCTCTTTTATGCCATTTACCTGCAGGGAAAGTATTTCAAATTAAGTAAGGTCTTATGTCCAAGAACTGATAGACTCTATCAAAGATTAGATGCTGGATTACACTGTTGTCAAAGTACAACTCCTTAGCATAACTGCCTCTAATTTACTTTCAGCTTTTGAAGTCCAGACGCTCCTTCTTACCACAGAATTGTTTTTCAAAAGAAATGGTCAGTCACTCATTTGTGCCTAGACAAGAGGATCACTTCACCTGAGAAACCTGGCTTGACCCTTGGCCAGGACACCCTTGCTATTTCTCTTAGACCTGTTGGGAAGAGCTTTTAATAGCACTGGCCACTAAATATCACCAAACATCTCTGGAAGGCTTTTGACAAGACTGCCAAAGATTAATTGCAATTGAATTAATCTCCTGCCCTGGTTATGTTTCTTGTCTTCCCCAAAAGTTGCACCAATCTAAAACATTTACTGAGGCCACACTACTGTTTCCTGAAAGCAAACTCATTACCATGCCTTCCACCTATGCCTGAAGAACAATATATAATCCCACCTTCCAGCTGTGCCCAAAGCAAACGAACCTTCTCTTGTGTTTCTTTACTACTCGCAGCCCTTTTGTTCATTAGATCCTCCTTCTCCTGCTGCAGCTTTTCCAAAGTTGCATCCAAAGGAAATACCTGTTCTTTTGCTTCCTGAAAAGTAGTTGGAGAAAGTACTTTTCATTTTCTCATTCTGTTAAAGATCAGTAATTTTTCAAGTGTTAAAAAGTATTCATGTGGCTACTTTAATTTTTTTTAGCATGTTAAAAAAAGAAGATGTGAAAATATGTATTATTAAAGTTCTAGAAATCCCCAAAAGTATGAAATAACAAAACAGGACAAACGTTTAAAAATATATCTTATTTCCTAGGATTAAAGATGGTGCCAAATACAACAAGATTCCCCCCGCCCTGGGACAACAAAGCTAAGGGTTAATAATTAAGAGCATTGCCTACCCTGATCTCTCTGCATAAGGACTGAACCTCAGTGGTTAATTCCACTGTTTGCTCCTCCAGTTGCTGACGACGCTGCATGCTGCTGGAAATCTGAAGTCTCTCTGCTTTAAGCTCATTAACTGTACTCTTCAGCTGCTGAATCTGATTTTGCTGGTCTTGCTTGAGTTTTTGATTTAACTCAATTTTACCAGTAACTGTGGTTAGAAGAAGAAAGAAACTCAGAGTGCAACAGTCAGGCTGTTGTTAAAAACATTTGTCTCCCTTATGAAAATTTAACTCTACATTAAGCTAGGATGCTCCCCCCCCAAATCAAACCAAACTACTAGAATACAGGTAAACTGAAGTTTAGATTTTTAATGGCAGCAAGTTAATACAGACAGGAAATGCCAGTTTGGTATGACCTACCTGTATCCCACAGGTGTTTTTTCTCTTGTTTTTCATGGCTTACTTGTAGAACAGTTCTACTTAAATCGACCCCTAGCAGCTTAGCCTCCTGCTGAGCAATCTTTCGTTCAACATCCCTAATGTCAGTCTGAAAGTATGAGGAAAAGTACCATTTACTATGGCATTAATGTCTAGCAATGCCTTTTTTTTGTCTTTGGCACACAAGAATAAGCTTGGGGCTTGAGGCACATGACTTGAGACCTTCAAATTCACCTCCTCTACTGGGGTAATGTTGAAAACCACTTTGGTGTCCCTGTGGTCATGGTCAAGTTCTGAATTATACCTCTTTTCACAGTTACTATTGCATGGAATTGAATCAGAACTCAAGGGACTCTGTGGTCCTCAGAAGAAAAAATCTTTACATAAAACTTGAGGTTTTATTAGTACTGAGATCACCTATGTTATGCTTTCAAGTATTTTTTCTTTCAAAAGCCTTAACACCTCAAAGTTTTGACATATTATTGAGTAACTACGTATTTAAATGCTAGCAAGCGAGTACCATTTTACATATTAAAAGCAATTGCCAACACATACCTGGTACCTTTCCATCAGTGTTATATCCTGTAAACACGCCTTGGCACCATCCTCCTCAGACAAAGACATCTGCAAGAGTGATCCCTGCTCTTCTATCTCACCCTTCAGGGCTGTTAAATCCTTGTTTGCGTTCTGGATCTTGTTCCTCAAGCTTGGTATGTCCCTATCTTGGAGTTCAACTACAGTTTGCCTTAAATAAAATAAAAATACAAATCCGTAACATTTCCTTTGTCAAAACCAGCAGCGTAAGTTCAAGACATTCAAGATCACAAACGCTGCGATATGATTTAATAGTGGAAGACTAAATTTAGCCAGAAGAGTATCCCCTTAACTTTGCCTATGTTCAATTAACCTTAAGTCAGATAGCCAGCTAAGGTAACACACCCCTCATTTTAGACAGGTGAGATGGAACAAAGCAGGAAAGAAAATCTCTTCGTTTTTAACTTCATTTGAGCAAGTGCTGCGAGAGGCCCTAAATCCACTGTACAGGAGTGCCCTCTTGTGTAGGAAAGCTCCACTCTCTAACACATACCCTCCAAATTCTCTCAGGACAATGGTCTGCAAACTTCTTGGGACTGGAGCCTCTTTGCCTACTGGCAGGAAACCTCAAAACTCTACTTTTTAAATGCTGCTCATATGCTAAGCTAAAAAAATAGGAGTGACAAAAACTCTTTAGAGCCAGTGTTTATGTTTTGGAGGGAGGCAACAACCAAAGAGCTTGTATTTTCATAGCTTTCATGGCTTATTTTTATATACTTAGAGTATTTTCATAGCTTTAAAAAATACAGATTAATTTAGCCTGGAAATTTAAAAATACCACAGGCACCTTTTCTTTTTTTTTTTTTGTTAATAGGACCTACACTTTGTATTACCTTGCAAGCATAAAAAAACCCCAAACCCACCCAAACCAACTCTGAAACCTTTTTTTAGATAACTAAAACAAAGGAATAAATTCAGTACAGTCTAATACAGTTGATCAGTATCAGAGATGGAGACACATTCTCAAACGATGGAACTGAACCTCAAGAAAACATGAGTGGTATTTGGAATCCACTCGAAAATGCAGAGTGGCCTTTCCAGAACATCCTAACTCAGACAAGTCCTTTTTAAATGACAATGACAAATAACAATGAGGGAAACTGTGCCTGTAGAGTGTAACTGATCAGCAGAAAAGTTAAGTATATAACCACTTTTTCTGCCTCACTCTTATGAGAAGCCCCAAAGGACAAGAAATACCATAAATAGAAAACAGTTTAATATTAAAACCAAATGAACAAATGCCAGCAAAATATTTATCTCAACAATGAGACTGTTTGATGATTTAACTAGCCCCAAAATAAAGCCTCAATGTCTGCATGATTTTCAATAATCAAAAAACAAGTCTCTGAATGAAAACAGCTTACAACAAGATGGTTTAAGTACTTTACCTAAGTGGTTTAAGACTCATCATTTCATCACGTTTTTTCTCTTTTCTTTTAAGCTCAGACTCTGTTGATTTCAGTTTGTCTGGAGCGAGACGCAGCTTAGACTGCAGGTCGCTAATTACATCTTGCAGCTCGGCCTCCGTTTGAAAAACTCTTTGACAAACTGGACAGCACGACTGGTTCTCCTCTGTCAGTTGTGTAATGAACTGGGAATAAACTGCAGTGGCTCCAGCAAGCACAGCTGGTTTAAAAAGAAACCAAAGAATTTATGTGGAATAAACAGTGACATCCAGATCTGAACTAGGTATGTAGTCACCGTAAATGGAGACAAATTAAAATCACTAAGTCACAAAGGCTGGAAACTGAAATCACAGAATCCTAGTGTGGTGGGGGTTGGAAGGGCCCTCTGGAGATGCTCTGGTGCCACCCCCCTGCTCCATCCAGCAGGGGCACCCAGAGCAGGGGCCCAGCAGCGCAGGGTCCAGCCGGGCTGGGAATCTCTCCAGAGAAGGAGACTCCACAGCCTCTCTGGGCAGCCTGGCACAGGCTCCAAACCCTCACATCAAAGAACCGTCTCCTCCTGCTCAGATGGAACCTCATGGGTTTCACTTTGTGCCTGTTGTCCCTTGTCCTGTTGCTGGGCACCACTGAAAACAGTCTGGCCCCATCCTCTTGCCCCTCACCCTTTAGATACCGATCACCATCGTTCAGCTTCCCTCCCAGGCTGCTCTTCTCCAGTTAAACTGCCTCAGGGCTCTCGGCCTTTCCTCAGCACAGAGATGCTCCAGCCCCTCAGCACCTTCTGGTAGTTCCCCACCTCTCTTGAACTGGGGAGCTCAGAACTGGACACGAGACTCCAGATGTGGCCTCAGGAGGGCAGAGTAAAGGGGGAGAATGTCCCTCTACCTCCTGGTCACACTCTCCTGAATGCACCCCAGGTGAAACAGCTTGAGGTGACCTGGCCCGAAGTCAATCCTGCCCCTGCTTTCAGCAGGATGCCATAAATTACCCCAAGTCCTCATCAACTGGAATTATTCTACAAGCCTGTTTTATTAAACCATGCTCATTGCTCTGTAATTAGCAGGAGAAGTGAGTACTTCAGGAATTCCTTTCAGTCAGCAGTAGGCCCTGTGGGCTGAACCCACACTGTCAAATTCACACAAACATTTCTCTCCGTAGCTTTGAGAAGGTGACAATCTATACACAGAGTTAAGCCAAAGCAGATACTTCATTTACACATAAGAAAATTAACAGAAAGAATTAAAACCACTGATCCTGCTTATGTATGAAACTGAAATAAACAGTAGTAAAGATAAGGAAAATTTGTTAACCAACAGTAAGATTCAGTAATCATCTCCCTTGAGTTGGTTTCTCTGCCTATTGTCTGTCCTGCACAAGGAACAGTCTCAGTCTCTGCGACTTAAATTTAAACAAGCTTTAGGGAAAAAAGTAGATCTATATACAAACTTACCTCGCTGTTTGGAACTTTTTTCAATTTCATCTTGAAGTTTGTTCAGATCGGTGTCAAAATCTTGGCTTCCACAAACATTAAAAAGCTGTGCTTCGTGAAGGGTCAGCTGAGCTTCTTTTTTCCTTAGCTCATTACTGGCGTAAGTTTTATCATACTCTACTGACGCCAGTCGTTTGCTGAAACATCAATGCACAAACTCTTTCATTACCAAAGCCAACAGATTTCAAGTCGCTTGAGCAAAACCAGAACCATGGGAAGTTAATCTGACATAGATGCGAGAGAGCTGCTCACCGGTTCTTTAAAGTTTTCTCAGTCAACCGAGTGAGCACAGCATAAAGTGGTTTGTTTTAATTTCCTTTTGTTTTCTAGATGCTTGCCAACTAGAAACTATCTCTCGTGACAATGCCATACAAATTTTGATAGAATGATAAAGGATCAACTTTTTTGCCCTGCAGCAATTATTGTTCATGAGACATTATCAAATCTCTTAAGAAAAGAACATTCGTGCCCTTCTACTCACACTGCACACTTCTGAATTGTGCAATATTCTTACAATAAAATCTTCTTTTCTTTGTTTTATGGCAGTTTAATGAGCATCACTGCACAGCACACTGATGTTTCCTACTCTTAATAAACTGTTTGATATACCCAAATGAAACCAGGATCAGGTAATCAATAATTATAACCAATTATAATCAATCAAACAAAGATGACTTTGTGATACAGTCACTAATCGCTCTGTGACTTAGAAGAAAGTCAGCAATTTCCACCAGCAACCTGCACCCCTTGAGCACATTAATTCAGCTGGGGTCAGTATAAATAATTAAGGATTTCCAGAGCAATATTTTGGTACCAGGTTTTAGTGCTGCTTTGACACACCACAAATGTGGTTTTATTAATGAGCACTAACTAGATCACCTCTGCATTGCACAAAGTCTGCAGGAGGTTTCCTTTGATTTTGCAGAGACCTCAATAAATACTAATGAATCAAACTAGCAGCTATGTTAAGCGTATTAAACTTTCCAAAATTTAAATTCAATTACACAAATACTTATGGAGACCTAAGAAATTAAATTAATACCTACTTAAGGTCAGCAAGATTATCCCTTGTCTGATTAATCTTCCTATTTTTACTATAAAGCCAGTCTTCAAGTTGGCTTTTATTTGGGAAGTAACCCAACAGTGATGTCAGTTCATCAGAATGTCTTGATTTGACTTTTCTAATCTGCTCTTCTTTGTCAGCCTGGGAAAATGAAATGTTTAAAATTAATTTGTTTCCTCTCTTCCAGTTTCTGTCACTCAGAGCGTTCACAGAGTCAACAGCTTCCACAAAGTCAGACAGCAGCTCTGTGTGTGATTTTTGATAAACACCTGAAAAATACACAAATCTTGAAGGGACTGTATTAATTTCATGTCCCTCTCACATGAGATGATGATAGGAAAAATTACTTTGTCTTTCTTTAACATCTCCATCTGGGTAATTGTTGTAGTGTGTAGATTCAGCTGTTCCATCTCTTGGTCCAACTTCCTTAGAGCTTTATCCAGGTTTATTTTCTCATTTTGCAGAGTCCGTACTTCCAGTTCGAGTGTTTCTACATTGTTGTTCCTCTCGGCCTTCTCCAGCTCCTGCTCCTAAACAAAAAAAAAATAAAAGCCCAGAAGACTTCAATAATGATACTAATCAATAAAGTTCTAACTAAAGGAAACATAAGAGCATGAATATGCAAGAGAAACAACTCCACAGATACCAAGGTCGGTGCAGAAGGAGGGGCAGGAGGTGCTCCAGGCGTCCGAGCAGATTCTCCCGCAGCCCATGGTGAAGACCATGCTGAGGCAGGTTGTACCCCTCAGCCCATGGAGGTCCATGGTGGAGATCTCCACCTGCAGCCCCACTGCTGGAGCAGGTGGGATATGCCCAAAGGAAGTTGTGACCCTGTGGGAAGCTGCCCTGGCTGGAGCAGGCTCCTTGAAGGCCCCGTGGAGAAAGGAGCCCATGCTGGAGCAGGTTTGCTGGCAGGACTTGTGACCCTGTGGGTGACCCATGCCGGAGCAGCCTGTTCCTGAAGAACTGCACTCTGTGGAAGGGATCCATGATGGAGCAGTTTGTAGAGAACTCTCTCCTGTGGGAGGGACACCTTACTGGAGCACAGGAAGAGGAGAGGAATCCTCCCTCTGAGAGGACGGAGTGGAGGAGACACAGGTGATGAACTGACACAGCCCCCATTCCCTGTCCCCCCTGTGCCACTGGCAGGGAGGAGGTGGAGAATTTGTAAGTGAACGAACCCAGAAAGAAGGGAAGAGTGGGGGGAACAAATTAAATTAATTTTCCCCAAGCCAAGCCTGTTTTGCCCATGACAGTAGCCACTAAGTGATCTGTCCTTGTCCGTATCTCCACTCACAAGCCTTTTGTTATATTTTCCCTCCCCTGGCCAGCTGAGGAAGGTGGTGACAGAGGGGCTTTGGTGGCATCCAGCCGACGTCAACCCACCACACATATTTAGTTTGATTCTCTGTATTTTAGCACCTACTGTACATTAAATTTGGGATTACCCTAGTGAGGGGGCCAGATGAAACACTGTCAAGCACTGAATTCACACAAATATGACAGAAACATAAAATATCTGTCTACAAAGGCATAACCAGCTGTTCAGCTGGGACAGAAAATGCTTGTATGGTTATAATACTTCATTGGATAAAACCCTTACAACCACATGGCCCATCTTACAGACAAGCTATCTGGAAAGAAGTAGGAGCATAGCCCTTCAGGTCGTATTTTTCTGACCAAACTTCTTGCTTCAGATTTATATAAAATTTTCAGTTACATTAACTTACTGTTGTGGCAATCTCCTGATCCAGCTCCAGAATCCTGCCTGAAAATCCCTCCAGCTGCTGCAGTTCATGTTTTGCATTCTTCAGCTCAACTTTCTTCTTATTTTGAATGTCCGATTTCAGGTCAATGGTTCTTTCTAATCCAGTTTTCTTGTCCCTTGCTTCCTCTATCTGTTTTTGTTTCATTGCTTCTTTTCGTGCAAATTCTCTCTGAAAGAAGTCAGCAATAGTATACTCTTTTTTTTCCTTTTTTTTTTTTTTTCCCCAGAGGAAGAAAACATTTTAAAACCTTGCCTCATACCAGCTTGCAAATATTCACCACTGTAACACAAGACATGGAAATACTGGGACAACTGGAACTTGTCAACAATGTTCTGCTGAAATGTTGTGATCAGAGAACGCAGATGTACCATACTGGTAGTGTTCTGGGAGAGCAACTCCATTTTGAAGATGGCTTCCACAAAAAGTTGCTTGTTTTTAGACCAGTTGCCCAGTGTAGTTTCTCCTCAGGCTTTTTAGCTTGTCAGTGATCTACCTGCATCAGATTTTGCTGAGAAAAACCTACCTGAATCACAGAATCACTCAGGTTGGAAAAGACCCTTGGGATCATCATGTCCAACCATCAGCTCTACTCTACAAGTTCACCCCTAGACCATGTCCCTCAACACCAAGAAAGAAAAGCTCAATAGTTTTGAAGAAAGCTAAGTAGCTTTGGCAATTCAGATCACGTGATGACCACTCTTAGTTCCAAAATGCATTTCCACGGAAAGATTCAGGCAACCCATAATAAAGAATTCAAGCAGAAAAAAAACATGACTTCTGGTTTTCATTCTGCCCCAACATTCTTCCTCTTCCTCCCAGCACCACGAGGACACATACAGACTGATAACCCCCTACTAGCCAAATTACCTACACTACTGAACCAGCAAAATTCTTACCATCAAATTATCTGCAGCTTCTGCATCTCTGTCCTGTCTCTTCTTCAGCAACGTGTGAAAATTGGTAATGTGCCTCTCGTTAAAAGGTGCTCGCTCAAAACCATCGAATTCCAGCTGTCCTGCCAGAGCCTGTATTAGTGAGTCCCTCATTGCGATGTGCTCTTGGTGACGATCTGCTTGCAGCTGAAGACGACCTTCAAAGAAAGAAAACGTGGCACAAATGCTCAAAATCCGAGGCAGAAGATGCATTTAGGATTCAGGATCAGTTGCAATTTTCTTCAAGTCTTTGAAATGGAAGTATTTTGAAACAACACAGAAAGCTTCAGAGTAGAAACGAACAGTAGCTTGAGAGGTTGCTATTTCAGGTAACTAAATTTTTAACGAAATACTAAATTTTTAACTAATACTTTTTTATTAATTAAATAAATCAAGAATTTAAAAGAAAGCCTCTTAAGAAACTAAAAATAGTATTCTAATAAATATAAATAAAGCCCAAGCTTCTTTTATGTAAGCACGTACTTTGTGTCTCAAGTGCTACAGCTTTACTGGAACTCCCACAGTCCACGGAAAAGGGTATAGATGATATCTGAAGGAATATTGTCCTAAAGGCCTCTGCCTAGACCCCAGCTGGCACTGGGGGCACTGAGCACACCAAGCATTCAGCTTTCAGGTTTTTCTTGGTTAAAACACACCGTCACATCTGGTTAGTGGGAATTTCATCACCTGAAGGAAGCACAAGCTAGGGCAGAACACTCAGGCCTGCCCATTTGCGTGTCTCACACCACACTGTGCAGCTCACCCCAAACTCATACACATTTATGGGGATCTGCCCAGTTTAAATCCCTTCGTTTCTTATCAGTAGTTCCATTTCAGAGCTTAATTACATCAAAAAATAAATACAAGGTTATAAATGAAGTCTAAAATACCTCGTTCAATAAGCAGCTCTGATTTCTCACTGTTAAATCTCTGGCATTCTTTAGTGGCTCTGTCTAATTCACGCTTACAGTCTGACAACCTGTTCTCCTTTTCCTTCACTGTTCTCTGGTGGTTCTCGTATCTATCCTTTAGTTGTTCATCCGTCCCTTGAAAAACCTGTACAGCAAATGCAACGCAGAACAAAGATAGCATTTTAATGACATTTACAAGCCAATTAATGATGCTTTGATAAGAGTTTTTGCCATAACAGAATTCAAGAAATGAGACAAACACCCCTCATGAAGAATTTCTATATTAGGGAAAATTAATTATGCTACAAGCAAAAGTAGAAAAATAAACCATGTTTTTTCTTAGGCTCATAAAACAAATTAAATTTTAACCACTACAGAATTTCTTTCCATTTTTCAAACTAGTTTTAAATGCCTTGTCACAATCAAAACAGAAGACTGACTATTATTTCTTATTTTAAGGGAAAGAAATTAAAATTCTACAGGGAGATGAACAATACTAATGTCAGGAGCCATCCTACACTGCTCAAAACAAGTGCTGCTATCCTCGACATACGGGGGGGTTTGATATTTTCCTCACCACAGGGCATCGTTACCAATAACTATCACTTTTATGAAAACTTTTGTCAGTGTTTACCTTCCTGGTAAGCTGCTCTGTGGTGGCAGGAAATGTAATGTTAATGCAAAAAGCAATTTAACCCAAATGACCCAGAAACAGACAGAGCTTTACGGAGCCATATTTGCAATATCTGATACTATCAAGCAAGCTGCATGAGCTAAAAAACGTTCTTCACCAACAGCTGATGCATAATAAAATATATACTTAGTTCACTGGGTAGCAAAAGACAGACAGGTTCTTCAGCAGAAAGGATGGCAGCACGGAATTGAAAAGGCAACCTTTTCCATCTTCTGTTGCAAATCTTGATTATCTTTCTCCATCTGCTGCCTCCTACTCTCCCGGGCTTTCACCTCGTTGTCTAGCTTCATTACTTTCATAAGATTCTGTTCAACTGCTGCCAGAGAACTCTGCAAGGAAAAGAATGCCATAAAGAAAATATCTCACCAGCTTATGAATGCCACAATCAACTGGTTCTATCCAATATTAGTCTGAATGTAAAACGCTCAGCTTTATAAGGTGTTTTTATTAAAAAAAAAAGGGGGGTTAAGGTTTAATTTAGTTTTTGGTTTAGTTACAGTTTATCATAATTTTAGTTCCCAGCTAAATTTGAGAAAGGGAGATTTTAGATTAAGCTAGTTAAAAAAAAACAGAAGAAACAATGCCACTACAAGAATTTCACAAACTATGTCCTTAAACCTCCACCGACTGTTCGCAGATTGGATCAGCATCTGCCAGGCTGGCTGAGGGCTGTTTGATTCTGCTTCAGAGCAAAGGATTAGAAAACACAACAGTGTAAGATTTTCATCAAGAAATGCATCCAGCTTCCTCACTGTCCCACGTTCTTTACTGGTTTGTGTTAAAGTCTTAATGCAATCGTCATGCAAATCACCTTTAGAGGTTCAAGTTGAGTCTCAATAGCTTTTACATTCTCCTTGGAAGCAGCCAGTTGGGCCTCTCTGTTGCTCAGATGATCCTGGATTTCCTGTGCTTTTTCTTTATTCTGCTTTAGGTATTTCAGTTCTGTCTGACACTCTTTCACTTTCATGCTCTGTTTCATTCGCACCTGACGGAGGGTTTCCAGTGCTTTAATATACCTTCAAAGAAGACAACATTTCAGATCCCATCGGCAAGGCAGCAATACCAACATATGAAACAATGCCTCAGGCATTTTACGTAACGCCTACATAGTTAGAGAAGACATTTCTTACTTAGCATTGAACTATAGTAAAGAGGAAAAACCTTGTTGCAGAAAAGATCTCGTCAAATTTTTGTTTCAGGGCCTTCCCTTCACTTAAGGGCCAGTTGGATTCTTCTTGGTGGCAGAAAATGACATTGTTGATCACCGACTTGGACACACCCAGGGCGCTGATCATCTCGCGGTCGATTTCTGCGCACTTGGAACTCAGACTGACCTTCTCGCCATGCCTGCGCAGCCCGGGGAAAGCAAAACCCCAGAGAAGTTACCAGAGAAGCCTTTGGAAAGTAAGCCACATTTTTAACCGTATCATCTCATTGCACTGTAACGAGCTGTCATTCTTAAGCATATAACTACTACGTGCAACACGCGTGCTTAGCGCTGTCGCTGTCTGTAGCCAAGACAATTAGACATCTTAAAATTATGCAGAACCAGCAGAGGGAGTAAAACCGATCCCGAATGAAGCGAATAAATCGTGGAGACCAGAGTTAACCACAGGCCAACGATGACCTGAAACTGAAGATGGTGCTAAAGGAAGTAAAACCTACAGACTCCACACAATGCTCCTTTCAAACTGTGTTGTTATGAGCACAGTTTTCATATAAATGCCAGATAACAGATGTTAAGTACTTGTTAAAAGTAGTGGCCATCGAATGTAGGATTTTTGAATCAACTAATAACTACACAGCTTTAATCTAAGAGTGCTGACAGCTACTGCAAGGGACACATTATGAAGTTTTCTCTTTTTATTTGTAAAAATACGCAAACCCCAAACCGATCCGCATGTCAAAGTAAGAAAAAAACCCTTGACAACTTACTTTGTTCTAGTAATGACAGATTCAAGTGTTTTAAATTCTGTTTTCTTGCCTTTCTGGGTGCAGACCATGGATCGCTGGACAGCCACGAGCTCTCCATTTACATCTCGAAACTGTAATCGAATCTGAGCTCTAACATCTGTTTCATTGGCAATCTTTAGCAGAAGCAAACAAACAAACAAAAAGAGTAAGGGAAATTCTTCTCAACATTCAAATACGTGCCTTCCCAGCTGGGGGTCTTGTTCTCATCTCCCCCCCCCTCTCTGTTTTTTCTGAAACAATGCCGAATCAGCTCATGTCCGCTTAGAACTTGAGCATCCCTGTTTCCATCACAACCTTGAGCGCAGTGAAGTGTTTTACTGAAGCCACTATGACTCTTACCTTTGGATCGTGAACAAATGAGTTTCCTTTGGTGCCAGGAGGAAAATCTCCAGTGGATATATATTTAAGACATTCAATGATAGTCTAGGAAAACAGAAGTAAGTATACAGTGATAATGGTAATCCAGAGTTTATGAGACAGACCACAGAGAAAACCACAGTAACAGCCCAAATATTTACAAATGAGTTACATCTGTGAGGAGAGAGAAATAACATTTTATTTTCCGAGTTATCACAAGAACATGGTACTTTGCGAAACTGGCTTTAGTCAGGATCTGCATCAATTTCCTACGAAAAATATCAACCAGCTCTCTGCAAAACCCATGAGTAAAAGCAGATCTCCAATATTGCTAAACACCACAATACTTCCAGTGAACAGCAAGATTTTTGTAATATTAATACCTTGAGATCAGCATCGATATTTTAATGCCTTTCAGACTTATTCACAGCTCAAACCCAAACATATAATAAGCCTTACCGTTTTCCCTGCACCGTTTGGTCCCACCAAAATAGTCAGTGGACTGAAGAAAGTGATAATCTGTTTGTCTTTATCCTCCACCCCGAAACTCCTCACTCCGAGGATACTCATTTTCTCAATCTTCGACATTGCCGCAGAACCTGTTCTCTTCCGAAGTCAGAAGCGTAAGCGTTGCAAATCTTGCAAAAATAAAGCTCTATGAGAAATGTAGAAGGCAAAAATCACAGCGTATCACTCAAAGCTGACAACACATCTATAGAAGCACAGAATACTACGAACATCTTTAAAACGACAGCTTAGGCTCTTCAGTTACAGCTCAAGGTACAGAACAGACAAAGGGAAAACTCTGATTTGTTTTAAAGATGACCAAGTTAAGGGAAGTGTCAATCTATTGATCATTAAATCAAAAGCAATGGCCCCAAATAACCTACTAAATCAAAAAAATGGAGAAAAATCCACCTCACAAACCCCACATATGTGCTTTTGAATGCTGTGACAACAGGGGCCCTGATATTTTTCCTCTTTAAAAATCCCCTGTTTTGCTGCAGCATGAGCTTTGCTACCACCTCCGTTTCTTACAGGGCTGCATTCAAACTGGGCTGGGACATCCAGCATCACCTCTGTCCTGACACGGAGGGTTAAAAAACAGAAGCAGGAGACTTTACAGGCCATGGCTGTGGGAAAAGGCAGGGCCCGGGGTCTATGCAGGGCTTGGGGTAACCGATGGAGGCAGCTCCTACGTAAAACACGTCTGATTCTGTGTGTTCCAGCTGTGCTCCCTAAGGCCCAACGAGCCTTGCTCAGTGGTTCCCACCCTCCCCTCAGGGCTCTCCCCTCGTCCCCCCCATATCCCCTCAGGGCTCTCCCCGCGTCCTCCCCATTCCCCCTCAGGGCTCTCCCAGTGTCGCCCCCATATCCCCTCAGGGCTCTCCCCGCGTCCCCTCCATATCCCCTCAGGGCTCTCCCCATATCCCCCCCATATCCCCTCAGGGCTCTCCCAGTGTCCCCCCCATTCCCCCTCAGGGCTCCCCTCTCCTCCCCCTCAGGGCTCCGCTCCCCCTCAGGGCTCTCCCCGCCTCCCTCCCCTCCCCCTCAGGGCTCTCCCCGTCCCACGGCCGCCTTCCCACGGGCACAAACCGAGCTCGGGCACCTTCCCGGGCCCCCTTCGGGGAGAGGCCCAGCGGAGCTCGGCCCTGCTCGGCCACCGCTGCGGTTGGAGATGAGCGGCAGCGGTGGGGACGGGAGCGGGGAAAGGGCATTTCCTGGAGAAACCCCGCTGCCGGGGCAGAGGTGGGCAGCGGGAGTTTCCCGCCCGGGAGCTCCGCGCTGCGAGCGGGGGTGGACATTTTCCAAGGGAGAAGCGATGGTGCCACCGCGGCGGGGGCGGCCCTTCCCCTGCCCACCAACCCCCCCAGCCCGAAGCGAACCCGCAGCCGTCACCCCCTCTCCTCCCCTCCCCCTCTCCCGGTCACCTCCGCTCGCCGCCGTCCCGCGCGCCCCGGCAGCCACCGCGCTCGCCACGCCCCGGCAATGGAGGCCCCGCCCCGGCAGCCGCGGCGCTCGCTGCTGCCCCCACAGGGGCGGCTGGGCCGGGCCGGGCCGGGCCGGGCCGCAGCGGCCCCTTCCTCCGGTCCCCCCGCGCACAGAATCGTTTCACTTGGAAAAGACCTTTCAGATCACCGAGTCCAACCGTTCCCCCAGCACTGCCAGGGCACCACTGCCCCCTGTCCCTCAGCACCACAGCTCCACGAGGGGCTTGGAAACCCCTCCAGGGGTCACGGGGACTCCACCCCTGCCCTGGGCAGCCTGGCACAGCCCTGGACAACCCTGGAGGGGAAGAAATTGTTCCTCAGCTCCAACCTAAACCTCCCCTGGGGACACTTGAGGCTCTCTCCTTTTATCCTCTTGCTACGAGCAGGCTGGAGGGTGACGGAGTTACGGGGACCATGAGGCTGTATGGCCAAACCCCGTTTTAAGGCAAATCTGCAGATTCCCACGGTGATCCAGCTCGGTTCTTCTGTCTCAGAAACCACCTTTCTGCTGCTGGCTTTGATGTCCACTCGCCCTGCCCGTTGAACCAGAGCCAGCACGGGGTCAACGACCAGCGCACACAAAGGCGGCAGAGCATCACCGGAGCTGCCATAGCTGCCTGTCTGGCCGGAGCGAGACCTGTGCTGTTGGCAACGGCACGTGCTCGGCTATTTCCAGCGGCAGCACGAGTCCTCGGGGCTGTGGTGAGTGGTGGTTCACCATGACGCCGTTGGCAGTGTGAATGTGATGCACCCCTCTCTCACAGCGACCCATGAGAGTCAGGAAATGATTTGCAAGTCTGAGGCGTTGTGTGGTCTGGTAATTCGCCTTCCTTAGTAGGAAACGGCAGAAATTCCACATCAATCTCTTCGTGCTCAGTGCAGGAGGAGGGTGAAGTGTAGCCGTGTGTCTGTGGGGTTGCTCCATTTAGGTTTAATTCGAGGGGAGCTTTCATTCAAACCCATATGAAAAATAAGGAAAGAATGACCAAACTGAGATCTTTTTGAAGTTAACATCTTAGCAGGACTCAAAAAAGCATCGAGACATGCTGTGAGAGCAGATGAAACGTGTGAGGACCCTCCACCACATCCTCCTGAGGAGAACAGCTTCTCTCTCAAGGCACCAAACCTCGGGCTTCAGCTTTCGGTAGAAATTTAACACAGGTCACCCTGAGCATTCGAATGCCATCCTGATGCACCGAGTCCCAAACCCAGACTGGTGGCCTCTCACGAAGTAGAAACGTTTCTGTACTTTTCCACATTTTATACCTGCCTACAAAAATGGTTGGAAATACAATATCAGCTGTCTGCCAAGACACAATATTGTCTTCAATACCAAAGGTATCTTTTATCTGCTCCAGATTTTCTGACAGTCTGTTTCATGGACTGACAGTTGTTATGTGCAAGGTGAATTTTGTTGGAGTTACCAAAACATGGGAACACAGTTGCAGCAGCTTTTCACCTTAAATGCAAACGGCTTCCATTGCTCCACAGGCAGCTCAATGGCAATGACCAGAACAACCTTGGGCTTCTAGATGAGTGACTCCAGCAATTTCTATCATCTGGAAAGAAACCCAAAGAAAAACTCCATTTCCTTATTCATTTAGAACGGAATCAGAAAGCATTCAGAGATGCCTCCTGTGGGTATCTGAAGGGAGGTTGTTCAACAACACAGGCTTTTTTTGCCACCAAGTCCACCTGGTTTATATATTTTAATCTTAGTCACAGCTCTAAGTCTGAATTTTATTTTACTTCTTTTCAAAAAATAAGAGGGAACAAGAAAAAGTGAAAACAGATATACCTTTGGCAAGGGTGCATGTTTGATACCACTTGGTAGGTCGTACGATACAGATCCTGCTCTCAACAGCAAAAGAAGTAGCTACAAAACTGGCCTGAAATAATAAGACAGAAGCAGGTAAAAGGGAAATCAATGGATAATGGGCATGGTCTGTTATTATAATGGCTGAAACAGCTGCAGGAGCTGTTGTTCCTGTTGATATTTGCTAGGATGAGGGAGTGCAAGTTCAAATCACTTTAAAATCTGTTACTTCTTGCTCTGAAGAAAACAGAGAAAGGGGAAATAACCACTCGCCCTGCAACACAAAAAATTCAGCTGCTTCTGCTTAAGTCCTCAGCCATATCTATCCTTTACTCCGTACCAACGAGGACATAAAACTCTTCACACTGCTGATTTTCTGACATTTATAGTCCTGGCATAGTACGTTAAATACTTTGAACATACTGGTCTGTCCTGAAAAAGCATCAGGAAAAATACACTTTAGAAAAGTCTGAAATCTTAAGCAAAATCTGGAGGTTTGAATCTGGACTTTATTTCCATACTGAGAAAGTCAATCTCTCACCATTTTAGATCAACAGATAGCGTCATTAGTAATAACCACACACAGAAAGAGCATTCAGAAGTCTCCTAACAGAGCATTAGAAGGGCAACACAGTGCGTCAAGAGCTGGATATCATCAGATCTAGAAGATATGGTCTGTGGACTCCAGCTGCAGCACAGCCAGTGCCATTGGGCAGTGTTTAATCAGAGGTGAACTCAACTCTTCATAGATACTTTGGGGTCTACAAAGGAGTTGGAAAGGAATTTTTAGGGCAGTTTTGGGGGCTGTAGGAAAGTTCCAGGTGATTGGGTGTAGGGAGAAGGATCTCTCCCTTTGGCTGCTGAAGTCAATTTTTTTTCTAGGACCCACAAACTCCTCACCCCCTTGTACCAGTTTTCTCCCACATCCAGTGCAAAAAGCAACTCCTTCTCTTTGCTCCAGACCCCCTATTAATCCTCCAGTTAGAACAAAGTCCAATCATAAGAAAACAAAAAGACAGAGGACTGCCCCTTCCTCCCTTCTCTGAGGCTCTTCTATCCCAGTCCTGAGGAACAGGAGTCCCTGCAGGACAAACTGTAGGGACAGGCTGCTGGCTGCAGATGCCGTGAGCAACCACACATCTTCCTTGCAGCCCCCAGCCAGGCAGGAGCCATCTCAAGTTCATGGTCACAGAACCATGGAACGCGTTGGGTTGGCAGGGACCTTAAAGCTCATCTGGTTCCACCCCCTGCCATGGGCAGGGATACCCCCCACTAGAGCAGGTTGCTCACAGCCCCAGCCTGAACACCTTTAGGTAAACCAGTCTCAGGAGTGTAATTTGCCTATGCTTTCATCCAGCTCCAGAATTGATTAATAACCTTACCAGCATATTTTAGTGCTTACCATGCTTCCTCTTGTAAGGGAAACCAAGCAGCCAGTCTTTTATCAGGTCGAGTTCTTGGTTAGGCAACAGAGGCAAGCTTTGGAAAGCAGCCCTTTGCACTCAGCCTCGGCACTGTCTGTCATCAGCATGTGTATCATATAAACGATAGGTGAACTAAGCCTGGACCTTATCTCAGGCTGGCAGCCAGTGGGTGGTTTTGTGGTAGCTATTGAGGCTTTCTCTGTGGTCATAGCCTGGTCATAATTCTACTTTTTATGAGTGAGAAAAAATGTGAGTTATGTCCACTGCAGATCTTGAGCTAAGAAGAGGTTCACGTTCACTTCACTGAGGCATCACTGGCACAGCAGGCTGCAAGAAGTCCAAGATAAAATTCATACCTATCTTTCAGAAGCAAACCCGACTCCTCTAGATAGATGATAACAGATTATATTCCACTTGTGTGTTGTCTCCTGCCCTGTAGCTGCCTTGCTATCTTTGTTACCTTGTTATGTGCTAGGAGCACAATGCCATCAGTCTCTCTTGCTGCTGCTTTCTCTGTGGCAACACTTTTCCACTTTGCTGTTGGATGATGCACAGACCACATCCTGACTCTGCAACCAGCCCGACCTTTGGAATGTTCTCCCAAAGTCATCCATTAGGACACTTGGTTATTGGCGTTGTTACTGGTAAGAGTTTTCTGTTTCACACACACTATTTTCCCACCAATATGAAATCTCAGTGTTGGTGCTACTGTGGGATGGTTTAGTGGGAATGATTTCTCCACTTGTCATCTCTCTCCTTTGACACTCAGCAGTTACCAGCCTTTCAGGGTCTATAATATAATCTGTGAATGTGAAAGTCTGAATGTGAAAGACTGAGGAGCAGAAGGGACTAACCTGAGTCACTGTTTCCAGCCTCCTGCATCATGTATTATTTTTTGCCATCCCTTCTAGAAAGCTGTCAATGCTCCTTTATAAAACTGGTTGGAACATTAAGTCATAGAACAACTAGGAGTGACAAACTTTTATATTACCAATCTAAACGTCTGGTGACTGGAGTGCTCCCCATCTGAATTTGCCTGAACGTTGTCCTCTAAGATCTCTTCTTCCTGCTCTTATCTCCCAGTCTGTTTATAGACTGCACATATTCTCAGCCTTCATTTCCCTAGATAATCAAGCCAAGCTCTTCCACTCTCTGAGCTCTTTGTTCAGCTGGTCAATACCATTGTTAATGGCAGTAGGACAGAGACTACATCTTGAGGCCATTCATTAGTTGCCTACTTCAGTCTAATATCTTTCCTTTTCGACACAACCCTTCACATAGCCCAGTAAACTATTCCTCTGCCTTAATACTTGCACGTCTTCTCCAGATTAACCAATACATGATCGTTTGGCACAGTGCTTTAGTAAACCCCAGATACCTGGGATCCTTGTCTTCCTGTAGGATGAACTCTCTTATCAGACAAGGATATTGGGTCACCTTGACTTGATCCATCTTCAGCAAGCAATGTTATAGCATTTGCTCCTATGTCTTTAATATGCATTTTTTTCCCCAAACTTGTTCTAAAGGCCAACAAGCAGGAGAGTTGTCATTCATCCAAGCTGTCTTTTACACGTAACTTAATGCACCACTGCAGAGAGAAGCGGGGGAATGTGTATTTTATCATCCTCTGATTTGAAAACTCAGCTCAGCTCCAAGTCAGGCCTGGAGGAATGCCACAGACACTTGACTGTCTCCCCAAGAGCTGCTGACCCAGACAAATCATTCTGTCGCCGTTCTCGTTTATTTGCAGTCCACGCCATCACTTCTGATGTTGCTCTTCACTCACTCCCCCCCTATCTCACAATACCTTCTATCAGTATTTTTCCTTTGCCCATCCTTCCTTGGCACTTTTTTTAACCGCTATGGTATCTCCATTTACCTGATTTTTTAACGCCTATCTACTCTCAGTTCTGATTTCACTCTGCCCTAGGAATGAAAAGTCTGACAGAGAAGATATTTGCACTCAGCTGGGAAATGGCACCTTAGGTATCAATCTCATTTCTGCTGCAGTTGGGTGCGTGGCATCTTACTGGGAGACACTTATCCTAGGTTGCCTTCATACATTTTTTCCATCCTACTCCCACATACCTCCTATAATGTCACAACTCTTCCTTTATTCAAATTTGGCAGGAGTCATTGATACTGTGATGCAAAGAACAGCCACGGTTCTATTCACGGGTGATGGACAGAAGTGTTCCATCATTAAAAATCACCTCTGCCTTGTTTCTCTCCTCAGTCATACCTGGGTGATGGATCACCATGGCTGTGATCAGTGTGGAGCAAAATCTGTCATTCTTTCAGAACCAGCTAAGATGTTGTTGGTGATTTAGATGCTGGTGACAGCCCCAAGAGATTAGATTATTGGGCAATAGAGCAAGAAATACTTACTCCTTTAATTCCTGTTACATATAACAAATTATATATACCCTGTTAACATATTATAGGATAGACATGCTAATGTCTACAGTAACAATTGTTAATAAAACCACCACTATTTGTGAAATCTAACAAAATGTTTGCTTTATATCCACGCAGTGGCAAAGGGAGACCTTTCAGGAGATCTGCTTTACTTCTGCCCAGTTTGTGTCAGATGCTTTTTCTCCCTTTATGAAAGAGTGCCCATACCAGGTCAGCCAAAGTTCTGCCTTCCTCAACGCCCTGTCTCTAAGAGCAGTCAAATGCTGGTTTCTTCGGAAGAATGGAAGTATATATTGTGTTATTCCCCACGTGCTCTTCCAGGATCTAGACGTTTTCAGCTGGGAGCTGACAATAGGATGCTCTGTGAGCCCACTGATAAAACTTTTTTTTCAGGAACTTTCTCAGTTAGGATCAAAAGATCCTTTCGAGAAGGTTTTTAACCTCTAGCTATACTTCTCTTGCTGAATTTTAGGACAAGAATAGGTATCCTAGTATTAAAGAGTAAGTACAGCTTAGCAGTATTTCCGACAAGTCTTAAACAGATCTGTTCATAAAATGATGCTTTGAGAAATTAATCATTTGATGGGCACAGGGTGTCCTTTGTCCCCACGGCTCTCGCACAGATAGCTATAGAAAACCAGATGACTCTTTGCACATTATAGAGTGATTTATCTGATTTTGCTGGAAAATTGTAACCTTTTAACGAGTGACTGTTACCGTCTCACAAGCCCTTGCCAGTCATCTGAAAGTAGTCGTTAGCCGTTTATAAGCACTTCAGTATTTTTCAGTACACAGAGTTTTTTCCACTAATGCTGAAGGACAGGGTTTTCACTTGATGCCAGGACTGCTAATTTCTGCCATCGATACCTACCATGGCTGTTGCTAATTAAACCCTTGCTCTTCCCAGCTACACATTATATGCTGAATTTCACAGAACGGCACAGATGAAAGAGGAAGGTTAAAGAAGTCAAACTGGTTTAAGTGGTGCTAGGGCC
Source organism: Todiramphus chloris collaris (assembly GCA_025345505.1). Taxonomy (NCBI): domain Eukaryota; kingdom Metazoa; phylum Chordata; class Aves; order Coraciiformes; family Alcedinidae; genus Todiramphus; species Todiramphus chloris. The sequence continues at coordinate 3,370,447 of JANVCC010000135.1, read as the reverse complement.
TGTGTATGCCCAAGAATTTGCTGCCCTATGCCTAGAACTGCAGTTTATCTTAGAAAATCCTATTGAACAAAAGATGTCATAGCACCGAGCGAAACATGAGACCTACTTAGGTTTTCAGATCTCCATCTGATTACGCGATGCAAAAGTAAGACTAGAACCACATAAAGATGTTTGTTATACAAGGAATACTATTTCCTGTGATGCATTTTTGATATCGTGTAAGAAAATGACAGCTCTTATCTACCAAGGTATTTTCCCCTTATTTGATGTCAGAGGGAAGGAAACCCCCAACCTGTCCCCACTGAGGCATCCCACAGCGCCTATAATAATTCACACTAGCTCTTGTGCCTTTTCCTATATGAGAAAACTTTCCCTTTGATTTAATATTCAAGGTGTACATGAGTATATATAGGCAGCATGGGGCTTCAAAAAGCCATAAATCAAAACGTGGCTTTCCTGGAAGCAAAAATGCTGTTGCTCTGTATCTTCCTATTGAGTAGTTGCTTTTCAGGCTCAACGGGCAGCGCGATAGAAGAGTTTCAAGCAAACTTGGAGGCGCTAGTGGATCTAGCAAGCGAGGAGGTGGGTCATTATCTTCTTCATTTACTGTCGTTCTTTTGATGGCAGTCTAAAATTGAGTCTGGGCTGCTTTTGGCGCTACTTTGCCCATGTCCTGTGTTTTGTTTGTTTAACTTGTGATGCTGAAGATGCTGCGTGTCAGCATCTCCTCAGAAGCTGGCACTGCAATTGTTTCCCCAAAGGAAGTTCAGAAATAGAAAACCTGATCAAGATGATATGTAGTTTGAGGTGCTTAACGATGTGGCAGTCACTTAGAAAAGAAATACTGTCTAACACTATTTTTTTTCTTGAAATTTCAGACCTTTCTTCCCGTGCCTGTTGGGAAATTTCAGGTAAGACTTTTAAATCTACTTTGTTCCTGCTGCTGTTACTCATTTGAAGAGCGATGGTGCTTTGTAGCAGACCTCGAGAGAGAGACTATCAAGAAAGATCAAATCTCACAAAAAAAAATTCGTTAGTGTGTATATGCTAACGACGTGTTCACGAGCAGCTCTATTAAATTCAGTGAAGTTCCTTGTCTACAAAAAGTTACGGAAATAAAGAACCAATTCTGAGACCGGTGTCTCTGCCTTCAGCAGGAGTATGACCAAGTCTCAATCTCAGGAGCTAAGGCAGAGAGCTTAATACCGAGGCTGTTCTCGACTACGTGAGGTGCAGACCCTGAGCTGTCGTTTCGAGCAGAACGGGGTGAACACGGTTACTACTGGAAACGCTAAGGTGCTCTTACCTCGCAGCAAACGGACGGGTCGGGTGTGATAAAGCATGATGGAGTTTATCTCTGAGGGAAGCAATTGGCAGCCATGACCAGTTACCACACACAGTCTTGCTGATCAGTGGCTTTCAGCCTGTGGTCTGCAGATTTCCCTGGCTCTATGAACTGATAAAACGTTTGTGAAAAATAACGAAGAAGAGGCAGCCTGTTCTTGGGAGGCCTTATCTTTAGAGGAAAAAAAAAAAATTGTTTAGGGGTAGCAACTTTAAAGAAGGTGAACAGCAGCACTTTATAGAGAGAAGACTTTGGTGCTTGTCCTGCACAGGGATGGCAGCTGTGAAGGGCCATTAGCAGATCTAATCTCCTCAGGCTACTCAGCGTGACTGATAAAACTGCAACCCCAACACACTCTAATCCTCTTTTACAACTCTTTTCCCTGGTTTCCCTTTATAACGATTGGTTTTGATGTTATACGTTGGGGTTATTTCCTCCTGCTGCAGATTTTATCAAATCTCAGAAACAGAAAAGTCCCTCTTTCCCTAATTGTACAGAAATCAAGTAGACAAGAGGGGACTGCTGTTTCTGCTCTGCTTGCAGTTAGCTATTGAACTGAGTGAAAGAGAAAATTAACTCAGTCAGCAGAATATAATTTTGCTATCGTTTGAGATACATATATATTTTTTTTTTTTTTAGTGTAAACATGTTCCCTGTCACCTTGAAAGAACCATGGAACAGCTGAAAGTTTACCCTGAGAATGACCAAATAAGAAAACACGTTTCTCTGATGAAGAAAAACATGGTCCGCATAATAGCAACTCTAACTAAAGCACATGCAGTAAGTTCCTCATCAGTTATTTAGAGTGATTAAACAGGCAAAGATGTGAAATGACTGTGAATGGATGGCTCAGTTGGTGTCAGAACATATGAAATGAAGCAACTTGGCATCCTGCTCAACTACAGCAAAATTTTGATGCTGTACACTCTTAATTTCACGCTGCTGAGCATTATGGCCGCCGCTCGGCAATGGCTTTAGAGAAAATACTTACCCAAAATTCACGGAGTTTGGCTGGAAGTTACGGTTTTCTAAAAGATGCATCACCCTCAGATGAATCCTGGGCTTGTCATGAGCTGAGGGATCAATAAGATTAGGAGGGACAGGAGGAAGGATTCCTAATTCCCACCAGTCTTCTCCGTTCATCGGTGAAGATCTGCCTTTCCTTCTGATTAAATACCTCCTTGAACAACCGCCGACAACTCCACAGCAATATACACTTTATTCTCTTCCTTATTCTCACTGTCACCTCTCTCCTGTTATTCTAGAGACCCGAGAAAGACGGTGCCTGCCAGATGACCGAGATGTCCCCGCAGGACGCCCTGAGGCGCTACCGGACGTTCTTTCAAAAGCTGCACGAGAAGTGCTACAAACCCTGCTGATGGGGGTTGGCACCCAGCTCCTCAGAGACATCTTCTACCCAACACTAGCGCCGGTTCGTGCTGCACAGCTGCCCGGGAGAGACAGCACAGCGTCCCCATGAATGTTTTATATGTGTATTACCAGATATTTATCTCTTGCTGCGGGTACTAACATATTTATTTAATTTATAGAGAGCCTCCGCATTTGTACAGAGTCCTAATGTTCAAAGGGATAATCAATAAAAGAACTTGAAATGATTCATTCCGCTGTGGGGTTTGTGCTTTGTAACACTTCGAGTATATGTCAAGCCTGGAATAAAACTGTGTGGGTGAACTGAAAAGAACACAGATCAGAAGGCAGACCCATTAATGTGCTATCCTGAAGACAACGTACAAAGCTGGCAGAATCTTTATTTTCTGAAGGCAGGAGGGGGAAAGAAAAAAAAAAAAAGAGAGAGAAAAATGTTATCTTTTAAATATGTGCATAACTAAGTTTGAAACCAACGTGTTCTCCTGATATTCCACAATGTATTTGCAGTGCAGTGTCCCTGCATGATACGCGTTCTTGCTTTATTTAACTTATTTATTTTTATATCACTCCAAATTTATTTTCAACCCATGCTATCTTCAGTCTTTGGAGCAAAAAGTGAGGAACTGGGGTTTGTTGGCTCAGTGGCAGGCCAAAGATGACACCTCGAGCAGGTGTCTCAGGCTATGTCTGTAGAAACACTGTGATGACCATTGTAACTGCAGGAACAACAGTGGTAGCGAAGGATGTCCAGTTTAGGCTGGATTAGGTTTTTCCCCTCAGGATTACTTTAAGCTATATTTTTCATGAAGGATGCATTTGAGAGTTACTTTTCCTAAATAAAGACATTACAATTTTCTAGAACCTGAAGTGTCAGAGGAGAATGGCACTTGGGCTGACGCGGGGAAGCCTACGTTGGTTTCCAACTAAAATGCTGTGGATTCACTGAGCTGGCTCTGGGGCATGAGGGCACCTGAGAACATCCCCAGCGAGCTGCTGCCTAAGTTTTAAGTCAAAGGTACTTGGCATAGATGTATTTTGTGGAAGTCATAGACCCTTGCCAGTGAATTAAATCACACCAAGGAGTAATTGAGCATAATTATGTCCACAGAACCAGCAGGTTAGTGAAGATCGGGACAAGACATGCCAAGTAAAGAGATAAAAGGATGCACAGCAAAGTGATTCCCATCTTGGGGACTGAGAAAAGCCAGGAGGAAACCAGACAGTGTTCTAAAGCAGTGTGACAGCTGTTAATCCATCACATTGTGAAACAAAGAAATCTTCACCCAAGTAAATAAATACAGCAGCAAAGAGGATGTGCAAAGGACAATACCCATGCCATTAGTCACTGCCGGAGTTTTAACAAGAGCCAACGACAGCGAGATATTGAATTTTGAAAGAAGCAGACACGAGAAGGTACCTCTCTAAACAGTGCTCCTCTGACGCAGCCCCTGAGGAAATGACAGCTCCTCCGTGGAGATGCAAGAGGCCAGGAGACCTGACCCATGCTTTAAGTACTTGAAGGACATCTCTCATGAGTAACTGTAAACGATGCGCGGCTCCTAGGATTGATACAAGGCTGCACAGCATCAGCTTTTCATTTTATGGCTCACTCCAGTTTTCTACTGAAAAATAGCGGCAATGTCGGCATTTCACCACAATGTTCACAGAAATGATTAGAAACCCTCAAACCTTTCAACCAACCGTGGCTGAGCAACTGTGACATTGCTGCAGGTCATGCTAAAAACTCACCTTTCCTCCCAAACCATGCTAAAAGAGGCTAAACGTGTCAGCTACCAAGTGACGTGCCTACAGGGAGCGATGATTTTGCTCACCCGTGCCAAAGTAAACCTCATGAGGAGCACAGACAGGCTGGACCTTAATTAACTAAATAAGCAGAAGAGATGGCTAATTACAGCAGATTTTACTGCAACCTTGTGTAAGCTCAGCTCATACCTATGAGCATATTTATTCACTGTTCCTTTGCATTACCTTGTGGTGGGTCCATCTACGCAGGGTGGAGCACAGGGAAATCTGTTTGCTTTCTATTTTGCTCTTCTGGAAGCATTTTCCTTCGTGGTCCAGTCCAGGTTAACAGAGTTTGGAGCAACTTCGTGCTATCTGCTCTTTGGGAATACTTAGTTCCAGGATTATAAGACAATGTAGAGTTCTTGGGAGCATTTTAAACTACCTCGAGTGAGAGAAATGGATTTTTGGTGTGCTGCCCATGCGGTGAATCGTCCACTCGCCATCTGGCCAACATTTCAGAGAAGAAGGGGAAGGGGCTGCTTCAAACCAGAGTCATCAGGGCATGTGAACGAGGTTTTTAGGAGTCCTAGGAGGGAAAGGCTGTACATGCAAGGGCAGAGGATTCACAGGATTGGAGAATGGGTTGGGTTAGAAGGGATCTTAAAGATCATCTAGCTCTGGCCCCCCTGCCATGGGCACGGACACCTAAGTGATGAAATTAGGAAGCTACTCGCTGGGCAACCTTTAAAATACAACATATGCAACGCTGCTCACCCCAGTGAGTGGAGAGAAAAGGGCTTTCTTTTTCAAGATTTATAAACAAAATGAATCAAACTCAGGCAGAACTTGCTCTTGGGAAGGTCTGTGGCTGAATGCAGAGAGACTGCTGCAGAGCGGGATGTGTGGGGCAGAGACCAAAAACCCAGTGCAACGCTTCCATGATAAAAAAGCAGGAAACAATGAAACAGAAATCTAGAGACAAATGGATGTGAGTTGTCCAAGCTGAAAGAACTATGATCACAGGTTTCTCAGCTCCTACCAGTTTCATTTTCCAGACCGGGGAGCCAGGCACTTCTTGCTAAAGGTCACCGTGTGCAGAAAAAGGGAAAATCTGTGAAAATAAAAGCGTTGCATTTAAAATCATTGATGCTTTTGTGGTATAGTTGGTAATACATACTTAATAGTTTATGTACGTCAAGTAATTAGTATGTGCTTAATAAGCCTTACATCCCAAACTAGCACTGTAGAAACCAGTCAGAGCATCGTTCCCAGTGTAGCCCTGCCCCAGGCACCTCTGCACGGCGGGCTCCGATCTCCCCAAGCAGAGTTAAAGCCTTTCGCCCCTGAGAAAAAATACAGTCAGATATTGCACATTTCCAGAAAGCATCACTCCCACGGACCATTACAGAACTATAAACAACATTCCTCCAAACAGCTTCTTTCCAAAAAGCCCCACAAATTTTAATTCTGTGTAATTTAGGTCAAGCCTTTACATAATTTCTCAATTTCCCTGGCTTGGAGCTGGCCTTTGAACAAGCACCAGGGCAGCTCCCGTGGCAGAGGCGCTCCAGGAGCTGCACCACGACGTTGGGATGCTCTTCTAGCGAGACCCTGTGTCACGGGGCAGGGTTCTGCTCGCTGCTGGAGCAGCCCAGCCTGGTCCTGCACACACTGGTCCCTGCCCCTCGCTTCACCCGCCGCCCAACGCGGGGCACGCGCTGGCAGAAGGCACCGAACAGCAACGTATTCAGACCCTAAATACTGTGAACACCACTCAAGGCCCCCCTGCTAGCAACCTGCTTTTTTGCACTTCTCTGGCTTTTCTCGGTCTGTCGAAGGTGAGGGTGGAACTGAAGGTTAAAACGATCTCTGCAACCCCAGGAGATGGGGCAGTTTGAGGCTGGAATGTTTGGCAGGGTAAGAGAAAACTCCATGTCAGCTGGGTTGCTTTAAACTGAGCCCCCAGCACGACACGTTGAAACACAACCACTGTGAGAAAGCACTTGAGAGCATTCCTGCAGGTCACCAAAAGCACATTCGTACTCTCATAGAAAGGGGAGCGGGTGGCTGGGAGCCCTCCTGGCCCCACCAACTCACCTGCTTGTCTCTGGGCTTTGGGCTGGATCCAGCTCAGGAGGAGGCAAACACCCCAGTCCTGAGCAGCTCTGCTTTCCTAGGAGGACGGAGAAGAGCCGATAAAGATGGGTTCCCACAAACCACAGCTACAGCTTTTTGTGGCCAAATACGTGGTGCTGGCCGCAGCTGAAATCCATACGGGGCCACGGAACCTCTGCTCAGGTGGGACATTGCAGCCCCTCCAGAGATGCCCAGAAAACCCTCACCTTTGACCAGTAAGACATAACTTTCATTGATGAGGTTAACTGGTGAAGTGCAGTTTCCACGTGCAAGATTACATTAGTCAAAAGCTGCCAATTTATTAAGGAGGAATAAAAAACCAAGATATGGTCTCCAATGACCCATGATCTCCTCACATATCTAGCTTCCTCTTTCAGAGAAGGGAGGGAAGGGACACAACACAGACTCTGCCACAAAAGTCGCTCCACTCTAGGGTTCTGTTTACCCCCCCCCACATTCATCCTATTCACCAAAATCACCCACACACCGCTTTGTCATGCGTCCTCTCAACAGTGCCCATGGGCTGCGTGCCCCAGCCAGCACCCCTTGGATGCCCCTTGGACAATATTTGGACCTTCTTTGCTCCTGACACCTCAGGACAGGAGGAAAGAGTGGGGTGATAATCGCAGAGGGCTCCTCACCCTGAAGCACTCAGAGCGTTACCTGCACCCAGCAACGCTGCTCCGACCGAGTCCTTCACCTGCCCTGGGACCTGCCCTGGCAGAGCAGTGCAGGTGGTTTCAAGCACCCATTGCTGTCTTCAGGGGGAAGATGGTCTAGGAAATTGAGTCCATTCCCTGATTTTCAGAAATTACAGTTTTCTTGAGCCTGGAAGGCTGGAGAGACACAAGGTGCTGCACCAAACCCCTGCTGCATTACATACTCACATCAGTAAAGAAACTTTATCTGAGCATCGTAGCTTCGTGCTTATCTAGATGAAGGAGCAAAACCAGCTACAGTTGGTTTGCAGTTGCAGCTTCCAGTTAATGATGCCAGCAAAAAGATGCCACTGAAGGTGATAGTAGCAATCGATAGCTTGCTAGGTCCTGTGTGCCACCTCAGGTCCACCTCCCTTGGGCACTGCAGCATTCCAAGCTGCTGTGGTTTCCACAGGAGCTTTGTGGCACTGCAGAACCAGTCCTGTGCTGGGGACCAGGCACCACATGCTGAGCAGCTCCTACAGCCACCCAGGAGCTGGCAATGCCACTGAGCCACGTTGCAGTTTCAGGAAAGCTCATGCTTAAGCAAGCTGAGCTTTAGTCTTGCCCATGACGGGCTTGGTGAGCACGCTGCAGGGGCAGATTGACTTACAAGGTGCTCAACGAGCCCACCAAGCTGTCCATGCAGGCACATACCCATGGGAATCACCATTTCTCCATGTGGAGAAACCCTGGTCCCGGGCAATGGTCCCAGTTGGCATCTCTGGCACCCACAGCACCTGGCACAGCTTTTACGGTAGCTCTGTTCTCACGATCGTGGCATCGTCTAATTCTGCTTTCAATAACGTTCCTAAGCCAGGCAGAACATGAACACTGCTTAGCACACATGACTCCCACCCAATACCTACTTCATCAGGATCAGAAGTCACGAGCTCACTAATTAATTACATTCTTTTTTCACTTCCATACTCCTGATCATTCCAAATTCAAACTGAGTCACTTTGGATAAATCCAACAGTTCGGATTTCCACTTGCTGTCTTTTTCTCCAGCCTCCAGAGTTTATTCAGAAGTATTTTCTTGACTTATTCCTCTTCTTACTCTTAGTCTTCTTCTTTCTCTTACTCTTCTTACTATTCCTTCCTCTTTTTCCTATTCCTATCAATTCTTTCAGCGCCTGTAGTCGCTTCTTGGGGTTGGAACTAAACAACCTTTAAGGTCCCTTGTAACTCAAACCATTCTATGGTTCTATGACTCTCTGCTCATACTCACAGGTCAGACAAATTCCAGAGCTGTAGGGATGGAAACTGCACAGCATTGAATCAAGACCTGTTTCTTATGCTGCCCTACTTGGTTCTAACATAAACCTGCTGGTTTTTAACCCTGCATTCACATTCAAAAATAAACTCAAAGCATCTGAAAAATACTGAAGCTGAGGTTAGAAGGTGTGACTATGCTTTCATAGACTCATAGAATATCACGTTGGAAGGGACCTCAAGGATTACCTGGTCCAACCTTTCTTGGGAAAATCAAGATCAAAACCAGTTTAGAGAGAAAAACTAGCACTTGAGCAGTTCTGTTGTCTCAAGCAGAAGAGGGGTAAAGAAGGCAAGGGGAGAGAAGGAAAAGATAAAACCCCTGCATTTCAAAGTCTAACAGTTTTGGAGTGTCACAAGAAAACAGAGTGGTCATAAAACAGTGAAGAACAGACCTTGTTCCTCTGGGAGGAAGCCAAAGGCATGCTGAAAGACCAGCTCATGCTGCTGATATGTGCAACAACAATACCCTGTAATTCTTGGGAACTGGGAATTAACTCCTGAACGTAAAAAAAACAACCCCAAAACTTGCCTAAGGAAAAAAAAAATAAACATACAGGTCATCCGAGGTTCTGGGACAGTGCTAGAATCCTGCAGCAGCAGTCAAACATCCCACATGCAAGAGAGGAAGGAAAAGGAAAAGCCCGAGATGTAAAATCTGTTGGCAGCTGTGCCAGCCAGGAACAGCAGTGGAGACAGATGTGCTCTCAGCACTGAGTGGTGCCAGTGTGGGTTGGCCCGAGGCGGTGGGTGATCCCTCAGGGTAGTGATGGAACTGCTGCGGTACGGGGTGGACCAACCACCAGCTGAAGAGAAGGTGGAAAAGAGAGACCTCCCGTTACCGCTCTTGAGGTCCCGCAGCGATGCAAACCCAAGCTGTCTATGGAGGCTTCCCGTGGTGGGGTCAAACCTCAGCTTGGCTGGCAGGTACAGCCCAGGTGCCAGCCAATGGGGAGAGGAGGTTTTGCCCCCCCCCCAGATCAGTATGAGTTTGTGGGAAGCCAAAAGAAATAAGCTGTAAAACACCAAAACCACAGTGGACCAAGAATGGGGCTTCATATTTTCAGCTGCACGACTTACAAACTCGGGCTGAGGAAGGCTGGCAGTGCCAGGCAGGTTCTCCACAGAGCTCCCAGGGATGTGCTGGCACAGAGTCCACGTTCCTGCAGCGATACGATCCTGGGAGCTGTGTGATGAGAAAGCTCTACAGATAAACACGCAGCATGAAAAACCCCCCGCTATTCCTGTTAGAGATGACAAACTGGGTACAGTGGAGTTGGCAGCCATCAGCCTGCAGGTTAGCTCGAGCTATGCCACACAGCCCATACTGAATTTTGACTTTCCCCCAGTCAAAGCAATGAGATATTGAGGTGCTTCCTCAGAACTGCCGCAGCATCAGGCTCCGGGCCACGGCCAAGTGGAGTCAGCAGCTCTGCTTCTGCCCAGCAGAAATGGAGCTGCACCATCTGCCAACGTGGCTGCTGCCCTTGCAGGAGCCCACAAGCAGAAAGCAACGATAGCACATCCAGGAAAAGGACACCATTCTTTGGGAAAAGGAATTGAAAAGGGCTTTTACGAGCTTCCAGCAAAGAAGGAAACACCAGTCACGGAGTTGGCTTATTCGGCCAGATAAGTCATAGTGTCTTCAGTGAACTGAAGTACAATGAATGGAGCACCATGACCAGCTCTGGAGTGAGGACACCACTGCCCCAGCACACAATCAACTCCCTGGCTGCACCAGTGTCAGTCCCTAAGGCTGACACACACAGGGCATCCTGCATCCCTCCTTCCGCACCCAAAAGGTTCCACTTTGGAGGTGCCCATCCCCAGGACCATCCCCCTGCTCCAGAGCAGGGGCTTCCCCTGCTGTAAATGAACGATACCTACGTTTTGAGGAAACCTTTCCACAAGTATTTCACGAGTGCGCTGTCATTTTTCCTTTCTAGGCAGCTGTCCACATATTTTCTGTGGGGTTTTGGCTGTTTGGATTTGGGTTTTTTTTCTTACACCAAAGCCTTTTTGTATTGCCTATCAGAAGATCACACTGTTATCAGAGAAGTTCCGATTTCTAGAGAAGTGTGGTGGAGATGGCAACATCTTGGTCATGCTTTGTGTCATTCTATATTTTAGTAGTTTTAAAGTTAAAAGACCACATCCTTATATATTTATTTCCTACTTCTCCAGAAATGCTGATTGGGTAAGGAGTGTGCCCCAAGGTTAAACACCAAATTTACTGGAACCTTTCTCTTCCAGAAAAACTCAACAAATGACCTTTCTCCTATCAGTCACAAAAATCAACCTAATCTGTTGTTTCCTTCCTAGAGAGACCATAAAATGGTAGAGGACTGGTCCAGCAGCACTTACAGGTCCTCTGAGCACATCAGGATGAAGATCCATCTCTACCTTCTGTTGCTGGCTGCAGGCATCTCAGCTGCTTCCCCGCCGAGCAGCATGGTCGAGTTACTGACATTGCTACAGCAAATGTGTCGCTCAGTGGCCAAGGACATCCCAGTAAGTTCAATTTCCACTTTTCTACACTAAAATTTGATCTTCTGTAGCCTCTTGTCCTGGAGTATTTAAGTTTTTTGAGAGCCGAGCAATATATTTGTGTGATACGCTATTATTAGTCTTAAAGAAGATATTTGAAAGGCTTAATATATTAATTTTTCAGAATCTGAAAACTTTTTTGGAAGATGAACAATCTATTTGTGATGTTATTACTCTTAAAGAAGATATTTTAAAGGCTTAATTAATATATTAATTTTTCAGATTGTGAGGATTGAAACTCCAGACAACATAGATGTAAGTAAACCACCTTTTTTTTTTTTTACTATAAACTATAAAATAATTTTAATAAAATTAACTTTTTCATGAATTTAGTCACTGGAAACTGAGACAGTTTGAAAATCGTTATCTCCTAAAATACTCCATTTGTATTCAAGGGCAAACGATTCCTTTAAATGGAGCTATCAAATGTTGTTAAAGATAGAAAATGCTGTTGCAAGATAGAAAATGTTATTAAGAAGAATCAAATGGTGAGCCAAAGGAAAATACACTGCGATACAAAGGTAGCCAGGGACAGCAATCATTCTTGTTCTACATTGTTGTAAATCTCCTGCAGGACACATGCCCAGAGGGATTTTTCTCCATCAGCTTCTAAACCAGGGACAGTTAGAAAAAGGAAAGAACAAACTGGTTCACGTTGCGTGTCCATCTGCAAAAATACTTCCTTGTAGTCTACTTTTAGGAACGGCTTTTTATACCTTTGCCATCAGCAAGAGGGTTAAACACCTGTATCACCACACCTTGCCTGAAGGATGGTGTTTATGCCCCAGGAACAAGACACCAGTCACCAGGCATCCCTGGATGACCCTTGTCTTACCAAATCCCCCTTTGTGCATTTGCCACCTTCTCTTGCATCTCCAGTAACTTTCTCCTTTTTTTTTTTTTTTTGCTCTCGGCGTAAAGGCTCTTTTCTTTACAAGCTGACTCTAAACTGCTTCCTCTTGATGCAGAGATGCTGCTACTGAGGCTTCTTCTTTTCTGCTGTGCATCAACTGGAAACTTGGGTTTCAACATGTGATCACAGCCCAGCACAGAGCGCGCTGGGCAGCGCCATGGCCAGATGGCTCATTGCAGGAACGCAACCCGAGTTGAGTTACTGAAGGAGCAGGGTCACTCACATCTGTCCGTAAGCTAGCTACAGGGGGTGGGGGATTTTGGTGGTAAATCCAGCCCATTCCTTGTAACGGAGGTAGAAAGCTCCCAGCTGTCACTTCTCTCTGGATCCTGGCTGGAAGAGCTTTTTTCCCAGGCTGGGGCTTGGCTTAACCCTGAGGTTTTAATCATGAAAACAGACCCAGAATAAGCAGTGCCAAATCTGGCAGCTCGCTCATCCTTTCCTCTGCTGAGGTCCCCGGCGGTGCCACCACAGCCGTGCCAGGCTCTACTCCAGGCAAAGAGCAGCTTCGCTCTCCCCTGTGCTTTGGGTACGGAGACGACAGAGAATTTCCCAGTGTCTCTGCATTCCTTGTTTGTCAGTGGCAGAAGCAGCTTCTCAAGTAAGGTCCTGGGAAAAACGATCTTCCTCAGCACCCGGGGATGGCTAACATGGGGCCACGCATTCGGCAAGAACACGACGGGCACGATGCCAGCCCTCGGCAGCTGGCTGCAGCTCTTCACATCTTTGCCAATCAGGTTTGGTTTTTTTTTTTGCTTTGTTTTTCATCACTTCTCAGTTTCGCTGTCTCTCCCATCCTAGGATGAGAATTGTGTCAGCACAATCTTTAAAGGAACAGAGCAGCTGAAAACTATCCCAGCTATGAGAAACTTCAGTGTCTTTTTCCAAAGCTTTGAAAGACTGAAGCAATCATTCACGCCGCTCCTAGGGAAGCAGGTAGGAAGGTTTTTTTTACCTTGTCTCCCAGAGATCACACAGCAGAGATGTAATAAAACATCATCCATAATTCATAATGGAGGCCTTATGTCTACAAGAGAAAGAATAATTTTTGTACTCACCTGTCTTAAGCACTTGGAAGAAGAAATCCTGGCGTTTTTTCATGTTTCTACCCTTCTCCCATCCTAGTCTTCAGCTTGACCCACCTTTGAAAGGATGACTTGTGTGTGATCAGTATATTTAAGGAAAATCATATCATATCATTCCTAAATGGATGTAAAAGTTAAAGAGCTCCAGACAATGGTTAAATATTACATCATTTCATTTTCTTGATTCATCTTGCAGGGGAACTGTGATACAGAAAGAAAGAATGCAGCAATATTTATAGAAAAGCTGATGACCTTCATCCGAAAAGCAACCAAAAACTCAAGAGTGTAGAGTTACAGGCTTCGAGAGTTGCTGCGAATTTACACAAGTAGTATAAAATGTGTATTAGTTTAAAAAGTACTCTTCCTTTGTGTTAAAGCCTGGCCAGGGCACAACTTCAGTTCCAGTGGTACTGCACCGGTTCAGCTTTGGCGCGTGAGCTCTGAAAGCACTGATGGCAACATGCAATTTGTATTTCTAGATGAACGTTTAATTTTATTTATTTTATCAAATGCTTGATAAAGGAAATAGTGCAAAGGTGTGGGGGGGAGGCCGGGGGGGGGGGCCGGGGGGTATAGAAGGTCCTGACTGGGCTTAAAACTTGTGGGTTTCTCATGAAAAGGTTAATTTCTGATGGCCCCAGTGAGGCTGAAGCCAGATGGGCAGGAGCAAAAAGCTGCTGGGTCACCCCATGTTCCTTAGTTGGCCATTGCCTGGCCCTGGGGGTTTCGCATCAATACCAACTGATAGGTCGAGATGTGACACAAAGAGATCTCCTTCACCTTTCCCTAGGAGCAGGGTGGACCCGTGATGGGGGGACAGTGTGCACTCTAGCAATACAGCCTGGAAAGCTGTAGTTTTCCAGGTTTAAGGTCAAATTTCTGCTGGAGAGTTTTGCCAGTATCCCCTAACCTCGGGCGTTATTCTCACCGACGCGCCTGGAAGAGCAAGAACCTCAGTATGTGCCATTAAACCAAAACACAACTGATGCTGCTGAAAGAGGTGATTTAGCTCAGGCAGCTGGCAGGGTGATGCTGGGAACACCGCAGTGCTCTAATACCCACCTACTGCAAAGAGGATTCATCAATAGAATTATACCAGCAAAAACTTTCCTAGTACAGATCTGGCTCTGCCACCACTTGGAAGACAGATGATGATGAACTCCAAAAGTCATCTACACACCACCTTCCACCTTTTCAGCTCTGCCTGAGCTTCTCTAGGTCCACGTACATCCCTTGCAGCATGAGAACAACCAGACCCACACATAGAGGAGCACCTTGATTTGGTACACTCAGAACTCAGTGCTTGTGGAAGGGTTTGGACAAAGAAACACAGCCTGAGATTCTCCTCTGCCTGCAGCTTCGGTAGATCAGTGTAAATTTGGCAACTGAAGATTTGTAGCTTAGATAATTAATGGCTTTGATGGGGTTTTGTTTTCCTTCCTAAAGTTAATGGTGATGATAGGAGCGTTTAGCTCAGTATGAATGTATTTCTATGGTGTTAAATTATATTACATTTTAGAGATCTATGTATTTGGGAGAAAAAAAATATATTTATTCTGTATTTTTGCTACTTTTCATAAGGTGAATAAATGTTTGTCTCTGCCTGTTTTTTAACCACAAATTTGTTCCAAGTTGTTTCCACACTTGAACAAATCTACTTATTGCAAACTCTCCGATGATGCTCAAGGGAATTAGACCCTTGAGATGAGCAAGTGCATGGCTAGAAGGTAATTCTAATGATGCACAAATTAAAAACCAGAGAAGCCCCTGAGGTGCACAGCTGTGTGACAGAGCTCAGCTTGTGCATTCCTGGGCTGCATCAAGAGAAGCGTGGCCAGCGGGACAAGGGAGGGGATCCTGCTGCTCTGCTGCACTTTCATGAGACCCCCCTGCAGTGCTGGGGCAGCTCGGGAGTGCTCAGCACAGCAGAGACAGGGACCTGGTGGAGCGGGGCCAGAGGAGCCCCAGCAATGCTGGGAGGACTGGAACCCCTCTGCTGGGAGCCAGGCTGGGAGAGCTGGGGGGGGTTCAGCCTGAAGAAGAGAAGGCTCTGGGGAGACCTCCTTGCAGCCTTCCAGTATCAGAAGGGGGCTACAAGAAAGCTGGAAAGGAACTTTTTCAAGAGCTTAGAGTGATAGGACAAGGGCTAATAACTTTAAACTGAAAGGGGGTAGATTTAGACTAGAAATTAGGAAGTTCTATACTATGAAGGTGGTGAGACATTGGAACAGGTTGCCCCAGGGAAGCTGTGGATGCTCCAGCACCGGATGTGTTCAAGGGCAGGTTGGATGGGGCTTTGAGCAACCTGCTCTAGTGGGAGGTGTCCCTGCCAATGGCGGGGGGGTTGGGAAGTTTAGAACTAGGTGTAACAGCCCTTCCAACCCACGCCATTCTACAATTCTATGATTTAGTTTCAATGTAACAGAGCTGTGGAGGAGCCCCTGCTGGAACACACACCGATGGGCCATGGAGACCTCGGTAGCTGGCCATAGAAAAAGCTTACTGTTTTCTCGCTCTCCTTTCCAATAATTATAACAGAAGGGGAAAGAATTCAAGTGACAGTCTGACTGCTGAACCTGCTCTGGGTGGTGGCAATGTCCAAGGCTTGAAGCTGAAGAGTTCAGTGCTCATTCTCCGAGGCAGACACCTGCCAGCATCCAACCAAGCATCCCACACAGCGACTGTCTGAGTCAGCCCGAGTAATGCCGATGGGGATAAACATGCTGCAGACCGAGGGAAAAAACCAGCTGGTGAGGTTCCCAAAGTAAAATAAACACTTTTTAAATAAATAAGCAAGTGTCTCCTCAGACCTGCCCTGGAAATCCCAAGCCTTGCCATTCACAAATAAACATTTGCAAGGAAAATGCCTTTGGTGGAAAATGTTTTCCTCCTCCTCCTGGAGGCTGCCACAAGAACAGCATCCCCAGAGCTGTCCTGATCCACACTTCTGGAGCCCCTGGCTAACCAGAACCCCCACCAAGACATCAGGACCAAAACACCGTCGCCAAACTCTGATGCTCACATAGCTCCAAATGAAATTCCAATCTGCCCAGCCCCTGGGTGACAGCTCCACACGGATTAAAAACACCAGGCTTAGGATGATGCAATGACTACAGCAGGGGATGCAGGAGCTGGGTGCTGGCCAGAGGTTCCTCCTATGCCACTCAGGACAAGTGCAGACTTCCCTAGCTCTACAGAGGGGTTTAGACACCCAGCTACAACCTGCACTCCGAGTGGACAGGGAAAATAATATCAATTAAAAATCTTTTGGGAGAAAAAAACCCAAAAAGAAACCAGAAGAAATTTACCTGATTTTTCTGATACTTGTATTAGAAGTATCTGCTTGTAGAAAGCACAGAAGGTTTGAGAATCTTAAACATCACAATGGGCCTTTACAGAAAGCTTGAAAGGGAGGAAGTTTTAGGCACATTCATCCTCCTTCATCTCTATGGACAGGACAAAGCCACTCCAAAGTTCACAGACAGAGGAGCTTTCTTGGGGAACATCCCTGCAGGTTTGTGGCTGTAGGGTGGGACTGTCCTTAGCTGCAACCCTAAGAATCCTCTTAGCTGGCACCTCAGGTGAGTAGAGCCAGCAATTTCATCCCTGCAAGAGCAGACACAAACCTGGTGAGCAACTCTTACAGCCATGGGCGATGCATCTCACACCAGAAACCTCTTGTGTCGGGTGCCTCAAATGAGCGGTGCTCATTTCTGTTTCTTGGTCAGAATGAAACCAAATTGCATAATATGCTGAACAGGAAGAAAATCTTCCTTGGTGTGAGGGTTTTGGAGCCTGTGCCAGGCTGCCCAGAGAGGCTGTGGAGTCTCCTTGTCTGGAGAGATTCCCACCCCGGCTGGACCCTGCACTGCTGGGCCCCTGCTCTGGGTGCCCCTGCTGGATGGAGCAGGGGGTGGCACCAGAGCATCTCCAGAGGTTCCCTTCCGACCTCACCACGGTGTGATTATTAAAAACAAAAAATCAGCTTTCTGCGAATCCGAAATCTCATTTTCATTGCAGACTCCCTAACGCTCACAACCTATTTCTGAGCTTGGGGCAGCAAAAATGGGCAGATCCTCACAGGGCCAATGCCAACTGCTGCTCCAGGTTGCTTCAGATACAGCCCAGAATATGGTGTGACTAGAGCTGAGCACTGAGGAGGCAGGACACCGATTACCCTGACATGCTGTGACACCAGTGCCAGTTATATTTAAAATCATGATAGTACCCTGGTATCATCTATCTTCACCTCAAATTTCTTTCATCGCTCTGATTTCAGCTGGAGAACACAAAATAAGAGCCCTAGAGAAACACTCAGGCTGCCTTATCTGCGGGGCTCCTCCAGCTCCCCAGATGATGCTCACTTTTTCGCTCTAAATATTCCAGCATAAATTAATGCCTTTAAAAAAAAAATAAGCTTTAAATAATAGGAAAAAGGAATGAGAAGCAAATCAAGAAGAAATTTTTGGTGAGAGGTGGGTTCCTCCATTGCTTTAATCACAGGAAAAGCTTCTTGCAAAACTTACCAATTTTGACAGAATGAAAAAAGAAGCCGAACAAGTGAGGGTGGCCCTCGTAGCCACAGCATTCCCAAGTGCTTGGTGTCATTTGTTCTGCATTTCCTAGGTCTGATGCATCCCAATACAAGGTACCAGTGCTAGTGCCCCTTTTCCAGGTGCATCCCCAGAGACACTCACCGAAGCACGGGTGAGCATCCTGTGAGAACAGAACTAACACACAGAACTAAACCACAGTTAACACATCAGTGTGATTTTCCCACTGCTTTCAAGTGTTATCATCCAACTTTCACGAAACAAAAATAGGGCTTTTTTTCCACAGTAAAGCTCCATAAGATGGGAGAGGCAGGCACAGTACTGGTGAAACAAGGACTAACCAGCAAAATTCTTTATGAATTGATGGAGACATTGATCTGGAAGTCTCTTTACCCTGCCTGCCCTCAATCCAGGCTCAGAGCAGGCAGGAGAAAAGCCTCCAGGAGGCTGCCGACAGGTGGCAGCCGGAGACCAGAAATACAAATCTCGGTTTATAAATAAAGAAATAAATAAATAGGTCCTTGCGTAAGGCAGAACTGGGCTTTGTACCTTAAGCTGAACTCCCAAAAAGCCACAACTCGGCAGCAGGAGGCAGCGCTGCCACAGCCCCCGAAAGCAGGAGGCCGTCCCGCGTTATCTCCCGCTGGCACAGGCAAAGCATCAAGCGCAACACAGCCCCCCAGGGGAGCTCCTCATCACCCCGCCTCTTTTCGGACAGGAGATTTGCTTTTTTTTTTTTTTTTTTTTAATTATTCTTTTCCATATCACTTTTTAAATGATGGGGTTTTTTTACTTATCATTATTACGAGGTCACGCTCAGAGGTGCGGCTGCGGAGCGGCACCGGAGGCTGTTCTCCCCACGCTCTCACACAGCCCTATCACGTTCCTTTTTCTTCCTGCTGCATCTTCTTCCCGTGAGACAGGTAAACGCTGTCCCGGGCCTGCCCGGGCCGCAGGGAGCTCCAAGCAGAAGCCAGCAGAGCACCCGGCTTGGCCCCGCTCCTGCATCCCTGACCAGCCCAGGCTGGGCTGCTCCTCGGCGGGATGCTCGGGAATGTCCCGAGGGCTCAGCTCAGCACCTGACCGCGTTAGAAATAACAAAAAAAAAGGTAAAGTAAAAGGAAAAAACCAAAACACCTTCTTCCCTCGTTTACTTACACATTCATGCCATGAAAACTTGGAGCCCCTCGCTCCCAGCGGGACACTGGGGGGCCGGAGCGTGGCCAGAGAAGGGGAAGGGGCTGGAGCACAAGCCCTGCCAGGAGGATCCGCATCCCCCGGACCCCCCGAAAGGGCACGAACCGGCAGCTTTGCCCCGCTCCGACCTGCCGCTTCACCCCCGGGAAGCAAAGCCGAGAGGCTGGGGAGAACAAGCCAAGGGTTGTGCGGGTAATTAAGCAGCTCATTAGCAGCGCAGGGTGGGACCGCGACCCCCGCCCCTCCTCCCGCAGCTGCTCAGAAACAACCTGGGGCTCGGCTCCGTTGTCCGGGTGGTTTTGGGGTTGTTTTGAGCGGTGAAGGGTCGGTACCCCCGGCCCCTGGGGGTACCCTGGGGGTCACTCCATCAGCAGCCAGGTGCCCGGGAGGGAGATTTCCCGGGGGGGGGGGGGGGCAGCTGGAAGTCCCGGCGCGTTCCTTGCCCTGACTCAGAGCCCGGGCTTCCCCCGGGTCCCCCCCTCTCCCCGGGACCCCCCTCCCCGGGACCCGCCGATTCCCGGAAGCGGCTCCGGAGGGAAACCGAAACTCGGCGGGGAGGGGGGGGGGGGGCGGGGAGCGGCTGCGCTTTTTGGGGGGGATGGGGGCGAATCGGCTGTGGAGTTAGGGAAATGGGGAAACTGGGGGGGAAGGCGGAACGGGGATTAATGGGGAGGGGGGGGTAACGACAGCAACCCCCCGGAACACAGGCAACGAGAAAAAAACAAGTATGAAACCAGGGAAAATAAAATACCAAAAAAAAACCCAAAACCAAACAAACAAAAAAAACACCCAAAAAAAAGAGGTGAGAGGGAAAGAAAGGTCACACACCAGGAAAAGGGGGGGAATGGCAAGAAGAAAAAAGGGGGAAAAAATGGGGGAAGAAAAGGGAAAAAGGGGTGGAAGGCTACAAAAAAACCCAACAAAAAAAACTCTCCCTCCAAAGAGGCCAGGGTAACACAATACACACAATAAAAAATTACACAAATAAAAAAGAAAAAAACCCAACAAATATAAAGGCCCCAAAACCCCAGATCAACAAATAATAAAGAAAAAAAAAAAAAGGAAGAAAAAAAAAGTACAAAAAGAAATAAGGCAAGGAAAACAAGCAGCCTTTCTTCTTCCCTGTTCTTCACCAGCCCAGGTTTCGACCCCAGAGCCACCCGGTTCTGGGGACCCTGACCTTGCTCGGGTCCCCGTCCACCTCCTCCAAGTGCTGCCCGGGCCTCACCCCCATGCCTGGCTGCCCATGGCCCCTGCCAAAGGGCAACTTCTCCATTCCCGCCCCACAAATCAGCAATTCTGCATCGAAACCGCCCGGGAGTCACGTGGGGGTGGTGGCAGACGCGGGCTGGGTGACACCACTCCTGTCACCCCTGGGTGCTGCTCACGAGGGGTGCCCCATTCCCTGGTGACGAAGGGGGTCCTCTCCCCTGCCGCAGACCCCCGCTGTCCCTTCAGCAGATGGTCAGCTGAACTATGCCGAGCTCTCCAGCATCCAGCTGGGCACCTCTCGTGGCTCATCCCTTTTATCCTGGGGAGAAGACCAGTGCATACAGAGCCCCCTTTAGAGCATCCAAACAGAGATTCCCAAAAAGGGACACGTGACCGGTGTGACCCAAGTGAAGCAGGAACGTACCCAGTTTGTCGTGGGGCCCGGGCTGTGCTGCCTGCGGTGCTGGAACGGTGCTGGTGTTTGTAAAGCACCGGATTTGACTCTTGCTTATGGAAATTGTGTTCTTGTCAAATAAAGCCACTGTTCCCACCTATGGGCTGTCTTTGGACAGAGAGCCTAGAACCATAGAATCGTTTGGGTTGGAAGAGACCATGAACCCGTCATGAACCCAGCACTGCCAGGGCACTACTGACCCACAGCTTGGAAACCCCTCCAGGGGTCACGGGGACTCCACCCCTGCCCTGGGCAGCCTGGCACAGCCCTGGACAACCCTGGAGGGGAAGAAATTGTCCCTCAGCTCCAACCTAAACCTCCCCGGGGGCAACTTGAGGCCGGTTCCTCTTGTCCTGTCACTTGTTCCTTGGGAGCAGAGCCCGACCCCCCTGGCTCCAGCCTCCTGTCAGGAGCTGTCAGAGCCAGAAGGTCTCCCCTCAGACTCCTCTCCAGGGCCCTCAGCTGCTCCTCAGCACCCTTGTGCTCCAGCCCCTTCCCCAGATCCGTTGCCCTTCTCTGGCCATGCTCCAGCCCCTCAATGTCCTTCCTGGAGCGAGGGCCTCAAAGATGACCCAGAATTTGAGGGTCAGCCTCCCCAGGGTCCCATCCAGGGGGACAATCCCTTCCCCAGTCCTGCTGATGGATACTCTAAGGGCATATAAAATAAAAAAATCCTTAATACACAACTCACTTTTTTTTTTCTACTGGTGCCATCTCCAGGTGCATCAGTGGGACTTCACCAGTGCAGAATGAATGGACTCCCCACTGGACTTCACAGGGGTCAGCTGCCGGGTTGCCAGGAGCCCAGGGCACCCTGACTCAGCGTGGCCCCACTGCTGCCCCACAGTGCCCTGGGCTGGGTGGGCAGAGCTGCCCGGGGAGGGTGGCTGTGCCTCCTGGCTCCCACATGCCCCAGGAGCAGAGGGAGTCTCTGACCTTTGGCAGGGAGGTTCAGGCTGCTGCAGGTCTGTACCCTCCCAGGCAAACCCATCACAGCTGCCAGGTGCTGCAGCTCACAGCACTGGTAAGCTCATGAAAGGTCTGTGTCCTCCTAAAAGGCTGAGAGAAAAGAAAGGAGCAGGGAAAGTCCAGGGACACAAATCAAATTGTTGGAATTTCCATTTTTGCCCCACCAAACCAAGCCCTGAATCTCCTTTTGGCTCCGTTCAAAAATTCACTGTGCCATCGGTGGGGAGAACCAAACTAATTTGGAGTCCTGAGATAGGACTTTCCAATTCCAGGAAACCAGCCCATCCCAGGATATAGTTGTTGTAGCCCACAGATCAGAGCGATTGCGAGTTATTACCTCATGCCATCTGGGCAGCGTTTCAGCATTTCTGACATTATTCATTCCCCTGCATGTGCTTCGACCAAACTTCCTTTCTGTAAGAGGAGGCATTTATAAGAAATGGAAACAGCTTGCAGCAAGTCCTGTGCTGCCAGGGACACCAACCGAGGAGCTGCTATATTTTTTGGTTGTTAGCTTTTGCAGTTTTTAAGGCTGATATTCTAACTTTGCTCCTTCGAAGTCCGCTCTGCATTAACCCCTCCCAGCCCAGAAAGCCCATAGGAGGGACGTGCGCTGCCTGCCCGCGGGTGACCCGGGGCACGATGCTGTGACAGATGTTGGGTGCTCCTTACCGGGGTCCTGTGGCGTTCCCCCAGGTGACCTCGAAGGTTCCGCACCCCAGTTAACCACTTCAAAACAAATAGTTTCTGAGTTTGAGGGGGAAAGGGGAGGAAGGCAAGTCGGGGAGAAAATGAGATGGGATTTGCATTAAAGAAGGTTTGTCTTAAAACAGGTAGAAAGGAGGAACAAATCCTCATAAAGGGGGGTCTGGGAGGGCTGTTGAGTGCTGGTGGGCACAGTAAGGTCACGATGCAACGATGGAAGGAAGCAGACAGGGCCGCGAGGAAGCAGATAAGAGGTTCTCTCTTGCCACGCTCCCGCTCTTCCCTTCCACAAAGCCCCATACCATCCTGTGGTTGTTCACTCCCCCCACCCAAACACCGAGTGGCCGTGCAGACCCCGGGTTCTGCTCCCCCCAGGGATTGCTGCCAGAGACACGTTTCTGTGGCAGCCTCCATCCTCATCTCCCCAGCCCCATGTCACCAGAGCACGGATTCCCCACTGCAGAGCTTCTGCCCTGGTCAGATCCAGAGTCCTGGGGAGGGAAAGACTTCAAATCAAAGACTGCCCTCAACACTTTGCCCAATGCTCAGGCTCATTCCCCCCAAAGACACCTTGAGGATTTAAAACCCGAGGGTCATCCACACCTCACACATAGCACCGGGTGAGCACAAGCCAGTGCATTGGCTGCTACCTGGTGCCCACACTAAATGAGGTCTTACAGGGTAACCCCATCCTGCTGCACACACACGTGCTCCTGCAGCATCACCTTCCGTGAGGGAAGGGTGATCTGCCTCTTGCTCAGTTGGGAAGGGAGCCCTGGGCTGGGGAGTTACCAGAAAGCTGATAGATTCTTGTGCTGCCGCTCCAGCTTATACACTTATGTGGAGGCGAGTGGAGTGTGCACCCAGTTCCGCAGCTATCTGTGCACTGGAGCATGCTGGTTTTCTCCCCTTCACCTCCAAGCTCCTCAGAAAAGTGTTCCTGGATGTTCAGAGCCTCATGGGTTTGCTTGAGGATGAAGCATGGAAGGTCTCATTGTCACTCAAGGGTAAAGAGAGGAGAGAAGAGCATTGCAGAGATATGGTGGGAAAGATGCTCCTTTTGCACTGTCAGGAAACCCACCTGCTCCAAGAAGCCCTGGCACCAGGCTGGGTAGGCACAGATGAGAACGTCCGTGCCACTTGTAACCAGGGAGGAGACATCAGGGCCTTCATCTGGAGGCAGCAGCTCTGGCTGGCAGGTGCACATCACTGCTGGCTGGAAGCTGCCCATTGCACAGCACCCAGGGTTCAATATTAACCACTTGTTATTTTATGTAGCACAGGAGTGAAGCCATCTCGAGCTGCTTAACTGAGCATAACACTGAAAATGGAACAAAGAACCGTGTTAGAGCCTCTCTGCTCAGTTCAGAACCCTCCCAGATCCTTGTAGGCTATGCCAGGAGCTCTGGAGCTGATGCTTTGCAGTTCATGCATTTTAACATCCCTTGAAATACAGTCTTGCCAAGAGCACCTCATTCCAGGGCACTACTGCCTGAGATGGAGACGTGCCCGTTATAGAACAGCAAACACCACTTGTTGGAGCATCAGTCGGGGATTTGATTTAGTTTTAAATAAAAATATTATTGAACATTCCCTTTGCATTAGGAAAACAATCCCGAAGGGCAAGCAGGCACCCAAGATAAGGCCACCCTGAAGTAAAGCCAGAGCAGGGCTAGAACTCTGAAGAGCATCAGAGGTGTGGGCATTTGTGGCAGCTCCTGCTGGGTGATAAACTGGGTGGAGCAGGAGGGTTTTATGGCCAACCATTTATTGACTCTTTGTGGTGCACGGGTTATTCCTTGTTCGCACTTTTACACACGCACACGACAAATTCAAGTGCGCGTTCTTGCTGCAGTAACGGAGCTGCTGAAATGCCTGTCGCTGTCGTGGTGTGAACGGGAGGAAGGAGGAGGCTTTGGAAGGAGGAGGCTTTGTAACTGTGTCGGGAAGGCCTGACACACAATAGCATCAGGGAGAGACCAGTTGTTATTTCCTTGTTTCAGCTGAGAGATAACAAAGAAGCAAACAAACAGAAGGAATCCTGGCTTGGGCAGGTCCTGCTCCATGGAAACTGGCTCTGCAGATATGGGACAGAACGCAGATAGAAAGGTCAGTCAAGTTGCACAGAGTAGGATCTGCGTGGGTTTAAGCCAGGTGACAGAAGCGGAGGTTCAGGGCTGGGTCTGGTCACCTTCCTTCGTGCGTTTCTATTCTAGGTCTATATATTTGGGGCCTACTGCCAGCTCCTGAAAATGATATGGACTAAAAATAGTCAGTAAGGATCATAGCACTGTTTAAAATGTGGTGATTTAAAGTGTTTCAGACACACGTAGGCACACGTTGGCCTCACAGACCGGGAAGCTCAGAATTCATTTTCCTCAAGGATGGCTGAGGGGGTCAAAACAAACCATGGGAGCTGGGAGCTTGAAAGGAATACCAGCATGATCTTTTAAATCAATATTTAGATTGTATCAGAGGTGTTGTGACTGTTTTCGTAGATGACATTTGCACTGGAACCTCAAATACCTTCTGGCATTTTTTTTTTTACTCTTATTACTCCGTTGTACTATTTTGCTTTTACTCTATTACCCTTTTAATTTCTGGACAACTTAAGCTGAGGAGTGAACCTATGGCCTCTCATAGACCAAGAACTGTAAATGTCCTAGTTCTGTCCCTACCTTGTCTGTGCACCGCTCTCCTCCTTTGATTATTGGTTTAATTTACCTGTTATATCTTTCTCCAGACTGAAAGCCCACACAAAGACCTGGCTGGAGGACACGACCACAAGATAAAAGTGTCAAGCAGGCAGGCAGTGTGGTAGAGTCACACTGTTTGTCCAGGCTGCCACTCATCTTTCCACCTCTCTCCCAGTTTACCTTCCCATTGTGTATGCCTTCAAACCTGCCTCAGAGGAACTGAAAAGGAAATAACTGTAAGTGCTCTAATATTCTGCTGGATTGAAGGCACCAACTGCAAAACTGATCTCACTGTCATCCAGATCCAGCAGATTGGAGAGAAATCCGGGTGGTTCCAGTATCCTTTACCTTGCCATCATTTCCCTTCAGCCCTGAGTAGCAGGAGGGGACAGAACGCCCAGGATCGCCCTTTATGTCTCCTAACAGTTAATTTGGATGAGCCCAGCCCAGTGCACAGCCCAGCCCAGGGGGGAGGTGAGAGAAAAAGCATCCCCAGTTTCTGCAGGAAGCCTGCATTGCCCTGCCTCCCACCTTTTGCCATTTACGTCAAGAAGGGTAGGGTACATCTTCTTACAAGCTACTGCACAACCGGTGGCAAACACGTGCTGTGGAATCAGAGCATCTGTGAACCTCAAATCCCTACAGCAAAGCGACTGAGACTGGATCTCAGGTGGGAGCTTTCAAGGAAAAAGCACTGGAAATGGCCTCTGACAGCTATAACTAGGCTGAGGGATCCTGCCTGACTGTTGAGGCTTTCAAACCATGGACAGAGAGGTCCAGGCAGTGTCTGTAGTGCTGCTTCTCAACAGAAGAGTGGTCTGCTAAAGAGTCACACGCCAGTCCCCTGGTCTAGGTGCACTGTGATGTGCACGGGAGTTACTCCAGCGACTCCACCAGAGTTTCTCTCAGCTGTGCATTTAATAAGTAGCCAGCACTGGCATGCAGCAGCACGCTCCTGTACGGCTCCTTGTGTCTTTGGGAGGACTCACGCTGACAGTGGACAACTCATTGCGTGCTAACCACCACATGCCATGGAAGCATAAAGGCAGAGGAGACGGGCAGGAGCATCACTCACAACCTTCACATATTTTCCTTTCCTACTGACTGTCTTTCTACTGCCTGTGACTGTTCCTATTACTTCAGGCCCTACCGCATCCCTTCTGCAAACTGCTAACACCAAATAAATGAAAATAGAGTTTCAGCCCTCCCTGTTCATCACTCTTGCTGTCAACAGCAAAAGCTCATCCTTTGGAGCCAGCACTAACCCAGAACCCACACTCAGGGGAATAGGTGTGCTCAGGGGTGACACTGGGGGCCAGTTCCTCCACATTCCCCAGTGAGCTGACTGGGAGCAGCCCAGCCTCTGGCTGAGCTCCCACCCGGCTCCAAAGACTCTCAGTGAGACCCTGAATTTCATTAACTTTCTTTCCTAGTTTATGAGGGTTACTATGGGCTGATGGAAAGTCTGGGAATCTACATGTTGCCCAGGATGTGCATGAACAGCGGCTGCGCAGGGGGAGCACGGGACAGGGCTGAGCCCCTCGGTGGGACAGGGGCTGGATCCCTCAGGCCAGGCTGAGCTGAGGACCCAAGCCCCTTGGTGGGGTCAGGCTGGGCAGGACCCCGTCCTGAGCTCAGCCCCTCGGTGGG
>JANVCC010000135.1:3323564-3343867 GCA_025345505.1 Todiramphus chloris collaris | reverse complement strand
AGGCTGGGCAGGACCCCGTCCTGAGCTCAGCCCCTCGGTGGGTCAGGATCGGCAGGACCCTGTCCTGAGCTCAGCCCCTCGGTGGGTCAGGACCCGAGCCGAGCCCCTGGCTGCCGTGTCCCGCACCCGCGGTGGGGTCGGGGCGGGCCGGGCCGGGCCGGCGCGGCGGGGGGCGGTTCTGTCCCGCGCCGCTGGTGCTACAACTGCGTGATTTCCCCGAAGTGATGCTGGCGGCGGCAGCCAATGGGAGGCGCGGCCGCCCCTGAGGGCGGCTCTGATTGGCTGAGACACCGCCGGGCCCGGGGCGCGGGGAATCCCGGGCGCCGCCGCGTTATACCCGAGGGCGCGTCCCCGCGGGTGGCAGAGGCGGGTCGGCGGGCAGCGGGTGCGGACGGCTCCGCTCGGCTCGGCTCAGCGCTGCACAGCACGGCACCGGCTCGGTACTGCGCGGCACAACGAGGTGGGTCCCGTCGCGTCCCGTCCCGTCGCGGAGCTCGTTCCCCTTGCTTTGCACGACACCGGGACTCCCGGTGAAGGCAGCCCGCAGGAGCGGCCCCCGGGGCACGGCCCTGCCCGGCTTTGCTCTGCTCGCCAAGAGGCACTTTGAGGGCTCCGGCGGCTGTCGGGTGGGCACCGGGCATCTCTCCGGCGGCGGGCAGAGGCGGCGGCCCCGCACCCAGCCCCCGGGGCGGGATGTCTCCCCGTACCGCGGGGCCGGGCACGGGGCATGTCCGGGCGCGGCTGTCGCTCTGCGGGCTCGGCAGGAGGCTCCGCTCCGCCGTTGAGCGTGTGCCAGCGCCGAGCCCCGGGGCCCGAGACCTCGCCGGGGGGGGGGGGAACAGACTTGGCTGCCTTCCTCCTCCTCCTCTTCCTTTTCCCCGGGGCGGGCACTCTCCGGGCCGTTGTCCCGCCGCCGCCGTTTTGCTTTGCCGGTGAAAAGTCAAGATATATATTGTTTGGGAAACCTTGGGCTGTCTGTCTCGAAAAAAAAAAAAACCCGCTGCGAACAGGAAATTATTTTTGCAGAGGAAGGGCTGGGAGGGCCCGGCCGCCCCGGGACGGCTCCTGGGGGGGCCGGAGTGCCGGGCTAATTGGGAATCCCCCCTGCAGCAGGGCTGGCTCCCCTCCTTCCCACCCCCTATTGCGCAATTTAATTAATAATAAACTTTTAAGAAGGTAACCGTGCCGTTCGAGGCTCTCTGTGGCCGCGGAGGGGGGTCCCCCACCCGGCAGTACCGCGGGGGGCTTCCTACCGGGGTCCTACCGAGCTGCCCAGAACCCAGCAAAGTTCTCCTCGCTGCTGAGCCCCCCTGGCTGCAGTCAGCCCCCTTCCACAGTTCCAAACTTAGCAGAGTTTTGGGTGTTCCCGTGCCCTGCAGAAGCAGGTGGAAGAGACTGGTGAAAAAGAAGCTAAAAAAAAAAAAACCAAACCCAAGGGGTTAAACCCCTGGAAAAAGTAATTTTGGTTCCATCGGTGGTGTTCATGGTACAGAGGGGCAGGGAGGGGGGATGCTGCAGAATGGTTAAAACAGTGATGAGGTTTTTTTTGCTGACCTGTTATGTCTTTCATAGACAAGATGCCAGTGTCAAGAATGCGCATGAGGCCCTGGTTGGAAATGCAGATTAATTCCAATAAAATACCAGGACTGATATGGATTAACAAGGTGAGGGTCCTTTATTACTCTTGTTATTATTAACCATCCTTGTTCTTATATAACACTAAGCATAAGTCAAGATCATAAAGGAAAGAAGGATATGGAGAAAACTTAGAATCATAGACTGCTTTGGATTGGAATGGACCTTTAGAGGTCATCTAGCACACCCCCCCTGCAGGACAGCTTTAAATGTGAGCATTATGGTTAAAAAACCCAACTATTGTTGTTTTCAGAAGAGGTGGCTCTGGTTGGTACAGAATGTAGCAGTTTCCTGGGAAAATTCCCAGGAGGGGAACAATAAATTAATATAAAAGCAGCCTGAACATGATAGAGAACCAAGACTCCCAAGGCCTTTTAACTCCTGCTGCTCACTTCAGCCAAGTCACCTCCTGTCCCAGCTGTATAGTTACTGTTACACTCCCAGTTACTCCCAGTTTTAAGATTTAAGCCTTAAAGAAACACTGTATTTTGGGGTCCAGAAGGCACATCCCTGCACCTGTACTGCAGGGTGAGATCACAGGGCTTGCTGAACAGGGTCTCTTTCTCTGAAGTTTCTACAGCCATCCCTAGGTGATAGTTATGCTGGAACACGTTTTCCTTCAGGTTCCTGCAGGATCTGAGGGGCAGCTTTAAAAAGGGATTCTCTACCAAAGTGTACCTAGAAAATACGTGGTAGTTTATGGCACAGTAATAGATTAGATATGAAGTATTTACATGATTCTGGGATAATAATGACAATATTGATTACTTATACTGTACCATGTATGTGTGGTTTGGTTTTTTACGCCAGTTTCAGAAATCATAAAAAGCCTTAAATGCCCTGAACAAAATAGTTGGAACAATGACTCTTTACTTAAGATACAAAGCAGAGGGTTTGTATCTTAAGGTTATGCATTGGAAGGTTATACATTTCTGAGCTGCTACTGAGAATTCCTTCAGTTAAACCCTCCGTTCCAAACCAGCGTGCAATGCTGCTTTTTAAATTCAAATCTCTATTGGTTTAACTCCAGGATAAGATGATGTTCCAAATCCCATGGAAACACGCGGCTAAGCACGGCTGGGACATGGAGAAGGACGCCTGCCTCTTCCGGAGCTGGGCCATTCATACAGGTGGGGCCTGGCTTCACGTTTCCATCACTCCAGGGAATAGCTCAAGGCAATTTTTTTTTTGTCTTCACTTAGACCTCAGGTAGTTTCATTAACCGCATTAATAATTAACAGAGAAAATATAAAAATGGGGTTTTGGTGGGAAGAACTAGCGCTGGAAAGTCTGAACACTCACCTCAGCTCTTCTTTATAGGAAGATATAAAGTAGGTGAGAAAGATCCTGATCCGAAAACCTGGAAGGCTAATTTCCGCTGCGCTATGAATTCGCTGCCCGACATCGAAGAAGTGAAGGACAAAAGCATCAACAAAGGCTCCAGCGCTGTCAGGGTTTACAGGATGCTGCCACCCTTGACAAAGGACCAGAAGAAAGGTAAAGGGTTACTCAGCTTCTACTCCTGAGCTTAAACACCAATTAAATGTCCTGCTCTGCATAGGCACGGGTGTTACAGACCCGTTGGCAGCACCAGTACTACTGGGGTCACTGGTCATTGCCATGGGTGACAAACAGATCATGTGAGCCTGAATTCTTTAAACGTGCCCAAAGGCATCACTGGGAGGTGGCTGGGACTTGGGTGCTGCTGACTGTGGTGGCAGAGCTTGCTGAGCAGGGCTCCAAGCTGCAAGAGCTCACGCTCAGCCATGCAGCCCTTTCTCACATTCGGCTTATTTTTGCTTCACAGAAAGGAAGTCAAAATCTTCAAGAGAAGCAAGAAATAGGAGCAAGAGAAAGGTGAGTGCCTGTAGAGGCAGCTGAAGAAGCTAGAGGTTTTGGTGGTTTTCATGCTTAATTTTTTTTTCAGACGGGAACTGGTGTGTTCTTAGACAAGTCTTTCATGCTTTGCCCTTATTTTTGTAGCTGTATGAAGACGTGAGGATGGAGGAGTCAGCAGAAAGGCTAACCGACACTCCTCTACCCGATGACCACAGCAGCTACACCGTTCATGACTACATGGGGCAGGAAGTGGAGGTTGAGAGCACGTCCATCACCTTAGGTGAGAATTTTTAGCTCTCTGAGCAGAGTGGAAAGTGCCGTTCATGCTAAACCCACAATCTCTGCACCAAGAGACAAAGACGACTCTTGGGGCTGGGCATGGCTGTGCCGTCGAATGAGCAGGGAGGAAGTAGAGGTGGTTGTGTCTCTCCTGTGAGTGCCAACTCCTCCTGGTTCCTCCCACAGACCTGTCCCCGTGCGAGGTGAGCGCCTCCCTGACCGACTGGAGGACACCGATGGAAATCACCATGGCTGACAGCACCAACGACCTCTACCAGCTCCAGGTGTCTCCCCTGGCTTCGTCTTCAGAAGGTGGGTACATCTTTTTTTCTTACCCTGGTCTTCCATCAGTCTACTGGTGGCGGGTTGGAGGCAAGGAGGTGGGATGAAGAAGTGCCTGGGGGATCAGGAGAAACAAGAGTCGTCTTTTAGGGAAGAACCAAACAACCTCCATCTGATGGATTTGGTTACTGGGGATACCAAACTGGTCAGGTTACGGGTGGGCTTGTGCCACCTGCAGAAGTAGCTGCTTATGGGTGAAAGGCTCCAAAATGCCATTTCCTTTGCACGTGTGGACAAAGAGGCAGGTTTTGTCTTGCAGGCTCAAAGCAAGGGCAGGGACAGGTCGGTCTGTGGAGCAGAGGAGAGATTTCTGAGCCAGGAGGGTGGGACTGGGGATTCCTGAGGCAGCTGAAAAGAGGCAATACCAGAAGAAGGACAGAGTTAGGTACAGTAGTGACAGCAGAGGTAACTGTGCTTGTCACGGGGAGGAAATAACATGAAAATAATTAACATGGCTATGTCAGAGCAGTTCTTCATTTGGGGTGCAAATCATCTTCCCCCTGCATGCCAAGCAGGCTCTGGTTTGGTCACTCTTGAGGAGGCTTTGGAGCTGTCCAGAGCCAAGCACAGTTGTTGAAAAACATCTGAGCTGAAGGGCTGTGGGGAGGCTGGGGCACAGAGCTGCTGCTGGGCCTCCCCACCTCAAACCCATGAGCCCCTCCTCAGAGTCTTCAGGGTGGGGGGAAAAGTAAAAAGCAGGGGTGGTGTCTGACACGAGACTGTGAAGTGGGTTGTGTGGTGAAGAAGCAGAAGTGTGAGGGCTAACATGCAAAGGGTTGACATCTATGTTTTCTTCTCTTTTTTTTTTTTCTTAATGTGCTTACAAAACAGTCACAGACGAAGATGAAGAGGAAATTAATTCAGAGATTCTTAAGGTAAAAACCAGCTCTTCTGCTCAGTCAAATTGGCCAAAGTTTCTGTCTGCATGAAGAGGGGAAGGGAAGCAGCCATCTGAGACAGTCCTACATGAGCTGAGCATACACTTGCATCATCCAAGACCCTTATTGAATGAGGAAGCCTGAAAAATTAGATACAAAAAGAAGGCTACTCCACAAACATGAGCTGGAGAGGACACGTCCATGGAGACACTGAGATATTGACTCTCCATGTGGAAGTCAGGAAGCTACCGAGTACTGCCAGAAGTAGAGGTTGCTGTATTAGAGCCCGTGATGCCTAGGCTTTATTTTGGCCTTCCCTCCACCTCTGAGCTGTCTGGAAACACAGATTAAGTGCCATCCATGTAACGCTCATCCCCCTGATAAGATGAGGGTTTCAGCACCAAACATGCTCCAGCCCTCCCTGTTTTGCATGAACTTTTTTTTTTTTAACTTGAAGTGAAATGAAGTTTTCTATAACATGAGAAAAAATCTAAATTTGATCTTCCTGGCTTCCCGATCTAATGAAAGGAAAAGAATAAAGCACTGGAGCCTCAGAAAGGAGGAGCAGTTCTGACCATCTCCTCGTTCTCTTGCAGCTGCTCGAACCAGCCCAGGACTGGCACGCCACCAGCGTCGGGGGCAAAGGCTTCCTGCTCAACGAGCCGGGTGTGCAGAGCGTGGGCAGCACTTACAGCTACAGGGAGCAGGACGGGGAGATCAACACCACTTCGGGTACGGGCTCCTCGGCCATCGATGTGGATGAGGGGGTTTCTGCAAGGCACTGATTGGCAGGGAGCAAAGCGAAGAGAGGAATTCACAAGTCCCTGTGCTCTTGAGATTCCCCCCCCCCCCCCCCCCCCCAGGTAGCCCATGGAAGGCTGTAAGGAATTTGTTCGTAAAAGGAAAAGGAGAAAAATGCCTCCAGTAAAAGTAGGAGGCAGATTTAGGGTTATACACACGTAAGCTATGCTGGCTTTCAGGAGCTCCTTGCACCGTAACTGAAGAACTCCCACTAGCAGCAGCTGACGTGGGACAGTTTAATAGCGTTTGGAGTATTTTAGCAAACAATCAGTCCAAGCTATTTACTAACAAATTTCAGTTTTTGGTATATTTGTCTACACCCTGACGTATACAGTATTTTGCTCTTGCTGCGTATGATTCTGTACTCATTCTTGGTTTATTTTGTCTAGGAGAGACGGAGTTCAGGTTCTCTGACCAGAAAAACATCCTGGACTTCTCCTGGCTGGAGACAGTGAGACCTACCATGCAAGTCATTCCCTGTGGCTTGTAAACCCCTGGCTTCCTCCAACCACAAACTGATCTTAGCTAGAAGCTTTGACAAGCCTGAAGAGAATGGAAGAAATTGATTTGTTACTGAGCAAAGAAAGTAGCTTTATATTCCGTTTTAACTTTTAGGCCTGGAAAGGTTAGCAAGAAGAAACTCCATTATACTAGAAGAAAGGATTCCCATCTCACTCGCAGGGCTCCTGGCAGCCGCAGAACGCACCTCGTCATCGCTTCGGAGGAGAACCTTTTGCTGGAAGGCTGCCATGGACCTTGGGGGCTGAGCTGGCAGGGTGCCGCTGAGTGGCATCGTGTGCCAACAGCCAGGGGAAGAGGATGGATCCCTTTCGTCCTCCTGCGTGAGATGTGATGAGCACTTTACCCGTGGAGTGCTTGGGAGAGACACCCCAGACCAGTCTCTTATCTGTTAGATTTGGTTGCTGCTTACCTGTGCAACACTGGTGACATTGAGCTTGATGACTGTCCATACACTTAGAAAAATTGCACTAATTGGCCCTCTCCTCTTTGATTTACTCCAGCACATAGTTCATCTTTCAGATCTTTCAACTTTAAAACCGTGTAAATAGTTTAGACCAACAAAATGTGAAAATCCAGTTTTAGGCTTCGCTTCCACCTCCCACAGTTACCCAGGTCCACTGGTAGCACATTATCTGCTCGTAGGTGTGCCGTGGCTATCGCCCAATAGTAGTCAAAGAGCTGCTGCATGACACAATTTTTGCACTGATAGGGGCAGAGCTCTCTATTTATATCAGGCTTTTCCCAGTCCCCTCCTTGCACTCTGCCAGGACACCCCCAGTACTGTACCCACCAAGCTGGATCGCCCTGCAGACTCCTCCCTGGGCCAGCCCGTGCAGGGGGGCAGAGGTTCTAGTTCGTGTCTAATAGGTAGGAATCGAATCACTAAGCTGTAATAGACTATTTTCTTGTACATTTTATTTTTGTATATAACATGGTGTATATTTGTTTTAATAAAAATGTTTTATATACGACATGTTTACTTGTTCTCATGGGAGAGCTCTCAGAATGCATTCCAGATTCCTTGAAACCACCCAAACAGATGCGCTGTTGACACAGAGTTGGAGGGGTTTTTTTTTTTCATGAGTCATGAAAGCACAGGGAATTCAGCACAGTTGGATCCTGCTTTCCACCCCCTGCCTCTTTCCTGGGTGCAATCCTGCTCGTAGGACACCCAGGTCCTGTGCACGTGG
The DNA here is from genome assembly GCA_025345505.1 of Todiramphus chloris collaris. Lineage (NCBI taxonomy): Eukaryota > Metazoa > Chordata > Aves > Coraciiformes > Alcedinidae > Todiramphus > Todiramphus chloris. The sequence goes on along the minus strand of JANVCC010000135.1, from coordinate 3,336,381 downwards.
GGGGGGGTGGTTGGTTTGTGTCTGCCATCATCTGCGAGTCAGACCTAACTTAGGGCAGGGTTACAGGCTGTGCTATAAAAACCCTGCTCTCCAACTCCCTGCTATGGACATCCCCATCAGCAACGCTCTCCTGTTCTAGTCACTGCCCATGTTCTCAGGCTGGAGAGGTCTGCTCTTACTGCATCGTCTGGGATGGGAGAGGAGAGGAGCGTGGCTGCTGCAGCGTGGCTCCAGCTGCAGCCCCTGGCAGCTGACACTGCTGGAAAACCCCTGCTCTGAACAAAGCTCTGCTCTGGTGGCCTTTGGGGAATAACTTCAGTCAGCAAGAGCAAAAGGGGATGGAGGAGAACGTTGGGCTGCGGCAGAGGAAGACCCAACCCAAAGGGCTGGAACAAAGCAGAGGTTTCCTACTGCTTTTGGCACAGACTGAAACCGTGCTATAGTAAGCGAGGAGGGGGGAAAAGGAAGTGCTGCAGGAAGCAGGTGGAGGTGGGTCTCAAATCCAGCACTCCTGGAAGTCCTGGGCACAGAGCAGCAAGGTGGACGGGTAGCCCAGGCATGGGCAGGCTGGGCAGGGTTCCCGCAGAGCCTGTTAGTCATTAACTGGCCCTATCTCGAAGGCAACCCCCAGTGGGTGCAGGCAGCACCCTTCCAGGTGGCAGCAAGCAGAGAGCAGCCACCTACAGCCTCATCCTTGCTCTGTGTGGGTGGCAGTGACCTTGCTGTTCCCCCACACCCATCACATTGCCTGGTAGGGCATCTGACCTGAGAATCCACATTCCTAGGAGGTATCATAGAATGGTTTAGGTTGGAATAAACCCTTTATCTCATCGAGTCCAACCCCCCTGCAGGGAGCAGGGCCATCTGCAGCTAGAGCAGGGTGCTCAGAGCCCTGGCCACCCTCCCCTGGGATGGTGCCAGGGATGGGGCAGCCACCACCTCTCTGGGCATCCTGGCACAGGCTCTCACCACCCTCAGCATCAGAAAATCCTTCCTTCTCTCCAGTCTAAATCTCCCTCTTTTAGCTCCAAACCATCACCCCTTGTCCTGTCCCAACAGGCCCGGCTCAAAAGTCTGTCCCCATCTTTCTGCCAGGCCCCTTGAAGCCCTGCAAGGCCCCCAGAAGGTCTCCCCTTGGGGAGCCTTCTCCTCTGCAGGCTGAACCCCCCCAGCTCTCCCAGCCTGGCTCCCAGCAGAGGGGTTCCATCCCTCCCAGCATTGCTGGGGCTCCTCTGGCCCCGCTCCACCAGGTCCCTGGACCAGGGACACCAGAGCTGGCCCCAGCACTGCAGGGGGGTCTCCCCAGAGCAGAGGGGCAGAATCTCCTCCAGCCAGGACCTCCCCGGGTACCAGGGCTGTCAAAGCAGAGGCCACAGCTCCCTTGGATCACACCCATCTAAAAACCCACACGGTACCTGATGCAGATCTAGAGCAGGAATGGGGTTTTTTTTGTACAAGCCAATAAATGACCCAGCAGCTCAGACCTGTCCCTGGGCACCAGGAGCCAGGGAGCGAGCGTGGGGCTGCGGGATTGAGAGCCACCTCTGCACACCCAGCAAGGGACAGCATCTCAGTGCCACCCGCAGACCCAGAGGAAACGGGGCTTGTTTAGGAACCACGGCAGGTTTGTCACACACGGGGGGAGGGGGCAGGAGAGAGAAGGGAAACTTTCTATGATGCAAACAGCGCTAAAAATAAGGTAGAAATTAATGTGCCCATTCATGCAGTAAAAGGAGTACGCTTTTCGCAGTCATGCTCAGATACAAAGAAACAGCACTTACAGATTTCACAGATGAAACGTTTGACCAAGGTGTGAAGGAAACAGCAGCTAGTGCCTCACAGCCCAGGACCACAGACACACTCACGGGGGGTTGTCACCGGGACAGGGGGGATGCTTTCTTTTGTCACCCGCCAGCGTACCTGCACAACCGACTGCACACGAGGTAGTTTGCCAGTGGAAAGTGGTGACATCCCATGATGGGGTGGAATTTATCCATCCTGCTGCCTCACTGGGTGAACAACTGCCAAATTTAAAGAATTTCTGTTATTGGTTTTGCAGTTTTGAACTCTTTGGGAGAGGTAAAAATAACGATAATATAGCGGAGTAGAGGTCTCCAGGTCAGGAGAGGTGGGACTTGCCAAAGCCCAGCTGAGACCCAGAGGCTGCTGTGCTGATGCCCAAGTGGCTCTTCCATCACCTCCAGGAGAAGCTGGGATCTCTAGAAGTGACATTTCCTCTCCCAGTGCAAACTGGGGAGACCTTTAGGCTGCTTGTACCTGGAAAAGCTCCATGTGCCCTTCACAATAAACCTGCATCAGCTAGGTGATGACAACATTAGAACCTTGACATTGGACTCTTCTGAATTTGGCTATCTTCATCCAGCTCTTCCTAAAGCCAGCTGGCTTTCCTGGGTTGGAGTAGGAGCTGCTTTCACCCTTAATATACACACAGCTACATTCAGCTGAGAATCATTACACACCAGGAGAGCAGGTCACCTGAGAGAGCTCACCCCTGCCAAACCCAGGCAAAGCAATAGAAGGAAGTTTTGATGGGCAGGGCTTGGAGGGCAAGCGGCTCTTTCTCCTGCTATGAACTTTGCATGACAGTGAGAAGTACCTGCAGGCAGGCAACTGCTGTAAGAACAGAGATCATCTCTCTGTGGTGGAAAGGAGAAAGGAGCTGTCCTGTCATTGCTGGTCATTGGGAAATGGCTGGAGCTGAGGCTGCTGCTTTAGCTGCTCAGCAGGCTGCTGAGTAGAGCTCCCCACCACTTACACCCCACTTAAACCACCACTGGCTGCAGCTTACTTGAAGACCTTGAAACCATTCGAAAGCAACCTCAAGATTCTCCTTATTTAGCTTTACAGCTTTAGGATGTCAACGGGGCTAAAGCCTCCTGAAAAATAACACAACAGTCTCAGAAACAGCCCCACCACCTGAACCTGGGCAAGCCCCACAGTGACTCGGGCACAGATTTTGCTGCTGCAGGATCACAGGATGTTCAGGGTTGGAAGGGACCTCTGGAGATCATCGAGTCCAACCCCCCTGCCAGAGCAGGACCCCCTAGAACAGGTCACACAGGAACCTGTCCAGGAGGGTTTGGAACGTCTCCAGAGCAGGAGACTCCACAAACCCCCTGGGCAGCCTGGGCCAGGCTCTGTCACCATCACAGTGAAAAAGTTTTTCCTTCTGTTTCTGCGGAACCTCTTGTGCTCCAGCTTACACCCACTGCCCCTTGTCCTGTCATTGGACATAACAGAGCAGAGCCTGGCTCCAGCCTCCTGACACTCGCCCTTTACTTATTTATAAACATGACTGAGGTCACCCCTCAGCCTCCTCCAAGCTCAAGAGCCCCAGCTCCCTCAGCCTTTCCTCAGCAGGGAGATGCTCCACTCCATCATCTCTGTGGCTCTGCACTGGACTCTTTCCAGCAGTTCCCTGTCCTTGAACCGAGAGGCCCAGAACTGAACACAATATTCCAGATGAGGTCTCTCCAGGGCAGAATAGAGGGGGAGCAGAACCTCTCTTGACCTAATCCTGCATCAGGGCAGCAGAAGACCAAGGCTCCTGCCCACAGCAATTTGCAGTGCTGCAGATGGGAGGGTATCACCCATCTATCTGCATCTTTTCCTAGTGAAAACCCTTGGCCTATAAATAAAGAGTCAGTGCTTTCCCCCTGATCTTTGTCCAAACGGATTGTTAAAATGCCCTCCCATAATTAGAGGGGAATGTAATTTCCTCTCCTGTGGTCCTTTCAGGACATTGCTCATAATTTAATTGCTCCTGAGGAGCAGAGTGTGAGCAGCTTGACCCCACTCTGCCTAAGGGAGCCTTTTGCTCCTGGATGCCCAGAACGGTGGCACCTTGGGTGAGCTTTGCCCTCCAGGCAGCAGAGCCTGAGATTATTGTTTCACCTTTATTTGCCATGGATCCTGATAACGGGACATGTTTCCAGGCACTCATGTGATTTATGGTATCACACCTATCATGGACAGCAGGGCTTCAGACCAAAGGTATGAATTGATAACTGCAAAAGGAAAAAAAAATATAGTGGAACATTTGTTTGTGGTGCAAGGGCGAACTATTGCTTAGATAGTAACCAAATGCCTTAGGCTTCAAACATTATTTCTCTGCTGTTGTGCTGGATCATTCCTCCTCTCCAGTTCCCCAAGGGTCCAGCTCCCCAGAGATCCATCCCCCCCCCCCCATGTTTGTAAACACAACACAAGGAGGACAGAAACTTCTACAGGACAGAAACTTCTCCCAAAGGCTTGGGAGGACCAAGGCAAAAAAGTGTCTTCTGTAGAAAAGTCAGGTTTAGAGCTTAGCTGGGACAAAAGCTTCCCTAGAAATGGAGGAAAGTCACATTTTCATGGACAAATTGTAGCTGAATTGTGTTTACTCCTACACCAAGTGCTTCAGTCCACTCCATGCCTTCTTCCATCGTAGCATCACACCTCAGAGCTCCTTTTCCTCCCACATTTTTCCATCCCCTTCCGTATTTCTCTCCCTGTCCCTCCACAGCCTTCCCACGCATGGAAGAAGCAAAGCCACAGTAAGAGCACATCTGTGGGTAGCCCCAGCAACCTGCACCTTCCATCACTCCCCACTAACCTTTGGTCGTATCTGCTCCGATAACATCCAGATGCAAATTCAGCCAGCGTGGCTCCTTGCCACCTTGGGCTGCAGGTTGCCACTCCATCCCAGGAGCTGGGAAGGGTTGGGGAAAGCCCTTTCCAGAGTCCAGGCGAGTGCGAGGGGCTGAACGCTCACAGGCCTCCTGAACTCACACCAGCAGAAGCCATAAATCACCCACACCCCTGGCAAACCCGCTCATCCCACTGGCACAGGAGGATGCAGAACTGCCAGGCACAGACAATCAGATGTTCCCTTGCTGGCCAAGGTGAAGAGCAATGCTGAACCACAGACAGCACGAGGGGAGTAACAAGGAGGATGGGGTAGCCAGGAGAATCTGTAGCCACAGGGCTAGGACGTGGGTGTCAGGGGCAGGTCTCATCACCCGCTTGTCCAGAACCAGCACGGGCTGGGTCCTGGTTTCTAGGAGTTATCTGGCTCTGCCTCTGCATGAACATAAGGGACTTAATCCCCCCTCCTGGTGTATAAAGGGGGTAAATGAAGTCAGGAGAAATGCACGGATGGAATAGGCACTGGACAACAGTTACTGGGAGATTTCTGGGAATAAGGAAGCCAATATGCAGGAAGAAAAGAGCACAGTAGACCCTGCCCCCTGACAGCAGACACACATGGCTGGGCTCTCTCTTCAGCTTCTTCATCTTGAGGATGATTCACCCCATTTGTTTCACTCAAGATTCACAAAATCATAGAGTCATTTGCATTGGAAGAGCCCTTCCAGGTCATCGAGTCCAACCGTTCCCCCAGCACTGCCAGGGCACCACTGCCCCCGTCCCTCAGCACCACAGCTCCACGGCTTGGAAACCCCTCCAGGGATCACGGGGACTCCACCCCTGCCCTGGGCAGCCTGGCACAGCCCTGGACAACCCTGGAGGGGAAGAAATTGTTCCCCAGCTCCAACCTAAACCTCCCCTGGGGCAGCTTGAGGCTGGTTCCTCTTGTCCTGTCCCTTGGGAGCAGAGCCCAAGCCCCCCTGGCCCCAATCTGTTGTCAAGGACCTGTCAGAGCCAGAAGGTCTCCCCTCAGCCTCCTTTGTACCAGGCTGAACAAACTAAGCTCCCTCAGCTGCTCCTCACAAGATTTGTGCTCTAGATGCTTTACCATGAAGCCTCTAAAAAGCCCAAGAGTTGGTACCTGGCCAGGCCGGGCACGGCTGGGTGCAGCCACCGTCCCCTGCCGGCAGAGCCACCGGTGAGGGACATCAGGCAAGCTTAGGGGCAAGATGCTTTCACAGCCCACGCAGCACAGCCCTGCCTCTCACAGCTCCCCAGGATCTCCTCAGCTGCCAAAAAACCCAGCGGGGAGAAGGTTGAGCTGGTGGCACATCAGGTTGCTGGCAGCTCTTCCCTGGCAAGCAGCACCCAGCTCCTGGGCCAGAGCAGCAGCAACGCGCATCGCTCGTACAACGCGAGCGCCCCGAGCAACCTCGGCTGCCGCTGCGGGCACGGAGGATGCTCAGCTCTCACAGATGAGCTCAGAACCTATTTTTATGTCGGAAACTTCCCACTTCAAACCCGTGCTCCCGCCCATTGTGCACTGTTCCCCTCCGGCCGCGACACGCTACGCCGCGGGCACGTGGGCACAGCCTTAGAGCACCCCGGTGCCGGGGCGAGCTGAGCAGCGTGCAGCAGCTTCTGGGGACCTTCCAGGGGAATTCAACCTCTCCAGCTTCACACGACCGCCCGCCGGAGCGGGAACGGCCGCTGCCTCGCCAGGCGCTGGGAAAGGGAAGGACTTTGTTTCCTCTGTTTGCACGGAGCAATGGTTAAAAATACATAAGCAAGGGAGTGGTTAGAAGGCAGGTTCCGCTGGGAGGAGCAGAGGGTGAGGGCCTGAGGAGCTCTAGGCAACCAGAAAGCAGATGGAGGTTTTGCTCCTTTCAAAGCCTGCGGTGGTTTAGCAGTGGTAGCTCGAGGAACGAGGAACAGAACAGCATAAGGATGCTGGCCCCAATTCAAAACTCATCCAGCACAAGCATTACACACATTAGCTCTTTGTAAGCAGGGCTATTAAATTACAAGATCTGGGCCAACCAGAGGCAAAAACACCGAGTGTGCTCAGCTTTAGCATCTGCACTGCAAGAACACATTTCACGGAGTCTGTTCTGTCACGAGCTCAGTACTGTAAGGATTTCACCAACCGTATTCAGGCAGAAGAAATCAAGGGGCCAAGTCCAGACAGGTATGACTTTGTTTTCACCAACTTTATTGCTGAAGAAAGCAGAGGGAGCAGAGAGCAGAGCAGGGACTCTGCTGGCCTGTTCCCAGCTTCGGGGCTGGTTTTTAGGGTGTTTTTTAAAGCTTCTTGGAGGGACATGTCATAGATTGCCAGCAGCATCATTTAAAGTCAGCAAGCGAACCCTGTTAGCACCTCTCCGTTTCACACAGAAACGACAATTCAGTGTCATACCCAGCAGCTGCCGTTCCTGCTCAGAGCAATCCTTTGCCATCAGCTTTGAAAGAGCCTCACCAGGGTTTCTCCAGCTCCACAGGCTGCACCCCACACTTCTGGAAGCCCACGGACAGCCTTTCCTGGGGCTGTACCAGGGTGACCCACCTTGGGGCAAGGGATTCACGTGTCTGCTCCACACTCCTCCGGCCCTCACCCCACAGTGACGTCCCAGCTCCCCCATTGCAGGCTGGCTCCACAGCAAAGCCATCCTTCATTTGCCTAATGTTCATGTGATGTCTGTACCATCCTGGGCTGCGTGCCAGAATCCCGGCACAAGATGCAGCACATCAGCAAATCTCACGTAGTTTGTATCTGCTAACGCGTAGCATCCGTCAAGCATCCATCACACCAACAATCAACAACTGCATCTGAGCCGTACCAAACGCATCTCAGATTCTACAGGACGTCATCAGAACACAGAGATTTGCAACAGTTTTACAACTGGGCGCATCAGAAACGTGCTGCTTCCCAGACAGTGTGCAAAATGCCGCGAGCCAGCCAAGGGGCATGGTCCAAACCAGCACAGCTCAAGGCTGCACGCACCATTCCTCTGCACTGGTGACTGGCCTGGCACACTGAGTGGCTTTTTCTCCGTGAGGAAGGGAGAGGAGAGCAATCAAGAGGAGGAAGAGAACTGGAAAAAACCCACAGTGATGAAAAGGTAGATTCTTGGATCTATTTTTAATTTACATCTTGTGAGTGAACAGATTTCAGGTTGGTGGTGTCCTTAATTAAAGGCCCTATTACTGAAACTAGCTTTTCTTAGCTGATTTCATGTTGCCCTCCCTTCGAGCTAAAGACAACAGCAGTTTTCCTTGTTGGTTTTAAATGACTTGGGTCCACCTCAGTTATTCCCTGACCCGGCTGTACACAATGTTGACTAAATTTTGAGCCTTAATTCCCAGATCCTGTTCGATGCTGTTTGAACCCAACAGTTCAAAACCTGATGTCCCTGCAGCCTAACACCTCCCGTGCCACCACTCCAAAATGGGCACTGGCAAAGCTCGCATGCCATTCCTATCTTGAGGAAGATTCCCCTCCCTCAAAACACCCATTTCTCACAGAGAAGCATGGGGAGCTTTGCTGGAAGCAGAGGCTGAGCTCCACATCCCCATCCCCATCCCTGATGAACAGCTCAGCAGGAGAAAGATCCCAGCTCCTATTCCCCCAGTATATTTTTCTTCCAGGGTTATCAGAGCTCACCAACCCCCCTCCCCAAATCATTTTAGAAACGAGGAGGTCTCTGGAACTGCAGAAGCAGTGGGAGCAGCCATGCTGGCAGCTGGGGGGGACTCTGCTCCAGCCTTCCCAGGGCCCTGGGCTGGAGGGAGCTGCTCCAGCATCTCCATGACCTTATCACACGGTCCTTGTAAAGGTGAAGAAGACACCGGTCTCACAGCTTGTTTCTTCTTGCTTTCAGCGCAGGAATTGTCGAGTGGGAGTCAGGGGACCCGGGTGTCCTCACCATGATGCTCTCCTTGAAGCGGAGGGGACGGTGCGGGACATCCCCTGCTGCCCTCCACCCGTGGGGTGGGCACAGCACCCGCTCGGCACAGCCCCACGTTTCCCTCCTGACACCTTGCCAAGGGCCCGGGAGGGATTGACTTCATCCTGCTCTACAGAGCAACAGCCCAGGGCTGCCTGGAGCCACCTCGCCGGCAGCTTCACAGCGAACCCGCTGCGGTTCAGAGAACCCCAGGCAACTCGCACCCGAGGAACAGGAACCTCGGCGACCGAGGTCTGCAGGATGCGAGCCCAGCCCTGCAGGAAAACGAACTCGCTAGGGTGTCAGAAACACAACAAAGCGCTTGAGAGCTTGACACTGGGGACCTGTCCCTGCCGTGGGTGCCCCGAGCCCGCATGTGCCACCTGGGCTGCACCACTGCCCTCCGTGCAGAGCCCGGTGCAGCTTTCTGCTCTGGCAAACACACTCAGTGCATCGAGAAAAAAACACCATGAGAAAGGCTAATGCTGTACTTGATAACAACTTGCTGCCTCCTGCACCTCTGCTGAGCAAACCACTGTTTCCTGGATTGAGGTGTCAGGCATGAAATATTTCACATGCTGGAGCAACCGTCACCATCCGCTAAGTGACAAACAGACCTTAAGCCTTTCCTGGTATTTAGTGCATAAATCAGGGTGCGTCCTGTGTGGCTGTTTGTGATTCTGTAGCTGAAAACTCCCCGTCTTGCTTGAGGAGGTGGCAGTAAAAATGCTTCCAGCCACTGTAGATTTAGCCTAAACCACTATCTTCCTCCCCCTTCCCCCAAAACATTTCTACCTCATGCCTGCCTGGAGTATTCAGTCTAACACTGCTGCACGAGGAGTGTTGCCAGAAGTGCTGGTGGGCACCAGGTAAAGCCATACCTGAAGAACCAAGAACCTGCTCCCTCGGATATCCTCTTTTCCCTACGGCTAGTATGGATTTCTCCTTTCCTTCCACTCCACATCTCAGCAGCTGGGTGAGAAGTGACTCAGCCATGACTCAGACCGGCAGGCTCTGGCAGGCTGCTGCTTGCATAAGCATTTATTTTCACTCTTATCCCTCCAGGCACTCAGTTATTCTACCAAGTCCATACCCAACAAGTGCCCAGCAAACAGCACTGCCTGGGGCCACCAGGCCAAGTGCAGCAGAGACAAGAAGGGAGACCTCCACGCTTGGAGAGCGTTGGCTTTGCATGATAACCCTCTACTCACAGGAGCTCCCCTGTGCAAAAGCCACACCTTATACATGGTCACTTAAAAAGAGGCTTCACCAACACGAATGACGACACGGGCAAGAGGCAGAGAGGGCAGAATGACGGCTGGTGGCAGCCACTGGCACAGGAGGGCCAGTGCCATGGGGGCACAGTGGCAGCTCCAGCCTGATCTGCCACCATCACAGGAAAGACAAATTCAGCGCATCCAGGATTTACGCCCCAGCTCAGCACTTCCCCTGCTCCTCCTCCCACCTCAGAGCACCAGGTCACCTCCTGCTCGAGTCTCCAGTTCACACCGGAGTAGCTATCCAGACCTCTACATCCCTACACACAAACAGGGGCACACCCTGAGCGACAGAAGGGATCATCCCCACTACCCAGCACTCAGTAGATCACTCCTAGAATACTGCATCCAGTTTTGAGTCCCCCCCAGTACAAGAGGAGGGGAAATAAGCCCCCAGAAAAATAGGCTTATTCTGGAATAATAAGCCCCCGAATCTTGAAGCCACCCACATAAGCAGGGCACAGAGCCCTTGCCGTGAGAGGAGGGGGCAAGGGGAGCTTGTTCTGCTGGAGGAGAGGCTTGGGGGTGGTGGGGGGTGGGCAGGGGGCTCAAAACACCCTCCTGCTTGAAGCTGCTTGAGAAAGCAGAGCCAAGCTCTTCCCAGGGTCCATGGCAGGAGGATGAGAGACTGGGGAGGGTGGGGAAGCTGAAGTGAGAGATTCAGCCTGGATCTTGGGGATGCTTTTCCCTGCAAGATCAGTCCAGTGGTGGGAACAGGTCACCCAGGGAGATTTTCCATCACCTTGATGGAAACAGCCCTGAGCAACTTGGTCTGACCTTGTGACGGGCCCTTCTTGAGCAGAAGGTTGGACTTCCCGAGGTCTCTGCCCATGCGAGTTATCCCACCAGACTACTCCTGTTCTTCCAACAGCAAGGAGATCACTGCAGGAGGTGCAGTTCACAAGCAGCTCTTTGCTTTCTCCTGCTTCGGGCACCGATTTACTCTCTGCTTATCATCCTGATTCAATCAGCAGTTGGCTTCCAGAGGATGCTTTCAGGAGAGCTCTTTTCCAGTTCGCTTTTGATCCTGTGTCAGCTGAGGTCTGGTGGTGCATTGGTACATCTCCTGTTCTTCCACACCTCACAGCCACACAAGTAGAGCCGTCGGTGTGTGTGATGTTTCTGGGCTGTGTGATGTTTCTCTGCTGCACAGCAGTGCAACACCATAAAGCTCCCAGGTGAAACCTTCCAAAGCAGAGGTGAACCCCAACCAGATGTCACACGGCATCTCCACCGGAGTCTTTCGCGCCGACTATGGCATCCTGCGCACCAAGCTGCTGCTGTCATATTTGCTTGGTCAAGCTCCAAAAAAAAGACTCTAAACTTACTGAGGGAAGCTGAACCCTCAGGAGCAAGAACCCCCCACCCACCTGAACCAAGAAACACCAGACCAAAAGCTTTCACTGAATGGGAAGGGTGTGGAGAGGGAATAACCTTCACAGGCTGGTGCTGCTGGGAGATGCAGAGATCCATCCACTCACCCCTGCTTCTCTCTCCAGAAGGACAGAGATGGGAACACAACCAGCAGTGTTCTCCAAGCCTGGAGAAGTCCTGCCTGCCCTGGGCATCTCACAAGGAAACCTCTCAAACAAAATAATCTAGATGCACAAGTGATCCTCTACACAATGCGGGCAGCTTCTCTGGAGGCACTTCTGGGCCACGCCGTTACTAGAGTAAGCCAGAGCAGACAATGCCTCATTTCTTCCTGAGCTGGGCAGGAGGGGAGGGCAATGGGCACAGAGGGGTTAGAAAGAGGCAGCCAGTGCCTTGGAAGTTCTACCCCTTGTTTGCACGATGTTCCCATTCCCACAGGGGCTTGGCCCCATCCAGGGCATTGCGACAAGAGAAATACACCCAGGAGAAGTGGCCTGCACAGTGCAAACAAAGGAAAGCACAGATGCAGTGAGAGAAAGAGAAGGCAAACCAGAAATACTAAAGGAAAAAAAAAAACATAGGGCCAGTAAAGCCTGGTTTCTGCTATGAATGAACAAAAAAAGTTTGGTTTTTGTCTTAAAATGCAACGCTCTCAGTGCAGTAGAGACATGTCTGTGTAGGCAGCTCCCTCAGTAATGTTTGCTTTGTTTTCCTCTCCTTTCCAGGACACTCCTCCATCATCTTGACTCATGCCAATCAGTGACAGCCCACAGCACCCACTACAAGGGAATGATGTTTGTTTACCAGTCTTCTGAGGGTGAAATGCAATTAAACCCAGGGATGACTGCAGTAGTTTTAAACCACATGCAATTCAAACAAGATGCAAGCTTCCTTAGATTAGATCTCTAAAACAGGCATTAGAAACCTCAAATCAAGAGTTACTAAACCACACACCCTGTAGTTTACCTGCCCTTATTTTTCAACCTGCTGTCCCAGTAAATGAGCTCATGGTCTCCTCTCTAACCCCAGGACACCAGCAAACCAGTAAATTAGCTGTCCCAGTAAATGAGCTCATGGTCTCCTCTCTAACCCCAGGACACCAGCAAACCAGTACATCCCCACATCAGGACCACACTCCTAGTTTCTCTCAACCACGTAGCAAATGAGCAATAAACATTCCAAACATTACCAGAGTACTTGATGAGTGGAGGAGCTGATGTGACAGAGGGTCCCAGCCGCACTCTGCTGCACAGACAGACCCTGCTTAGCCCCCAGCCTGGGCTTTGTAGAGCTGCCCCTGCCCCTCTGCCCCCCCAGGTTCCTGCATCCAGCTAAATGGAGCTGCTGGCTCCTTCCCTCCCCCCTGGGCTAAAGCACATCCCTGCAAGGGCCTCCTTGAGAGCAGGATGCAGCCACTGAGTTGTGCCCCTGGCTAAGCTGCTCCATGGCCAGCCCAGAGCATGGCAGGGTGCAGAGCTGCCCCACGGCACCCAGAGCGTGGCAGGGTGCAGAGCTGCCCCACAGCACCCAGAGCATGGCAGGGTGCAGAGCTGCCCCATGGAACCCAGAGCGTGG
>JANVCC010000135.1:3225496-3323554 GCA_025345505.1 Todiramphus chloris collaris | reverse complement strand
TGCCCCATGGAACCCAGAGCGTGGCAGGGCGCAGAGCTGCCCCATGGCCAACCCAGAGCGTGGCAGGGTGCAGAGCTGCCCCATGGCACCCAGAGAGTGGCAGGGTGCAGAGCTGAAGGCAGAGCTGCAGCTGCTGGTCACAAACATGCAAATGGAAACAAAAAGCACTCGCAAGGCAAACAGCAACGCCCCGGAGCACACCACAACCCTGCAGCATACAAAAATGCACTGCAGCACCTCTACTTCCTATTTCCTTTTCCTTACAGCTCTGAAAAGAATCGCTGCAAAAGTCGGAGGGGATTTTTTTGGGGCAGTTGCTGGTAACTGGGCAGCTGAGGCTGTTGCTGCTGCAGGACCAGCTGAGCACACTCAGCCCCCTGCAGAAAAGGTGATCAAGGTGACCCTGCAGAAGGGATGATCAATGCCCATTTGCAAGCCAAAATGCAACAGGAATAGGAAAGATTTCATTGAAAACAGCTAAAGCACGGTCTCCGTGCAAGGCTCAGAAATCCTCGGCGAGCAACTTGTGCAAAGGGCCTGAAGCCGAGGAAAGAGGCACTGTTGGGAAATGGGAACTGAAGCAACATCTACTGATGGGAAAAGAGAAGTGGCCAGGATCTTTCTCAGCTGGTTTCACATCCAGGCACCTCCTTTCACACAACAGTCACCCCTGCTTTATAAGGAGGGGGCAAGCGAGAGCTGCAAGTCAGGGTCCGGGTTGCCGAGGGTGTCGAGGTGCTGATGGAAACGTGTCAAGGTGCTGATGGAAACGTGTCGAGGTGCTGATGGAAACGTGTTGAGGTGCTGATGGAAATGTGTTGAGGTGCTGATGGAAACATGCCGTGGTGCCGGGGGGACCGATCCACAGGGACAATCTTGTTTAAAAATCCCATTTTCCTTCTCATGCAAAAACTGTAATAGGGAGAGTAATTTCTCAGTTGCAAAGTCTGGCCCACTGCTGCCAGGCTGGACTTGTTGCCTACCCAGGGGAGAAAATAGTGCAAAGAAAAGGCCCTGTTAACCTGTGCTAGGCTTTAAGGACTATTTTGGTGTAGGAACGATAGAAAGAAGCTGCAGAGCAAAGAACACTGCGGGTCCAGGCGACCCATTGCAGCTTGGTGCCCAACACACAGGACAAGTCACTGAAGTGCTGGTGCCAATTGGCACCAAGCTCCCATCCAGTGGCAGAGCTCCCAGCCTACACCTAAAGCAGCGGGAGCTGCTCTGAGATACGGATGCACGGCAGGTTTGCAGGTGGGGCTCGCAGGACACCCCCAGAATAACATCACCCCCACCTCATGCCCCTGGGGCCAGCCCAGGCCAGGGACACTCGTTATGGTTGTGGCATCTGCATTCCCTCCCTCAAAATCTACGGTTGGGTGGGTTTATTTCAGAACAGATAAATACACGGGAGGGTTTATGTTTCTGCTTTCCATTATTCACATCCAAATACAAGGCATAAAATACATCCCAGCACTGCAACAGCCAATCTGCTTCAGATTTTGACAGTGCTGAGGTTGAAGTAAAAGATGAAGAAGGAATAAGCCCTTTGTATTGTGGGAAGAAGGGGGTTTAAAGAGCAGTTGCAAGGTTCAGGGCAGAGGCAGTGAGAAAGTGAAGCCGTTCTAGGCTGCCCCAGTTCAGACCAGTCTGGCACCACTTGAACACCGGTAGCTGCTGGGGGTCCCGTGCACAGCAGCCAGTTTCCACCTGGAGCAGCTTTTGATCTCCCATCGAAGAGAAACCTGGAGTCTCCAGGTCCACTGGCTGATGCAGAATTTCCAGCGTGAAGGAGGAAACCGGGCAGGCTGGAGGCTCAGGGCTGTGATGCTCAGCAGAATCCGCCCGGTTCTCGCCCTCCGCGGCTGAAGGGCACCAGTGCCTGCTCTGGGCTGCAGGAGGAGGGCAAGGGAGGGCAGAGCGTGACCCAGACACACAGCTCGTGTCGTGGCCCCATCTTAAAATGCATAACGAGGGTGATGCAATTTACCACAGGTCCATTTTTTTTTCTTTTTTCACAGCCTTTTATCGGAGTCATTTAGAAAGAGCCGCAGAAGCTGCTGCAGCAGCGGGGCGATGGCTGAACTCACACTCACCTCTGAGCAGCCTGGGAAATATTAACCACAGACTTGAAGTGAATATATCCAAAGCCACAGGGTTCGTGTTTGTTTTGGGGGTTTGGGTTTTTGGTTTTTTTTTTTTTGTTTTGTTTTTTTTTCCTTTTTTATTTTCCAGACACTGTACTTCATAAAGGCATCTGTGATACTGCAGAAAAGAAGAACTGAAAATTCCAGAGGTGCATTTTATGCAGTATGAAATGTGGTCTCCTCCAAGTTCAGGCCTTACTTTTGACTTCTGCTGGATTCCAGGAGAATATTCAGCTCGAGAGGCACCGTGGGATGGCACAGGGGAACAAATCTGCCACGTGTACAAAGGAGAAAGGAATCCTGCCAGCATCTTTGAGGAGATTCACATTTGCAGTCTGAACTAAAATAGGTATCTTTAAAGAAATTTTTTTTTCCTCAAAACCTGTCTTTTAAAAGCCTGTTGAACACCTTTAATTTAACTTGCAGTGCAGCAGACATCACTTTCAAAATACTTTCTAAATACTATCTGATCAGTATCTAATCTGATTAGTAGATATTTATAGATATTGATATCCTCTATAGATATCTACTGCACTTTAGGTTGATAAATGTGTGTGTATATATATACTCATAAATCTATATGGAGTTGCACAGTTAAGGACCCAGTGCCTCGTGTGAGATAAAACTGGCCCCTGTTTCAACTCTCCTGAAAAAAAGCCTGTCCACCCCAGAAGGCTTGATCATTGAGACACAATTTGCACATTTATTCTGCCACGTCCGCACATGCCTGCGGGAATAGGAGCTCTGCATTTCTAACACATTCCACAGGTAACTTCTGATGAAGCAGGTGGTTCCAGGAAAGCGGAGACCTCCCGAAGAGAGGGATTAAAGTGGGATGAGTTAGTTCAGCACAGGTTGGTCTTTGTTTTGTGTCAGGCAGAGGAAGCTCTTGCTGAGGGCTCCTGCTTTTGAGTGTTTGGCCACGGAAAACCAGAAACGGTCCGATAATGATCTTGGTAGGCTCAGAGTCAGTGAAGATAAATCGAGCAGTAATAGAGGTGTGAGCAAGGCCAAAAGCTCCAGCAGTGAGACGGTGTAAGCTAGAAACCACCCTGCATCCCCATCACAGGACGGCCGGGTGCAGAGGCGGTCAGCTGGTTCCATCGAAACGAATCCACTTCTCTGGAAGTGATCTGAAAATGCCAACGCGGCATGCCAGCGCTCCCGGGGCTCTCGCACGGGCCCTGTCCTGGCTGCAGAACCTGCAGGAAATGCCAACGTTTTGATCTTTATCTCTACTGGTTGCAAAGCCCGCGGCCGTGAACCCGAATCCAGCCTCGGGACTAAGTCAGCCATCTCTCTTCCCCGCTTCCCTGTGCCATCCCCTTGTCACGCCAGCCAACGGAGCTGTCCCGTGGCCATCACCCATGGCTGCTGGGTCTGCTGCTCCATGAGATCCACCTCTCTGCCTCCATGGGGGGAGGATTCCCAGCCTTGGCTTCATCCCACACCTCTTCTGGCTCTAACACACGTGGCAAGCGCTGTAAGGAAAGGGACAATGTTAATATATTGACTATTCCTGTATTGCTAGATCAGGTGATAACAAGTATTCCTTCTTTGCCAGAGTGTGTTCATTTCAGCTATCCATTCTCCCTCCAAATGCTGTGTGTATATATCTAACCACATTTGCACAACACTTACCTCGGGTAGAGTCTATCAATCTCTTCCCCAAACGCTGTCACCGAAGCAGCCTCTGGCAGGTCTGCCTAGACCCTGCCAACCACCCGCCCATCTCACACCCCTGCAGCAGGAAAGCACCAGAAGCCACCCCACAGGAGGTGGACAGCAGGGTCTGCCCTGCAAAAGGCTTCAGCACAAGCAAGACGGGAAGATGGAGAAATGCATCTTTCTAGTGCTCCTACCCTGAAGTCATTTCAAAGCAAAAATTCTCCCCTTGCAGTCCAGCTGGAAGATGAAAACTTTGATCAGGGAGCCTAAAAGTTTTGTGGCACTCCACCAACGGCTGCAGAAGTCAAAGAATCTCACTATATTTTGGTTGGAAGAGACCTTTAAGCTCATCAAGTCCAACCCAGCACTGCCAGGGCACCACTGCCCCCTGTCCCTCAGCACCACAGCTCCACGGCTTGGAAACCCCTCCAGGGGTCACGGGGACTCCCCCCCTGCCCTGGGCAGCCTGTTGTCCTGAGTCCTTGGCACAGTCTCTGCTTTCTGAAAGATTATCCATCCCAATCTGCCCAGCTCACTGCAAAAAAAAAAAATTCTCATATTCCTCACCTCCTGCACTCTCTTAAGGTGCTTTAACTGTCTTAAGATCTGCTTTCCCCGTGACCTGAGATAATGTTTAAATGCCTGGATAGAACACACCTCACACACCGACCATCTTGTAATAAAATCCATCTGGAAGTGTCTGACCGTGCTGGGACTCGCAGGCTTCCCCCACTGGGGTGCCTTGGAGGAGAACCAAGTGACTAATGCAGGGCTTGCTGCTGGCTAGAAACAGAGCTGGGAGGATCTGAAGCTATGGAATTTGTGGCTACCTAAGCAAAAAAACTCAAGTATGTTGTGTGTAATGAGAAATATGAAGCAAGAAGGGCAGTTCTGTGCTGCTGAAGACCCCAGAGATGGCCCTGGGATGCGGATAAGCTCCAGACTCTGGTTGGTTATTTCCCAGGTACACCACTTAACAGGGTGCAGCACCCAGATATCACAGAGTCACAGAATGGTGGGGTTGGAAGGGCCCTCTGGAGATGCTCTGGTGCCACCCCCCTGCTCCATCCAGCAGGGGCACCCAGAGCAGGGGCCCAGCAGCGCAGGGTCCAGCCGGGGTGGGAATCTCTCCAGACAAGGAGACTCCACAGCCTCTCTGGGCAGCCTGGCACAGGCTCCAAACCCTCACACCAAAGATTTTCCTCATGAAATACAAGTGAGGGCCAGGGTGTCAGAAACAAAACCACTAAGATGTTGCCTTCCAAAGCCTGAGTCCCCCCCGAGGAGTCAGATCTCCCTGCAACCGTGCTCCCCGGTGGCATTGCCTAGCTCAGGACCACATCTGAACCCTGCCTTTTGAGTTTGCGAAGCGTGCAGCATCTCCCCCTGAGCAGGCAGGGTCAGGCTGGAGCCGTGTCTGGAGTGGAGAGACATGAGGAGAGACCTAGGGTAGAGCCTGGCATTTATCAGCAGAAGTCACCATTGCCTGCAGAGAGAGGTCTTGTCCTCAAAACAACCCCTCCTAGTACAGTCACCAGACAGCTCTGTGCCACCCCAGATGGGACTGATCTTCATGACCACCAGATCAGATTAATCAAATTGACCACACACTTGCAGAAGCAGCTAGATCTGCATTATTCTGAGCCTCCTTGCCGAGTGAACAAACCATTCCATCCTCTAGATAAAAATGGAACGGGCCCAACGCTGTCCTGTTTTTGCCTCATGTAAGGGAGAGGAATTCAAGAGGCGTGCCACGTGAGGAAAAAGGTAACATCAGAATCCAAAAGTCTGTCCACATTTCATAGCGAATACTGAGACGGTGGATGGCCTCCTGAACATCCCCCTTACCTGTGACAAAACTTCTAAACTCTGTTGTGTGGAGCCACGAAGTTCAGCCCCAGCATGGTGGAGAACTCATACTGGGAAGGACAGATGTATGAAGCAGAGCGAACACGCTGTTGACATACCAGTACAATCCCAAACCAACCAACCAGTAGACTTCAAAGAAAAGTTACGGGTTGCAGCTGTCAGTCAGCCCAAGTCCTTACATTCTGCTGTCTTGCGCATTAAAAAACCCAGTGCAGTTTTCAGGTTGCTCAGCGACGTCTGCGGACGGACACGCGACCCTGGAGGAGCAGAGTGGAAACAGGCTGACGGCTGGGATGTCCGTGGTGCTTACGAGAGGGCACAACCCAAAATGCAAGGAGATGGAACAAGGGTCATGGCACAGATACGTGCCCCACCACCCTGAAGACAGCTTAAAGTGAGTCTCTGAGCACCTCCACTGTTCGTCTCCAGTAATCAAAGCTTTTCCTTTTTCTAGCGTAGGCACAGAACTTGATTTAACGTGTTTTAGCTGCTGGAAGACAAGCCCAGTTTTGTACCTGCATCCTCTCCAGCACGTGGGACCATCGCCATGATGAGGAGACACAAGACGGTCCGTGCAGCCACACACATCACCCAAAAGTCATCGAGCAGAGTCTGATGTCTCAAACAAATGTCCTGAGGAGCCACCAGACCAGGAACACTTCAGGAACTGGTTCCAGTGTTGGTGGCTCCCTGTGACACTGGCTGAGCAGAGGAGTCCCCAGCTTCACCAGCAGCCACTTCCAGGGGCAGATGTCCACAGATTTGAAATTTCATCTGTAAAACTGCTGGAAATTCTACAGAGTAGCTCCTCTCCTTTATTTCTGGCATTCTCACTATCTGGGAAAGGGAATGTACATGGCAAGGAGAAGTCAGATTGTTCTGGTTCTCCAAAACCTTGGCATTTGGTATGTATTCCAGATTATTTTCTTGAACACAGGCAAAGACACTGCCTGGTGGTGTCCCGTGAAGTCAGCTGGACATTCTCCCTCTAACACAAAACACGCTCTTTGAATGGTGCACAACTCCTTGGACAATGTTAATAAGCAACAACCATGAGGCAGAAAAATATTGGAAAAAATAAACTAACTCTTGCAAAGCCTCCAGTTAGTGGTGCTGGGATAATGGTTTTGAGGAGCGGCATAAACAGGCAACCCCTTCCCTGAGGTCTCTTTTCTCAACAGTATTTACCCCGTGAGTGCGCACGCCAGCCGTTGGAACAAGAACTTTACATCCAAAGGGATGGTACCATTTTCAGGACACCTCCATACGCGACTTCCATGCACAAACACCAAGGTCCTGCAGCGCACACACACGTGCCTTGGTTTCCTCAGCCCAGCTCCTCTTCTTGGGGTGCTCTACATCAGAATTACCCTTACTCCTGTTCCATAAGTGATGTAATGACACAGAAAGTTTAGAGCTGAGAGCCAACCTGCCTGCCACTTAATAGACAACCTCCAAGACGTTAGGCTGTGTTTACCTACAGAGGTAACTCACGACTGAGGGCTTTCCTCAGTCACAAGGTGAACAAATTAGAAATATCCATATATTTCTTTTTAATTTTTAATGGGTTTTTTTTTTTTTGGTGCTAGCTGTAGCAGTTAATCTGCCAGTAACAAAACGCACAGCTGCTAAGAAGGTTGGAAATAGTTGATGTAAACTCCAGCTCAAGCCCTTGCAGAAGCTTGATCACCTCTCAGCCACTTCATGTTCCGTCGGTGGGGTTGACTCACGCATTGTCCCGGGAGGCAGCTGTGTTTGTGTCCTGTATTCACAGGGCTTCCGACCCTGCTCAGGATGAATTTCCTTGGCCAACAGTGATGGCTGCTGGTGGTTCTGCTTGTTTATGTAGCTGGTGGAAAGACATAAACTGGCATCGCTCTCACAGCGTGCGTCACCCGCACCTTGTACCCAGGCAGCGCGGGCTGCCGGCAATAAACCGCACGTGAACGCACCGGGGTGGCTCAGTTACACCATGAAACGAGGCGAAGTCAAACGCTTCATTGTGCAGAGAGTCGTTTGGCTCGAGTAACTACAACAACTGTTGAGGCTGTTTGTAGCTTTTCTCATCACAGCGCTTTTTCCTCAGAAAAACACGGGTTAGATCAAAAGGGAATTTCCCACAGGCGTGCGCTTGATGAAGTCACCCCATACAAATAGAAAGTCAAAAGAAAACCTTTCGGTTGTGTTTATTAAAAAAACCACCAAGCACAAAGAACGGCCGCCTTGTTGAAATGAGCTGAAATGTTTAATTTTTGCTCTGGCTGTGACCTGTGTTCACCTGAGCTACCACCAAGCCATGAACTTTCCAAGTCGTTTTTGCACCTCCTGACCCCACTTGTGCGGTCAGAGTCCTTACTCAGACGACATCGCTCATAACACAATCTAGTTAATCTTTAACTGCATCTTGGTGCTACCCCATGGACACCCATGATCACTCAAGAGAGAGCTCCTGGGGATGGAACCCTGCTTGCTGATGCCCCCTGCCCTGCTTTGATGGTGAGGAACACCACAGTGGGTGACCGCCCTCGGAGTGGGGCTCAGTGGAGACCCTTCTCATGCTGCATTTGGAAAGGGTGGCTGAAAAAACATGAAAATTTGGACTTTCAGCCTGACAAATTAATGCTCAGGAGCATGCTCACAAGACAAGAAGAAAGCAAGACCGGCACTTACGTAACACTGCTAATATTAACAAGTTGGGACACAGTAACTATGTCAAAATTTCCTGCATTTCACTTATGTCTTTTGTGTTTTTGCTCTTCCAAAGTTCATGTAAATACCCTCTGAGCCCTTCTAAAAAAACAACAAGCCAATAAATGCCAGTTGACCTGCAAACGTGCAAGACCCTCAACCAGGTGAATCCCCCAAGACAGAGCAAGCCCTTGCCACGAGCTGTGACATCACCTTCCTCCTGGCACCCCCTTGCTCCTCACACGTTGGCAGAAGCCACAGCTCTCCGAGGCTTGGCTCACCAGCCTGGGCTTTGCAGCTATTTTCAGCACCGCCGCTGCACAGTTCAAGGCCAAGTTCACAGGCGTTCTGTGTGTGATTTTTCATAACTTCCTCCAAGCAGGTCTGGGTTGGTTTGTTTTTTTTTTTTTTTTCATACCGGGCTTAACATTTTTACTCTTCCTAGGTCAAGCAAAAGGCATCTTGCCTTGGCATCGTGCCTATCTGTCCGGCCCAGGAGCAGCATATCTTATGAGCGGTGCCAGCTACCAGGGCGGGTGGAGCAAGCTGAGAGGGAGAAACTCAACTTATTTACTAAAAGCCCATCCAAAACTATCTCTGTAGGGCAGACTCAGCCCCTTCAGAGCTAAAAAGGGCAGGGATTTGGGTGCTTCCCCATGGGAAAGCCCTTCCCAAGCAGCTTCCAGCTGGGTACACGCTTTGGGGACTAATGGCAACGCTATTTTTCTTCCATTTTTACACCCGTTGTTGAGCCTGAGTTGGGTTCCCCATCCTGCCGGGCACTTCACCAAATGCCTGGTATGTGCCAAGGCTCTGAGCTCTCGCCCTGCTTGAGGGTGGAGGGGAAGGAGGAGGAAATGCCACGGGCAGGGTGTTGGTGCAGAAGCGTCGTGAGCAGACGCACACGTGGGACGCACGCTGACAACATCCTGCCGAGCACGGAGAAGCCCCGTTGCTGACAGCCCTACACATCCCCACCTCAAACCCCGTGGTACCCAAGGGCCACACAAGAGTCTTGGGTGCACACCCAGCGAATGCAGATGTTCTTACGCACGCTGGTTGACAGCAAAGGTCAACTGCACATTACTGAGGTGCTTGGAGCAGGTTGGAGCTTCCCAGTGCTGCTGGAAGCTCCAGCTGAACTCAGGCTCTGAAACCAGCTCCAGGTCCTGACAGCCATGGATAAGGAGCTGCTCCTGGGGCTTTTCCCATGTGCTCATTCACTCTGTGGGGTCCAGAGCCACCCCGAGCTCCTTCCAGGGCTGCCGCTCTCCACCCTGGAGAGCTCACAGTGAAGTTCAACTTCAGAGGTTAATAAAAGGCACAAGGGGAGGGTGGAGGTTGAGTGTACTTGTGGGATGGAAGCAACCCGACTGAAACACTCAGACCTTCAAACATGAGTGGACATTTGATGTACTCAAGTGTTTTTCTTCCCTTTTTCAATTAATTGCTGCTTTGATTCTTTGACTTTGGTTTTCTGGGGGTTTTTTTTTGACATGCAGATGTTACTTCAAGGTCTTCCTGTTCCTGTGTTAGGTGTCAGCTTTCTCACAGCAAAATTGCCCCAAAAGCTTTAAAACCCAAAAGACGAGGGGTTGCCAAGGAGGAGAGCCTTCATATGCACCCATGCCTCACACCCTGGAGGTTCCTGAGCCAGCCCAGTGCAGCCAGCAGCGAGCAGCCCTGGTCCAGAGATGCGGAGGAAGAGTTTGCTTTTGAAGATAGACCACGAGAGCCTAATTCTCAGCTGATCTCCCAACACTCACGTCCTCACACACATTAACCAGTTTGCCAGCAGCAGGAAAAAAAAAAAAAAAAAAAATATATATATATATAAAATCTTCTCTTGTTGGACTTACACTCCACCAAGCCCCCTCAAAATCCAGACCTTTCCAGTGCAATGACACTGAAACCAGTGCGTAACCCTGGTCTTAGCCCCAGCTCCTCCACACGGCTGTGCCCACACGTACCCCCCCAGCACAAGCAATCCCATCCTCGAGTCCTTCCACGCAAACAAAACAGCCACGCCGTTCCACGGCCATGAGCAGCACCCTTAGAACTTCAGCGCGGTGCTGTTGGAAACTCGGCGCGGTTACCCTGCTGCCAAAAATAAATGCCCCAAATATTGCCGTGTGGAGAGTGGGGGTCAAGACTGGCACAGCCCAGCGACACCGGGGATCCAGTAGATGGATCAGAAAGCTGGAGAATCGCCAGGCTGGGAACAGCCCTACAGACCTGAGGTACCTCCAGCTTCCTTAGAGACGCGCTGGGCGAAGACCTGCGGTCCCTGACGATGCCTTTCCAGATCTGTCTGGCTCAGTCTCAATATTCAGTTAGATGATTGGATTTTGGCTCTCGGCACAGCCCGGGGGGAACTCTGGTTGTGCCCAGGCAGCAGCCACCAGCAAGAGCAAAAGCAGGGCAGGGCTGCAGGAGGGACGGGCACTGCCAGCAGCTATCGCAGCCCCACGAAAGAGCTGAGTCAGCCTCGCGCGTGATAAACTCTTGACTCACGTTTTCAGTTTCTTTTGATTTTTAACCTAAATGCATCTGTTGCAAACTCACGCGATGCCTTGCCCTCCCACGGACCTCCCCCAGATGGATTTGCACCGTTTGGAATTAAGCTTACTCCGTTCCCTTCTTACCTAATTACCTCAGAAGGCTAATTGCAGCATTTCTCAATAATAAACTCAATTCCTAAGGTCACGTTTTCTAAAAGAGCGCAGACAGCTGGGATGGTGAGATACAGATGTCGATAGGGATGAGCTAAAGCCACAGCAGACAGAGCATCCCACGAGCAGGGAGACCTCAGCCCCGCAGTTCTGAAGGTGCAGAAGAAAGCAGGAGGTGATCCAAAGGCAATTAGATGAGGAGAATTCCTCAGAAATTGGAACCAGCACACGTAGAGGGAGTTAACCACAGGAACAAGTCTTTGGCACTACCCACTGGGATTACAAACTGAGTTGGAAAATGAGCACCTTGTTGGAAACTTCCACCAGCTTTGGAGTATTGGCTCCTTTATCAGGCCATAGGGGTCTGATTCTACACGTATACTGGGACAAGGTGTAAGATGCGACAGGGTGTAAGATGGGACAAGGGGTTGTGGCTTTAAATTGAAAGAGGGAGGTTTTAGATTCAGTATTAGGAAGAAGTTCTTGACACGGAAGGTGGTTAGACCCTGGCACAGGGTGCCCAGGGAAGCTGTGGATGCTCCATCTCTGGAAGTGGTCAAGGGCAGGTTGGATGGGGCTCTGGGGAACCTGCTCTAGTGGGAGGTGTCCATGGCAGGAGGGTTTAGACAAAGCCCCTGACTCTGAAGAACCCCCTTCCTGGGTGCTTCCCGCCCCTCCTCAGACATGCTCCTGTTAGAAATTCCCAAGCTCCCAGAAGTTGCCCAGTTAGTCGCTGCATCTGCAGCGGGCTACGGCAGACGATGGGCAGCAGCTCGTTCCACGAGGCCGCCCGATGAGCTGTCAGCGGTGCCTGCTCATGGGTGCACACCATGTCTGCATGCCCCAAAACTTCCTGCTCCCTTTTCCCCACCCTGTGACATACCACTGGCTTTCAACTGCCTGGGAATTTCCATAAGGAATCGCTCTTCTTCCCAGGGACACCTGGATATCGAATTAGCAACTGAATCAAGCTTCGAGTCATGGCAGCAGTTAAATTAAAGTGACAACGCAAACCCAAGAGAAGCCCAGGCTGCCCGACCCTCTAGCTAAGTAGCCCGGAGGGTTTAATTCACCAAAATCACGTGAATCAATCACCAGGCTAACGAAGGTCATCAGGGGAACTGTTCTGCATCAACAGGAAGCGCGATGCAACACTCGAAGGAGAAGATTAGGATCAGGAAACCCGCCGCTATTTGCTTTTCCTCTCTATTCTCTGCTTTCATCAGTTATAAACCAGGAACGCTGACATTTTTTTCCTGCCCTACAGATGCCTATTAAACCACTTCTTTAATGTTTATGGAGCAATTCGAGAGGTAAGGAAGAAAAGGGCTGAAGATACGAAACCACAAAAGGCTGCGGGTGACTCAGAAGAGCCGGTGCCCCGGGCACAGCGTGGGCTGCAGGATTCCTCTGCAAGATAAGCACCAACCCAGGGGAGGGAAGTGCTCTGGAAACAGATGAGCCAAGGGAAAAAGCTGCGTCTAAGTACCCTGGAGGGGGTCCCAACCGAATATTCGATTTCAGATGTATTATAACGCTGCTAGATCTCATGGGAGGACTTTTATTTCCCCCTCGCTGCCTCTAAGTCTCACTTTCTTGAGGCATTTCTTCCTATCGCCCTAGGTTGGGACAGGAAAGGGCAGCTGGGAGGGTGAGGACAGGGTTAAAATAGTAATACTAAAATAAGACTAAATTCTATAAACAAATCTAGGAAATATTGGCTGTGACACAATTCCAAACCCAAAGCCCTCGCTGGGTTTGTTAAACAGTCATTGTTAAATCCAACAGATCCCCATTAGCATCTTATTCTGCTGGAGAGCAGGATTCATGTAGCAAGAGGGTTCAAAAATTATCTTTTTTTTTTGAGTGCATTTTATCCTCCCTGGACATCAGAGCAGTCTTCTGCGTACACAGTCCAGCAGCCAAAATTGCAATTGCTTTCAGGCTGCAGTTAACCGTGTCCAAAGTGCTCTGCCCACCTCGCTGGGCAAGCATCAGGATGAGCCAAAACTTTTCTGCCAACCTGCCTTTTTTTTGTTGTTGTTGCTTTTAGCAGAAAAATAAGTTTTGGACAAAACAGTTTGTTTGCAGACATTATTTACTTTCCAAGGAAGTTCACTGGGTTAAACGCTGTCGCAGCTTTCTCTGAGGACAGTAATATAGTTCAGTTTTGCCACTTTGCTGGCAAAGAGGAAGGCACCTGCACCCCAGCTGGGGTTTAGCTCCTTTCTTTATCCAGACCAGCCTAAAACAGCCCCCACCAGCCTGCTTGCCACACAGCTCTGCACATCTCTGCTGCTTCACTCTGATTTAGGGGAAGCAATATTTTACACCCTGATGACTTGAGGTTCACCAGCGCATCATAACACCTTATTTAGGGTAGGGTGACCTCCCCCCAGGATCCAGCAACACGTGGCACTACCCACCCCAGCGACGGTAGATGCTGCTCACCACAGTAACCCTGATCATCACGGTTGGGTTTGTTCCTTGAAATCACAGGATTTACTCACAGGGTGTCCAAATCCTGCTTAATTCAGCCTCTCCCGTCCCTGTGGCCAGGTGACCACAGCAGAGCTGGTGGGACCGTGGCAATGAGGGGTTCTGCCAACCCACCGTGGTACCAGCACGCACGAGTCTCTCCAGCCCCCCTGCACGCACCCACTTTCTTCTGCCCATGTCTCTGCCTCTTCCAAGGGACAATGAAGGTGTGCGGGGTTTGACTATGGACTTCAAGGTACAACATTAACCATGACCAGGTCGTGGGTCAGTGGTATCCCCAGGTCCATCACCTCACCTGCCAGCTCTCCATGCTTTTACATTAGACTTGCTGATCAGCTTCAAACCAACAATAAAGCCAACACAAAATATTAATTCATCCTTTTTTCTTTTCTTTTTTTTTGTTCATTGTTTTTTACTTTTTGCCCATTTCTCCCTTTTTCCTTTTTTTTTCCCCCCCTCCTCTTTTTCCTTTTATTTTCTTCCTTCCCACCCCCCCTTTTCCCCCCTTTTTTTCCATTTTTAATTTCCTTAGCAAGGTCTTTTTTCCAAGACCACAACAGCAGCAAAGGAAAGCCTCTGTTGACACAGACTGGGTCATCAGGGCTGTCTCTGCTTTGCAACACAATCTCTTCTCAGAACATGGCAGCGCCAAGGGGAAAGCAGACACGTTCACAAATATGTGTCCAAATCAAACATGTCAACATTACAAACCCTAACAAACAAAGAAATCACTCGCAAGCTACAAGCCTTCCTGCTCCAGGCCATAACACAACCACATTCTTGAGCTCACCTTCATCGGGCTCAAAACAACCTGAAAGTCCCCAGGTACCGACACCAGCAGCTTGGCTCCCCTGGTGGGGCCAGGTGGCACATTGGGAAGGCAAAACTCATCCTGGGGCATGCACAAGGTCAGAAATGTGACTGCAAGGTCTGCAAAGTCAGCCAGCCTTCCAGATGAGTGTTTGCAGAAGGTCTGGCATGCCTGGCTCTGCTTCTCCAGCTTTATCCATTCAGATGAGGACCTGGATGCTCCAGCCCAGCCCAAATGTCCTCTAATGGATAGCAGGGCATGAGGAGAAGGGGGACAGGGCAGTGGTGCACACCCCTGCCTTGATATGAAGGAGCCCCAAAACCAGGACTTGTACAGTGAGCAGCACCTACAGACACGACTCCAAACCCAACTCCCTATTCCAGCTGTGTTACTGAAACAAAACAGTATTAGACACCAGGGATGCTTTTTTTTCTTCTTCCCATCATGCTTCCCAGGCAAAAGAACAGCCATAATCAAATAGGTGAAAAGTCATATTATTGACCACTCTGTACGGGGTTTTTGTCCCTTGCTCCGCAGGAGAACAGACACGATAAATCAGAGGAGAAGATGGACTTCAAAAAATAGACTTGTTTGGGTTTTTTTTTTCCCCTAAAACTGTCTCTTTTCTGTTTACACTGGCCAGGAGACAGCAGCCTCCATTCTCCTCCAGCACACCAAACAAAACCCGAGCTCGTGACGTGATTCCGGCAACCAAGGTCACAGTTTCTGCTGGAGCCTGCAGCTGACTGGCGTACCCCGGGGTGGAACGCAAAAAGCAGTTTAAAACGGGCCAACTATCAAAAACGTAAATAATTTGCTTAGCAGGAGGAAAAGCACTTAGGGAATGCTTTTCTCACGGGAGAAAAGAGCAAAGCCGGAAAGCTCTGGGAGCCTCTCGAGTGCTTCACCTCGAGGAAGCCGCAGGACAAACTGTGACCCTGCTCAAGCCGACGGCAAAGCTCCTCTCCATCTGGGTGCAACTGGGATTTTGCTCCATCTCCTCTGGGCTATGCCCAAGGAGGAAGGACAGCGGTTCAAAAAGACGAGGGGTGGCTCATTGCTCAAAGCTGCAGATAAATCTGTCATTTCCCAGCTGGGAAACTCACCTGGGGCACCAGCGCCTTCCAACAGCAGCGAAGCAGTGGCCGCTCCCTGCGCACCAGGGATGCCCGGGCAGCTTCTCCCCAGACAAGGAAATAAGAGGTGCAGATGGGGCTGTTGGCACAAGAAAACTTGCTGTAGCTCATGTGTCTCTAGTTTGCCTGACACGGAAGAAAACAAACTGGGTTTGCCCGGAGCAGTGCTGGTGATAAATGTCAGCAGCTCGGCTGGGACAGCTTGGGGCACGGATGGAGGCGAGGGAGGTGCCCAAAGGGTTGTGCCGTGGCTGCTTGGACAACGCGCAAGCACAAGCCCTCCCCTCCTCTCCTGCCAGCCCAACTCCACCATGCCACTGTGTGTGCCAGCTGGAGAGGGATGCTCAGGGCTGGCAGGAGCTCTCAGGGAGGGGAATGGCTTTTCTGCAGGTGATTCCAGCTCAAACTGTTGGCGAAACGCTCCGACACCAGGCAGAGGTGGTTGGTTTTTCTCGAGGTGAACTCGCATGAATCATACAAGGAAATACAAGGGCATAAATCTGGCAAAGCTGAAGCTACTGCAGAGAGGGCAGTGGCTGCAAAGATGGGTCTCCTGCTCCTACACCCACATTTGGGAAAGCAGCAGAATAATCCCACCCTGAGCACTGGGCAGAAGACCACAGAGGCACTGGAGAGCTCATTGCCTCTGACCAGCAAGGCTGTGCTTGTTTGGATGATGAGTTTGCTTCTGCTGACTCTTCAAGGCAAGAGGCAAGGGACCCTTGCTCTGCTCACTCCAGTAGAATAACAAGGGAACACAGATGATCCAAGTCATCACCGCTGATCCATCATCCAGGGGAAAAGCAGCTTTCTTTCCACGGCTGTGTGGAGCAGAGAGGATAAGCAGAACAAAAGGAAAAGCTACAGGGAATCCCACCAAGTTTCTTTGCGCACGCTGTACTCCATCTGTATCCAGTTCCAGCTCCAGGGCACAGTCACGCAGTGGGATAGAAACACGGCCCTGTCAGAACGGGCTGTGCTGTGTTCTCAGCCTCTAGCCCTCCAACTAATCCAGACGGATGTGCCAGAGCATCCCCTGAAGCAGGTCCTGTGGCCTGCCCAGTGCCTGGGTTCACGTGCCACCTCTTGCTTCGCAGCACCGGCCAGTTTTATTTGCACAGTATATTGGATAGAAATTGCAGCTCTTTTCCAGAGACCTCCCATATTTATGCTCGTTATCGCCGGCTCGTCACACACTCCGCTGTTGGGAACCACAACACTTGTTCAGAGGAGGATGGTGCAAGGGCCGCATGGGAAGTGTCAGCTCTTTTGGACAATCCTGTTCATTGTTTCAGAGAAGAGGCTTTCAACGTGGGACTGTTCCTGCCGTGTCTACCGACATCCTCAAGAAGGCTTTTGGCTGCCCCTCTCCTTTCCTGAAGGGGAGGCAAAAATATCAGGATGCAAAAATGAATGTATGTTAGTGACGTGGCAAACTCAAGCAGTGCTGTCCCTGACCCGTGGTCCTCCTCCTCCTCTTCCTCTGCACTTGGCTCTGGCTTTTCCTGGGGGCTGAACTCCAAGGGTTGAGTGGATAAGATAATCCTTTTCCTCTAATCTCCTCCCTGCTGCAGTACCTCACTTGCTGGGTTCTCCCCCATTCAGCTCAGCTCTTACTGTGAGGGCAGCAGCCATGGTGCTGCCCAGGATGCCCAGGCTGGGGGACCTGCTCCATCCTCCGCTGTACTCTGTGGCCAAGGAGCAGACGTGGCATTGCTGTCCCCAGGAAAGGAACACACAGGGGAACTTTGCTTCTTTGGAGAAGAGCCTGACCCCACCTGGCTCCAACCTCCTGTCAGGAGCTGTCAGAGCCAGAAGGTCTCCCCTCAGCCTCCTTCTCTCCAGGCTGAACAAGCCCAGGGCCCTCAGGCAGTCTTCACAAGACCTTTCACCAGCTCTGTTGCCCTTCTCTGGACACACTCCAGTCTCAATTTCCTTCTTGGAGTGAGAGGCCCAAAACTGAACCCAGGATTTGAGGTCAGTTCAGCTCCATCGGTTCCAGCCACCTCCATCATCACAACTTCACAGGAGCTTGCTGCATCCAGGCACATCACATCATACCTCAGCAAAGGAAGGAGTTAAACCACAACATCATCTATGGATAAAAAGAGATGTAGGAGCTAAATAGTAACTTAAGAATGTGAGTTAAAAGCAGGTGGGTAAGATGATAACTAATCAGTAGAACCAAATACATTATTATTAAACAAGAAGGAAGGGCTGGTCCACCTGGCTCGTGTAGGCAGTGAGTTGACCTGCTCTGCTCCACAAAGCCATCTCCTCGGCAGCAGAAATCGGCACGTCGAGGCAAGCCCGGCGCTGGGAGCCACGGCTGCAGCAGTGTGCTGGGCAGAGTGCCACCATGTGAAGGAGCTGGCCATGAGCACGCTGCTGCAATGGGGACGTTCAGTCATTGGTAACGTGACCTTCCCCATGCATGGCCTGTCTGGGAGACAGTGTCTTTTATTGCCCTCTGGAAATCATTAACTCCATATCCGAAAGTCTACACAGACAGAAGCAGGATCAACCTTCTCGAGGCCTTCTAGTACCTGAAGGGGGTCTACGGGAAAGCTGGAGAGGGATTAAAAAGTCCTAAAGGGCTTGTGGTGACAGGATGAGGGGTGATGGCTTCAAACTGGAAGAGGGGAGATTGAGATTAGAAATTAGGAAGAAGTTCTTCGCTCTGCGTGTGGTGAGACACTGGTACGGGGTGCCCAGGGAAGCTGTGGATGCTCCGTAACTGGAAGTGTTCTAGTCCAGATTGGACAAGACTCTGAGGAACCTCCTCTAGTGGCAGGGGCCATTGGAACGGCACGATCTTTATGGTCCCTTCCAACCCAAACCATTCTAGCATTCTATACCAGGGATCGACAAAACTCAATTTTCTCCAGATTAAAACTAAAAACTAGTGCTTTTCAACAGGTATTCTGGGAAACGGGGAGAACAGAAAGCAGAGGCTCAACGTTTGTCACCTCCGGATTTACCCGTTTCGAGCCTTCGAACAGAATCATTTTGATTGGGAAAGACCTTTCAGATCATTAAGTCCAACCAAGTCCAACAAGCACTGCCAGAGCACCACTGACCCATGTCCCTTGGCACCACATCTGGCTTGGAAACCCCTCCAGGGATCATGGGGACTCCACCACGGCCCTGGGCAGCCTGGGACAGCCCTTGAAAGACTTTTTGGTGAAGAAGAACCTTCACCAAACCAGTGAGGAAGAACCTTCCACCATCTGATAAGACAAAGGCAAAAGCTATTTCACTTGTAGAGCCCAGAGCATACAGAGCTGCTGAGTCACGTCCAAGCAGCAGCAGACACCTCTGAGTCACGCCTTATGAGAACCTCGCATCTAAGACCATCCCTTTCCAGTAAAAGAGTGGTAGAACTGGTTTTGCAGCCCTTCAGTAACACTAATTTGAGGATGGAAAACAACGTGCTTGTAAAGGTGAGCAAGCAAGTGAGCTTTATTTAGCTTAATCACAGAGTTAATTAATTCTATACCAGAGGAATGCCATTTAAGTTGTACAATTAGCATAAAACATCCTTAAGTAGGGTTCACTTTAAACAAGAGCCTCCCCCGCCATGAAACCAGCCTTCTCTCCAACAGCAAGTGGCTCTGGCTCCCAACAGCTGGTAGAGGTAAAGACCAGAGGAGAAGCTGCCCGGGGGCTTTTCACCACCACCAGTGAGGTCACTCAAGTCACACGAGGTGTTCCCCTTTCTCCAGGGACACAGCTTCAGCTGGGAGAGACTTGTTTGGGCTCTTAAACCAAGCAATAAATTATGGACACATTTTACTAAAGCAAATGTATAGGCTCTATAAGGCAAAGGGGACTGACCCAGACTCCTCTGAAGCCACGGAGCACTTGTACCAGCACCTTCATTGCCCCTCAGGTGAGGAGCCCCCACCGCTCCCCAAAGATTTGCCTTTCACAGAGCAGGAGGCAGCTACGAGTGCTCCGATGAGCGTATGGGCTCCCGATGAGGGAAAGCTACAACGAGAGCCATATCTGGCTTTTAACGGGCACCGCAGACGGAGAACAATCCTAAAGCAAATCAGCACAGCCCGGGCTACGCTGGAGACGTCTCGGCTGTGTTGCCAGCCAAAGGGAGCTACAGGCTGTAGCAAGGGCAGCTGTGCTGGAGGAGGGATGGATGATAGATGGCTGAAGCAGTGGCATGGACAGGCTCGTTAGCAGGGTAATTTAATGTGCTCGTTGAAGGCGGCTTCTGTGCGGCACAAGGCGAGACGGTGGCTGCCGGAGCTCTGAACCGCGATGAGTTCATCTCGGCGGCGGTTGGATCACAGCCCTGTAAACAGAGCCTCCTTTGTGTGGCCTCCGATACCGACCCAGGGAAGACCTGGCAGAGGGTGAACCCTCAAGGGCTCTGCTCTTCCAGACCTCTGCAACCTTTGGCCTCGGCAGCAGAGCCTGGCAGCGAGGGCTTGGTCTGGGCACGCAGGAACCAGAGTAATTTTTATTCACCAGCTGAAGAATGACAGCACAATGAGCGCATCTGAGCCAGAGAGGGAAGAACCTGCTCTTCCCTTCCTCAGCCACAGCATGCCAGCGAGGGCATGCAGAGCCTGACGTCTCTTCTTCAGTCAAACCCACCAGCCCTGGCCCTCTTCTCCATCTTTCTTCTGCAAGTCCCTCTTCTGCACCCTCTGTCCTGCAGATAAGCCCCTTCCAGCTTTCCTCCTGCCTCTCCAAGGCAGAGCTCTGCCTGCATCCGGCATCCAGCGGTTCCCCCCCCCAAGGCTCCGTAGCAGCTACATCCAAAAGCCCGGAGTGTTTTCAAAATGACTCTGCTTTCTCTAAGCTGCCGTAGCTGAGCCGGCTCCAGGATGGGGCTGTGTTTGGCAGCTGGCCACGGCTGCTGCGAAGAGATAAGTGTGGCCGCCACGGCAGCTTGCCTTCCTCCGCCGCAGCCCGAGATGAGACAGGAAAGGGTGGGATGGGTGTCAGCTTGAGAACCAGCCCTGACAAACACGAGGCAGGAGGCTGAAACTCTTGATGTACCAGAGATGCTGAAAAGGTGACTGCAGATCTCCTGGGCTACAAAGGAGAGGAAGTTCCACAGAGCTGCCCGGCGCACGTTATGGGTCCTAGAGTGGCACAGAGCCAAAGGCAGCTGGGTTTCTCATAGACTCACAGGATGGTTTGGGTTGTCAGGGACCTCAAAGCTCATCTCATTTCAATTCCCCCTGCCATGGGCAGGGACATCTCCCGCTAGAGCAGGTCGCTCAGAGCCCCATCCAGCCTGGCCTTGAACACTCCCAGGGATGGAGCATCCACTGCTTCCCTGGGCAGCTGGTGCCAGGGTCTCACCACCCTCACAGTGAGGAATTTCTTCCTTGTGCCTTGTCTAAATCCCTCCTCTCTCAGTTTAAGGCCATAACCCCTTGGCCGACCACTACATGTTCTTGTAAGAAGTCCCTCTCCATGTTTTTATACATCTTTCTCTCCAGACATGCTGCAGCCTCCATGAAAGCTCTTTACTGTCACACCATAGACCTGAACTTGACCTCCAGCCCTGAGGATAAACTCAACAAGAGGGTGAGGCCAATGGTGTCTGTGCAAGGGTCCCAAGACAACATGACAACCAGGAGGTGTGGCTCCTACCCTACAGCTCAAAGCCACTGCTGGAGGCTGACTTTGGCTTCCAGAGGATGAAAAATGGGCAGAAACCAACCAGAACCACATCAAGGCTTTGTGAACTGCGGGCTGACAACTGGAAGTTTGGTCCCCAAGGGTAAAGAAAGTAATTGTGAGCACAAGCTTGAGTCCCTGGTGCCCGTCACAGCCCAGCTATTGTGTACAGCAGTTCTGGGATTAAATGAGAACAGAGAAGCATTCTGTCGAGGCAGTGACAACTGCAAACTGCTCTTCCAGCAGGCGACGGAAAAGATGACTATGATGAAGAGAAGGGCAAAGAGACTGGCAGCAAGCACACTGACAAGGGCTGAAGGCAAAGCTCTGGCGTAACACTGGTAAAATTAAGCTTTCTTCCTGTCCTGGATAGGACCAGCAGCTCCCTACCCTCAACCTGAGATGCTCCTCCAAGATCTCGCAGAGTTGCTGCTCTTCTCATAGCATTCCTCAGGATCTGGAAGCTCTTCAGAGTGCCCAGGACCCTCAAAAGCAGCAAGTGTTGGGGTTTCTTAGCTGAGCCCCTTCTTTGAACCTTTCTTTCCAGATGCACATGTGGAGGCTACTCTGCTGTCAGATGATGGTTGGCATCTCCAAGGTCTGAGACCACATGGATTGCATGACCATGGGGGTGTGCTTTGGGCAACTTCCAGTCTCTCTGCCTCTAAACCTCACCATAAAAACCTCCATGCACTCGTGCTCCTCACACTCCACGTCCTCACCCTCACTCCCTTCCCAGGCAGAAGGTACCAGCTGCTCCCCTTGTTACTTCTGCATGAGCAGTTGGCACCTGCAAAGAGCCTGCTGGTCATTTGTGTCTTGTCTTGAGTGGTTGCTCCTCACTGCCATGGCTGGGAGGGGTGGCAGCACAGAGGCTGGGCCACCAGGACAGCACCTGACAGCCACCAGCACACTTGGTAACTTGCAGAGATGCTCTGTAGAGCATGGCAACCCACGCAGAATGATGGAGCCCCGCAAGGGATGAGCTGACCTGCATTGCCACCCACCAGCACCCCAGAGCTCCCACCCAGCTGCTCTGGGGTGCTTCTCCATCCAGCACCCAGGGCCACCAGGACTTCTCGTGGGTGCCACTGCCCTCTGCAGTCCCCAGAGGAACACGCAGCCAGGACGTCCCTCCAGTGTCCTCCCCTTCCAGCCTCACCTCACATGGGTTTCTCCTACCAAGCTCCAGACCAGGAGATATTTGATCCAAAGAAACAAATTTACCCACAATGGGAGCACTGGGAATGGTGCTGGGGAGAAACCAGGTCCCTGACCCCCCATCCTGTCATTACCCCAACTGGAACTGCCCAAGTGAGCTGTGGTTCTTGCAGAAGGTGCTGAGGAATGGCCAAAAGCCTGAGCAGAGAGCGTGTTACCCTGCAGTCATCCCTCACACACATCGCTTTGCAGGAAAGTGGTGCCCAGTGGCAGGACAAGGGGCAACAAGGGGCACCAACTGGAGCCCAGGAGGTTCCATCTGAGCAGGAGGAGAAAGTTCTTTGGTGTGAGGGTTTGGAGCCTGTGCCAGGCTGCCCAGAGAGGCTGTGGAGTCTCCTTGTCTGGAGAGATTCCCACCCCGGCTGGACCCTGCGCTGCTGGGCCCCTGCTCTGGGTGCCCCTGCTGGATGGAGCAGGGGGGTGGCACCAGAGCATCTCCAGAGGGATGCCCCATGCATCCAAAAGCAAAGCCACGGCCACACACTGTCTTTGGTCACGCAGTTCGGGACACTCCTGACTCAGCAGGGATGGCTTGGTCCAGAGCAGCTGCTCGAGGCTGTTTGCACTCAGCAGTGACTCGGCGAGCGCAGCGCAACGAAGCTGAAACTGGAAGTCGAGGCAGGGGAGGTGAGGAGGCAAAGAGCAGCACCGGGAGGGGCCACGCTGCAGAGGACAACGGCTTTGGCAACTGGTGTAAAAGTCCTTGCTGAAGCTTTCCAGACCACTGAGACCTGGCTAGGTCAGGATCAGGGCAGGACAAGGGGCAGGGCAGCGACAGCTCTGAGGGAGCCAGCACTTCTTCAGCCACCCGTGGAGATGGCAGAGAGCCATGGTTCTAGAGGCAGGGAGCAGGTGAGCTGCTGGGACCTCCACAGCCCCTGCTCTTCTCCAAGCTTCATGGAGAGGCCAGGAGAAATCCCCAGGGAGTCTGCTGGCTGCAGGGCACTGGTTTTGGAGGCATTCTGGGCAGTGCCCTCACTCCAGCCCAGCCTGGATCTCCTGCCCAGCCACCTCACAGGCTGCCTGCTGGGATGGACCTCGGATTGAGCACCTTGGCCACACTGGTGTGTGATTTCAAATAAACATTTCTGCTCAGAAGGCTTCTCTCAGTAAGCCAGTCAGATTATTGCCTATAAAACCTCCACCTCAATGCAAAAGAAAAAAGCAAGCTGAAATAGAGCCTCTTGTTCTATGCGTGTACCAGTGCAAGCCCTGAGCAGTATTTGCTCTGGAGCAGCAAGTCAACGATGAAAGCAATCTAGTCTGGGGCTTGTTTGCAAATGGAAAGCAGGAGATAAGGAAGGGCACCTGTCCCGAGGGCTCTGGCACCTGGGTGCTGTCGACATGGCGTGAACCCGGACTCACAGCGCCCACGGCTCCCACCCAACGTCCCCCACCCCGTGTCCCGAGAGCCGTGTCAAAAGCTCTGGCAATGTTCTGGTGGGAACACAGTAAGAGTTAGAAGTGAGGCTGGGCTGGCTGCTGGGGGAGAAGGGGAAGAAAGACCTTCCTGGACAGAGCTGGAGCTGAAGATTCAGACATCCACCACCCCCTGATCCCCGTGCTGAGCAAAGCACTCTGCTCCCTGAACCATGAACTGGTGCCACTTTTCAAGAGCTGTTAAGCTGGACAAGAGCCTGTGGGCCAAATTCACCCCGTTCAGACAGTTTAACCAGCGATGAGTTCGTATCTTTAGGTACAGAATGGGCTCGAGTGCTCTGGAAGCGATGTGTCAGTGGAGAAACAACAGGACCACAGTCACAAACACAGACTCTGAACACTGCAACCCCCCAAGACGCCTTGTTATGAGACACTTGGGCAACTTAAACACACCTCTGTTGTCCCCACCCCATGACCTGCAGCAGATGAACAGTGCTTGCTTCCAGTTTGCTGCTTCTCCACGCAGTCCCAGCCTGCTGTTCTCCCAAGGACAAACCACATCATCTCACCAGCTCTTCCAAGGTACGTGTTGCTTATTGTGTGATGCCAGGACTTGGCCTTCTGGCCTCACTTCCTAGGCTGAGACAGAGCAATGACAGTGATGCTGCCACTCCTCCACTACCTAATTGTCAGATGACATCAGCAAGCACCTTATGCATCCCAAGCTCTGCTGTCTCTCAGCTCTGTGGCTGCCCTGAGCACTCAGCACTTCCGAAAGAGCATCTCCTCGGCTGCTGCTCCTGCCTGCACCATCCCACCAACCACCCTGCTAGCAGGGCTCCAGAGACAGCCACCTCCAACAGCCACTGCTCCCAGGGCTCCCTCCGTCCCAGTTCCTGGCCACAGCTCCCAGAGCTCTCTAAGCTCCCTCCATCCCAGCTCCTGGTCGTGACACCCAAGACTGGGACAGGGGTGTCAGAGCCACTTTCACTCGGTCACTTCCTGAAGCGCATCCCTGGCCCTGCAGCCTGGCTCGGGCTGTTTCAGCGCCTGCGGGGTCCCCGGGGCCAGGCACACACCGGGGGTCACCATTGAAAACCAGCAAATGCCAGCCCAGGAGCGCAGGGTGACAGCCGGGCCAGCGGCGTGACCCAGGGCTGGACGCAGCCTGCCTTTCCAAACGCCTCCTCGGCTGGGTGCTGAATGGCATCTTCACCCTGTTTTTT
Organism: Todiramphus chloris collaris; assembly: GCA_025345505.1. Classification (NCBI taxonomy): domain Eukaryota; kingdom Metazoa; phylum Chordata; class Aves; order Coraciiformes; family Alcedinidae; genus Todiramphus; species Todiramphus chloris. Next base: position 3,298,585 of record JANVCC010000135.1, on the reverse strand, counting down.
GCTTGCTCCAGCCGCCCTTTGCGGAGGCAGCAGAAGGATGTTACCAGCTCCCTGCTAACCTAGAGCTCAGTAAGTCCTGAGCGTGGCCTGAGCTGCTCAACGCATCGACCTAACCTTCCTGCTGCGGCACCACCAGCAGCAGCGTCTGTCAGAGCTACAATCGACACCTGACCTGGCGTGGAACAGAAGGAAATTTTTATTGTTCATTATAATTTGTGCAAATGAGCTTCTATTGGGGTGACAGATCTTTCCAAAATCTGTTCGCCCTTGCCAAATGCAAATTCCTTGCTGGGAGCAGCGAGGGAGGCTGGGCAGGCAGCGCTGCTCCCAGGAAAAGGTCACCAGAGCTATGGCCAAGGTCAGTCCTTGCCCCCCTCTTGGCCGGGATATAATAAATAAAAACAGGAACGAAAGCCAAGCCGAGGCAGACATCCAAGGATGGAACATTTTCAGCTCAAACAGCTGAAGTTGGCACAGTTCTAAGTAACTGGAAAGTGAAAAACAGGAACTTGCAGTGGGATAAACTGAACAACCCCAGCGATGGGCACCAGTGCCCAGCTCATCGCCAGTCTCGGAGAAACCTGTTACCTCTGGGACCACACACACAGGAAAGCAAACTCCCCAAATTATACTTTAAATGTCAGACTTCCACAGGTGCTGGCTTCAACAGGAGCTCCCAGCAGCCTAAAAATCAGGCCCTTGGGGCGCAAGGAGCCTGAGGGACCCCTGGCAGCAGCCGGACAGAGGCAGCAGGGTGGGGGACACGAAACTTTATCCCGGATTTACCTGCCAAAGGGGAGCTTCTTTTAGCCAAACCCGCACCTGCCCACGGCAGAGGAGAAGAGCACCGAGGGGTACAGAAGGGAACCGGAGCCAGCAGCTCCCCTCCACCCCCCAGCAAAACCCGCCCCACCCCGGCACCCACCCGGCTGCGAGCAGGCACCTATAGATCCATACCGCGCTGCCTCCCGCCCGCCCCGCTCCCCAGGAACACGCAGCCCCTTCCTGGAGCATCCTGACTCCCGCCTCCCTTCCCCTGAGCCCTCGGGGGATGCCCGGCGACCGGCGCCTCTTACCTCCCGCTGCCGAGGATGCTCCGTGGGGGCGGGGGGATGCTCCGGGAGGGATGCTCCGGGAGGGATGCTCCGGGGGGGATGCTCCGGGGGGGATGCTCCGGGGGGTACCGCGGCACCGGCCGAGCGCCCGCCGCCCCCGGCCGCGCTCCGCAGTGACATCGCGCTGCGCTTTCGCTTTCCCTTTCCCCTTCCCCGCGAAGAAGGGGCGGCCCCGGCTGCCGGCCGCCCTCCCGGGAAGGGGCTGGGGGATGGGGACAGGCACACACGGCTCGGGGGAGCCCCGGGGGACCCGACCTGGAGCCGGGGCTGGGTCAGATGGGTGATCAAAGCGGTTTCTCTCAGGTTACAACGTGAGTTGATTTCTGCCCAAAGGCAGATGCTTCCCGTGGCCTGCGGTGGAAAGGTCCCTCAGCTCTTCACCCAAGAGTGCAGAATCCCTCTAGATGTGCCAGAGCTGGTCCCCACCAGGTGATTTAGCACTTGAGACTAGAAGCAGAGGGGCTGGGGATGCAGAGTAACCACCTCTCCCAGGAAAGCAGCAGTCTCCTAACAGAAGAGAGGTCCTTCTGGCCAACCCCTCTCCACAAATGTAAGCAGGAGCTATGTGAATTCTGGTAGCTTGGAAAAAGCCATTAGAGCCGTAAGTTTTCTGATGGCTAAGAGTGATTAATGAGTAAATCAAAAAGAAATTAGCTTGATTCACCCCCAGGGTCAAAGAACCCTCCAGATGGTCACAATTAAGATGATTTGAGAAGCAAGGGAGCCAATGGAGAAAGAGCTTCCCCCCATCAGCATAGCCACGGCCGAGGGGACAAGAACTGGGGCTTTGATGAGCAATTAGCAGGAACAAAAAACCTTCTTCTCCTCTTTCCCCTCAGCTGTTCCACTTCAGCCCTCCTGCCCGCTCCGGGAGGGAAGCTGCTGCTCTGGGGAACACTCACTTAACAACTGCACGCTTTGAAGTGATGTTCTTTAGGAAGTTAAACAGGCCATGTTCTTGGGCATTTCTTTCTTATTGCTTTTATTATTTACCTTGCTTCGAAGTAAAGCTGCTAGAGGAGCTAGCAGCAGGTGCACCTGCAGGCTTCCAAAGACAAAGAGAGGTGGTGATGGAGGCAAGGTCTGCCAGCATGAGGTCAAAGATGTATTCAAGGGGACTTGGATAGTCTGAAGAGGGCCCATGTGAATCTCATGAGGTTCAACAAGGCCAAGTGCAGGGTCCTGCCCCCAGGTCGAGGCAACCCCAGTATCAGCCCAGGCTGGGGGTGAAGGGACCAAGAGCAGCGCTGCAGAGAAGGACTCAGGGTTCCTGAGGTGAGAAGCTGGAGCTGAGCCGGCCCCGTGCTCTGGCACCCAGAGCCACTGGCACCCTGGGCTGCACCCCAGCAGCGTGGGCAGCAGGGGAGGGGGGGATCCTGCCCCTCTGCTCCCAGGGCTCTGGGCAGAGAGAGAGACCCCCCTGCAGTGCTGGGGCAGCTCGGGAGTGCTCAGCACAGCAGAGACAGGGACCTGGTGGAGCGGGGCCAGAGGAGCCCCAGCAATGCTGGGAGGGCTGGAACCCCTCTGCTGGGAGCCAGGCTGGGAGAGCTGGGGGGGTTCAGCCTGCAGAGGAGAAGGCTCCCCAAGGGGAGACCTTCTGGGGGCCTTTCAGGACTTCAAGTGGCCTGTCAGAAAGATGGGGACAGACTTTTGAGCAGGGCCTGTTGGGACAGGACAAGGGGTGATGGTTTAAACTAAAAGAGGGAGATTTAGACTGGAGAAAAAGGAGAAACTGTTCGTGCTGAAGGTGCTGAGACCCTGCCCCTTGTTGCCCAGAGAGGTGGTGGCTGCCCCATCCCTGGCACCATCCCAGGGGAGGTTGCCCGGGGCTCTGAGCACCCTGCTCTAGCTGCAGATGGCCCTGCTCCCTGCAGGGGGGTTGGACTAGAGGAGCTTGAAAGGTCCCTTCCCACCCAAACCAGTCTGGAGGCTATGATTCTATGCTGTAGGGTGCAAGTGAGGCAGAAAAAGTCTCCCTACAGTAATGCACATCCATTCCCAGGAACTGCACTGGCCCTGCTGTCTCTGGTTTTGTTTTACTTTGTTTATCCCTTTTCTCAGAAGCATTTGTTTCTGCACAGGGGTTTGTAGAACGCTGAACACAGGCCCCACACAGAAGAATGACTCAAAATCTAAACACCCCAGTGCAGAGGCTGCCAGAGGCACAAGGATTTTACATTCTTACAAGGGTTTGTTTTGTTGCCATTTTTTTTTTTTCCCTCCAGGGAGGGGAATACCAAGGGGAGGGCTTGGCCTTGGGTCCTGGGCAGCAAGTCCTGTTGCACAAGGGCTGTTGGCAGCTCCCCAGCTGGGCTGATGTGCAGCCCAGACCTGCAGCCCTTATCCAAAAGGATGCAGTATAAAAAGTCCAAGAGATACCAGGCTGGCTGTCAAACAATGAAACCTCACACCCACGGTCCAGCTTCATGGATCTATTTCCCAAATCTGCCACGATTGGGTTAAATAAAGGCAGAAGGTTGGCATTTGGTGAAGCAGCGACACCTTGCTCTCCTCGTATCTTTTATATATGAGCAGAGTCCTGATCCTTGTATTTTGCAGGTGGAAAAACTGAGGTGTGAGAAGAGCTTCCCAAGGAAACAGCATCCCATGGACCACACAGGCTTCTGGAAGTGCTTCAGTGATCTGGGAATCCAGAGCACTGCTGTAAAGGTACTTGTTACCCGATTTCCTGGGGACACTCACTGCCAAACTCCAGTTATTTAAATCATATTTGGAATGTGGGGCTCGGGAACCAGACACCCAGTTCCTTAGGCTGCTGCCTGCCCCTGCAGCGCTGGGATGCGCACGTTGAGGGGCTGGGTTTAGTCCTGGAGCTGATGGAAGTTGCTTCCTAGCTGCCTGAAGATCTCCTGGTGACATCTGGTGCACAGCTCAGCTTTCTGCACCTCTACAAGACTTAACTTTTATCCTTGATGGAACTGAAGGGGGGAAAGAGAGAGCTTGGGGAAGCAGGATTATAGAGGGAGGGATGCAGAGAGAGTACAGTGTGTCTGTGTTTCATCATGTATTCATAAACTGCTCATAAAGCCTGGAGTTCTGCTTTACCCCAGTCACAGTTCTGCATTTCTCCAACCGTGTGAGAGCAAAGCAAGCTCTTCCTTCTGTTACCAGAGCTGCTGGGTCAGCCTCTTCCTCACGGGAGGCACAGAGCTCTGAACCTGCAGATGCCTGCGACCCCTCTGCAATAAACCAAAGTCTTCTACAGTGCAGGAGCTTTGTCCTAAAGGTACCCTCTTCTCTTCACATCTCAAGACATCTGCACTGCAAATGTCTGCGTTGCTTCATTTGTTTGGAAGGAGAAAAAAAACCCCAACCAAACCCCAATTCAAAACTAAACCCACCCACAGCCACGCTGTGACACAGCAGCAGCAGGGGAATCCCTGCCCTGTGCTGCACCCACCCGAGAGAGGAATGTCTGCCCTCACCTTCTTCTCCCTCTCTGCTGGCCTCCTCTCCTCCCCCCAGGAGGATTAAATTTAGCAATTCAGGCTACAGACAGCAGAGGTTTATTTGTAGGCAGTCAGCCAAGTATTTAGTTCTGTAAACATCTTAAATAAATTCCTGCTGCCCCATTATCTCATCTTCAGACTTCCTTGCTCCTTTACTGCATTTATTTAAAAGGAAGTAAGAAAATGCATTAGACCCAGGTTTTAAAGATCATTTGTGGGGGCTGGTCCAAACCAGATGAGTGAAGATTTTTCACAGATAAACCAGACCTGTGTGTACCATCTACAGGAAAAGAAATAACTTGTTTGGTGTGAAGGTTTGGAGCCTGTGCCAGGCTGCCCAGAGAGGCTGTGGAGTCTCCTTGTCTGGAGAGATTCCCACCCCGGCTGGACCCTGCGTTGCTGGGCCCCTGCTCTGGGTGCCCCTGCTGGATGGAGCAGGGGGGTGGCACCAGAGCATCTCCAGAGGGCCCTGCCAACCCCCACCATGGCAGGACTCTGTGAAGATGGGCCAAATGCTAATTATTGAGAAAGAAAAAACAAGCAATGATAAGCAGAGCAACTAAATTACCTCTTAAACCTCCTAGAATAGATCAAACTCATCTGACCTTGCTGGTGTTCCTTCTGCTTATCTCCAAGAACACAGCTTGATGTAGCACACGTGGGGAAACCCCACAAAACCCCAGAGACTGCATCTGGCGATGTTGTTTGCACAGCTTGTTGCCTCAGGCCACGGGAAGACCTTAAGCAGCACCTTTGAGAAACTCCTTGTAATTTTTCAACAACCTGACCTTTCTAAACAAATGCTGAGTTACTGCTTCTCCGTGTTGCTGACATTTGGAGAATGCTCCAGAACGGGACCGTCCAGGAGAACAGGACCCACCAGAAGACCTGCTTGAGTTGCAGCTGTCCAAGCTCAGAGCTTTAAAGGTCTCTTCCCACCCAAACGAGTCTGCGATTCTATGAATCATTCTCTGATTCATTCTGTGGCTCTCAGACCTTTCAGCAGATCACGCTCTCCAGGGGGCTCCAGCACTCACCTCTCGTTCACCTCTTCCAGGGGCAGCAGCCACAGACAGTGCTCGAGTCACAAAGATCACCTTCTTTGCTTAAAAAACCAAGATTTAAAAATCATTATATATAGTACAAGCTGAATGAAGGTAAAGCCTACAAGACCCCACACCCAAAAAACCCCCAACAAAACAACGTAACTCTGTCAGAAAAATAACACCTGGAAACATGAAGATGTAAAAAAATCAAAGACTTCATTTTAAAGATAATTCCAGATATGATTTTATTCTGAATTTTACAAATAACAAGCATTTTTTTTTCTATAAAAAACTAAGGTAAGAATCAATTTAGTTACAGCCAGGAATATTTACATTCTCAGAAGAAATGTCTCTATCTTTCTATGTACAAGGCTGTGGCCGTTACCAGTGTTAAGTACCTCCTAAGGTGTTTGTGAGTAAGGCGGGGGGAGCCTGAGCCTGCTCTATGCTTTAAGAAAACCCTTTGCAACTGCCAGGGTGAAGGTTCTGTTCTCCAGACACTGAAACAGGCACCGATTGATTCACAGACCCAGCCGCTTCCTCACGCGGTTACCGCGCATGGCCCCTGGGAAGCATCAAAACCAAGAACCCCTCTGGGTTTACACCCTGGAGCTGGGTGTAAAGCAGAGCTGGGTGTTAAGTTAACCTCAAATCCCATGAGATGGGTGATACAGGATTAGCATCAGCAGGGCTCAACACCAAAGGCCTCTGGCAAGAGGGGTATTTCTGCCAGGGCGCTGGGGGCACAGTGGAAATGCTCAGTAAGCCTTCGCCGGTGGCACGCTGCAGGCAGAACTCTGACAGGGTTGTGCAGTTCAAACAGCACCATTAAGCTTTCAAACCCCAATCCTCGCTGGCCTTGCTGCAGCCCAGGTCCCCAGGCAACAAACACACCACCTCCCCATGCTCCCTTCTGCCAAAAGGTAACGTGGAAACAGGGGAGGAACCAGGTAACGTGGGGAGAATGGTCACTTGGAAGCAGTTCTGTGAAAATAGTGTCAAAAGTGATCCCAAGTTGCCTGCTTCTGCAAGATGAAAGACTGTTAAGTGATGCTCACGTGAGCTGTACTGGCAGGAGAGCTGAGCAGACCAGCAAATACAGACTGCGGAGCGCGAATGTCGCGAGGAACGATGGTACCTTTGGAGTTAATGGCAATTCCGCTTGAAAGCGAAGAAACTGAAGTCACAAGTAGGATATGAGATATCCGAGTTGATGGCAGAGTCAGTCAAGAGCTGGGAAGAAGAAGGGAGCCCAGCTCCCAGCTCCATATGCTGTTTTCCCAGGTGAAGACACTGTAGTGTGCATCATTCTCCTGCACCAGCGAATTCTGCTTCACCAGGTACTTTTGCCTGCTGCAATACAGGCTGTGGGCTCCAAAACCAGACCATGTTTCCCAGGTTAAGGTCAGCCTGAAGGTCACAGCCTGTATTATCTTCCTCTGCAGCACAAGGACCCACAGGTTTATCACAGCTTCTCTTTACCAGGCAAATCCTGTCCCTTCCCCCTTACAAAGTGTCGCTCACTGCTCTTTGAGAGGGACGGGAGCAGAAGCCCTGGCTAGCCCAGAGCGCAGCAGGACAGGTCCTTCCCCACGAGCCAGCACCCTGGACAAAACCTGAGGTTAGGTACATTCAGTGACAGAAGAAAGGGCAACGGGCACCAACTGGAACCCAGAAGGTTCCATCTGAGCAGGAGGAGAAAGTTCTTTGGTGTGAGGGTTTGGAGCCTGTGCCAGGCTGCCCAGAGAGGCTGTGGAGTCTCCTTGTCTGGAGAGATTCCCACCCCGGCTGGACCCTGTGCTGCTGGGCCCCTGCTCTGGGTGCCCCTGCTGGATGGAGCAGGGGGGTGGCACCAGAGCATCTCCAGAGGGCCCTTCCAGCCCCCCATTAATCCTGTGATTCAAATACTGATACTAAAAGCCATCAACTCTTTACAGAAGACAACGTGCGTGTGAGTTCACCTTGGGCTTCAAGGCTGCCCCACACATTCCTCACCCACCATGAGGCCAGAAGAAGCTTCTCCCACATGGACCTTGACTCATTTCACTGCACTCGCACAGCAGCTCCCCGGGGGTGAGTGAAACACGTCTCAAAAATCAAAGTTACAAAGCGGGGTCTCAGGAAGTCGGTCTCAGTCCTGCTTGGCAGCAGCGGCACGCAAAGCCACGTGCCAAGGTGTCTGTTAACAATGCTGCACATTGCCAAGGGCTCCACTGCTTCTGATGCCACTCTAAGATTTGCCAACGACTGGATCGGGTCCTTTCACCCTGCATCTTGCACAGATCAGATCACATTTCTCTATCGTCCCTGGAATACGTAGCTCTCTATACACACATCTATATATCCCTGGGAGTGCTCAAGGGCAGGTTGGCCGGGGCTCTGAGAGACCTGCTCTAGTGGGAGGTGTCCCTGCCCATGGCAGGGGGAGTGGAATGAGATGATCTTTAAGGTCCCTGCCAACTCAAAGCATTCTGTGATTCTATGATTAAAATATTCCCTCAAATTCCTTTGGAAATACCCATGAACTGGGATTCTGCCTACTCACGAGAACAAACTCCTTGCTTTAGAGATAAACTTGAAAGAGTAGGGTAAAAAAAGCACAGTCAAAATAGCCCAGTTTGCTATAGTAAATATATTCTACAGTTCTGACTCATAGTTTTTAGTTTTAGAAAGATAAACAAGGAAAAAGATGGTAATTTTATTTTTTGACACAGAGACTGCCATTGTGTTTTGCAGTCTTAGTCAAAACCAGGAAATTCCCCCTTTTGTGTGGATTAAAACAAAAACAACAACAACAAAAAAAACCCCCAAACCTAAAAAAACCCACTTCAGTAAACATCAGAGTTGAATATTCAAGAACAAAAGTCCCACTGTCAAGGCACATACCTGGCTAAGAAATTACAGCTAAATCAGATGTTAAATGGACTCTGCACTTCAGGGCAGGAGTTTCCATCCTCAACCGCGTACCAGGCGAGCACGTATCCTACACGCCAGGATATTTTCTAAACCAGTTTACAGGAAGAGGCTTATGGGACACGGTTGTTTACACTGGCAAATTCATGACAACGAAGTTGCAGCTAAAAGTGTTTTGCCTCAGATTCCTGGGGTTATCAGATAATTCTTGTACAACACACAGAAAAGAAGCTGCTTCTAAACGTTCCTGTTCCTAGAAATAAGGCTTACAAGGTAAAAAAAAAAAATCTGTACCGAGTTTTGGAACAGCCTCTTTATGTTTGCAGTGAGCCTGACAAATCCCATCGTGTCTTTTAACCCCCCAGTTTGAACCCACCTGCCAGGGCCTCTCAACCTATTGAACAGGAGTGACACTGAACCTGCCTGAACGCTTGGATTTCTCTCCTCGGAAGAGCTGACGATATGACAGAACTATGTTTCTGGGTATCAATCTCTGAGCTGGTAGCAGTGGCCAACTTCCTGCTGCATCCAAGATTAAAATACTAGCCAAAGAGGGGAGAAAACACAGGGAAAGAGAAGCAAACCCTAAAGCACAAGACATGGGTAGGAACAACTTAAAGCAAACCTCTACAGTTCAAACAAAACAAACCATTACAGCCTATAGAGTGTTTTCTGTTTTCCTGTGTTTGCCAGTCCCACCACTGGAGCCAGTTACCAAGGCCAGAAGATGATGGAAGGTCAATGGAAGACTGGAATCAGCCCAGGTCACCTATTTAAATCCAGCAGGAAAATGCAAACCACCCACCACCAGCTGCTAGAGCAGAGGGAGGCCCCTGCCAGTGCTGGATACAAGGGTTTGGGTTCCTGTTATCAAATCTCTCCAAGACAGAGCAAAACACAACCGAGTGCCACCAGAGAGAAGCCTTTTGCCACTCACATCTGTCAGAGCATGTAGGTTAGCACAAGCAAGCTGGCTGTACGTATGGATCGTATACGGTTAAAGAAACGCGGGTAATGCCAAGGGTGTTTCCACGACCCAGGGAACAATTTCTTGGCAGACTGTCAACAGGATTTGTTGGCTTGGTGGGCTTTTTTAAACGATTCTAAAGCAATCCACTGCTTGCAGGGGTTAAGGGAAGTAACAGACCTCTCAGCAGTCCTACAGCTGGCACTTGAGAATCGAGAACCAGCGGCTCTGGAGTTTGTTCTTGCTACCTTCCTTCCGCCAGCAGGTCAATGCAGAGGCACTAACACAGAATCACACTAAATTTATCTCAAAATACATCGATCGCGTGGTCGTGTGTGTGAAAAGCACAGAACAAAGACAGGAGAATTGCATCCATCACCCAAATTACACAGAAGACATTAAAACAATTCAGGCATACAACTTCCACCGCACATGGGATGAGAAGAACCCCAAACTACCTCCCTCCTACTACTCCCTCCACACAGAGATGAAACCTTTTGCATCATTTCAAATAAATACATCCTGGAAGCAGCCACATCCAGGGGCAGATGTAAACAACTTCACCACACGGGTACAGCTGAACACCAGCATGGGAATCGAGTGAATTTTTGTGAGCAAAACTTCAGCGCCACAAATACTTTGTGCAAGACGAGCCTTTCGATCGACGCCGAGCTGAAACACACCGAGCTGGGATTAAATCTCAAAAAGCTTTCTCTGCACCTTTCTGAACTTGGCAACAACTTCAGCGTGTGCAAAGTGATTTCAGTATGATCACAGAGAGGCATCTTCTCATAACCTTTGCCGTAATAAATAAGTTTCCTGTCCAGAGACAAAAGGCAAGCAATCGAAACCAATTAGCAGCTTTTCCTGGCAATTTTTCCTTCTTGCCGTGCGTTAGCTCTGGAGAAGGTTTGCTGAAGAATCCAGCTACCCTGCCAGCACTTCAACTCGTTTTCAAGTATCTTTCAGCTGAACTATACACTTAAAAGTTACAAAAGATTGATCAGCTCCTGTCCCACGGTACTACTGCATTGAAACAAGGGCAGAAGGGAAACAAATCTCATCGAAGGCTATACAGTGTTTACATTCATATAAAAAGAGAATGTATGGAACACAGTGTTTAACTTAATAAATAAGGTTAAAATTACAGGAAACAAAGTGCTGCCACTAGCCCTTTCTAGAATGAATTTGAGAAGAAAAGTCCATTTAAACTTCCAGTCCACCAGGAAGCACACAGGAATTCCATCAAAAAGCTGTGCTTTTAGAGATCTCTGGAGCTTCTTCGTCCTCCTTGGACTCCCTTGTGCTACCAGACGCAGACCTGTACTCTAATCTGGGGGAAAAGAAAAGAAAAAGAAAGAAAAAAGAAAATAACTTAAAAAAAAAATATAGATGAGAGAACAGAGAAAGAGGAACTTTGATATCCTGCACCCTACTTGACATTACAGGCTCCTGATTTTAATATCCTGTTGGCTTCAGAGGGACAGGTCTCTTTCTTCCACCAGGTCTATGCTTATTGTGGCATCTCCAGTCAGAGCCAAGGCAAAAGGCCAAATTCTCTCAGTGCCTTTTTAGGACAACTGAACTAAACTGGAGGAATTCTGCCCTTCACCAGTACTCCTATGACTTTCAGAACCTAGAATGATGAGCATCATTGACTGGAGCATCTCTATGCCAAGGAAAGGCTGAGAGCCCTGGGGATGTTCAGCTGGAGAAGAGCAGCCTGAGAGGGGAGCTGAGCAATTCTGAGCAAGAGCTGAAGGGCCCCGGGGGGCGAGAGGATGGGGACAGACTCTGCTCAGTGGTGCCCAGGGACAGGAGAGGGGGCACCAGACACAAACTGGAACTCAGGAGGTTCCATCTGAGCAGGAGGAGAAAGTTCTTTGGTGTGAGGGTTTGGAGCCTGTGCCAGGCTGCCCAGAGAGGCTGTGGAGTCTCCTTGTCTGGAGAGATTCCCACCCCCGCTGGACCCTGCGCTGCTGGGCCCCTGCTCTGGGTGCCCCTGCTGGATGGAGCAGGGGGTGGCACCAGAGCATCTCCAGAGGGCCTTTCCAACCCCCACCATGCTATGAAAGATAGATTATAACCCACAAGTGTCCCTATACCTTTATGAATACACTTCTACAAACACATTCCTCATGCACACTTTCATTCAGTCCCCCAAGTAAAACAATAAATTTGGAGGCGAGAGTTGTACGTACAAACACACACGCTTGGGAAGGGGCACCAGGATTCCAGCCAAGCTCTTTTTATCTTCAACTGGGCACTAACTCCATTACTGAAACCAACTCCTCCCTCTGACAGTACCTGGGCAAGTCCACTCCTCTTCTCAGAAGAGAGCGCAGATGTGACGACACCAGAAGGTGACACTTACCCTTTCACCAAGAGCATTTGCTCAATCGTGTCTGGCAGGGGCATCCCGTAGCTTTCTGGCAGAAATAAAGTCAGGATTCCTGAGAGCACAGTCAGGCTCCCCATCAGGATGTAAGGCAGGAATCGATCATAAGCACCTAGCAGAATATACACAAACAAAACCCAAAACCCTGGCATCAGCTCCAAGTCTCCAATAATGTTTGTAGGGCTTTATCCAGGCAAGAGTTATGCTTTCAGATAAAATCAAACCAACCAACGCCCCTGACACTCTGGCACTCAAAGCATATGTTGTTATAAATGTGGTTTTAGGAACTAAAGAGATTGGGAAACAAGAGCTGCAAGAGCTGTCCCTGTGGAGTCAGTAAGATGATGAGTCTTCTGAGCATCTCTTCCACGGGGCACAAAACACAATTTCTCTACGTTATGACCTTTCCTCAGCGATGCCAAGGCCCCGTTTTTACCTGAGTTTCACAAGGCACCTGGACCTGGACACATGAGAACAGCAGGAAAGCCCAACGACCCACAGAAGCAGGACACTGGTCTTGCTCTCCCCCCACCAGCATCTCCCCACACACGCACAGACCAATTAACTTACCGAGGTAAACGAAGTAAGGCGAGAGGATGCTGCCCAGTCTAGAGGCCATGGAACTTGCTCCCACTCCCATGTTTCTCACTACTGTTGGGTAGAGCTCAGCCGTGTAAACATAAACCATTGAAAAGGCAGATGTGATCCCGAATTTCCCCAACATCACCAGCAGAATAGACAGGATATCTGAAATCAAAAAGAAGTAAGGATTTCAACAAAGCTCTGACAACTCACGATGTCTCTCAGTTCCACTGTGTTTGTGTAACTCCTCCCTAATTAATTCCAGCATCTGCTGTCTTTTTTTCCCTTGTACATGTCTACAAGCATGGGCGACATTTCTTATTTTATTTTATTTTGAATTACTAGGACTCAACATTTTCATTTCCTCTTGAGCGTGGGGCTTCCTGCCAAGGAAGGAAAAAATAAATTAAAAAATACAATAATAATTAAAAATAAGGAGAGTAGAGCAAGAACTGGAGAGGTCCTCTCAGATTTCAGGGGCCAAATCTCTGCTCTTGCAAACAATGCCATACACATCCCTTTTTAATAAAACAAACTAAGTTAAATATTTGAACCAAGTTATTTTTTTGGTTTCCTGCTCTGCTTTCTCATTAACATTCCTAGCTACAAGTCAATAATTTAATTATAGGAAGCTGTGTTGACTTTAACTAGGACAGCTGGATTTGGAATGCAGATCATATCAGTGTCCGGTCGACTCAAAGAAGAAAAAAAGAGACTGCAACACATCTATTACCTGGATAAAATAAGCAAGTTTTTGCACATTCTCTTTTGTTTACTCCTTGATTGTAGATAAGTGTTAAGCAGCAACTCTCCCCCCATCACATCCAACATCATTACCCGTAACGAGTCCGTAACTCTGTTCATCTAACTGTCCTAAAGATACAGGTAGTTTGATGTCCAATAAATGTATTTTGTCCTCCCTTCAGCTGCCAAATGTTGTTTTAGCTATCAGCACCAAGTCGGTACAAGCATCTCTGCTTCTCAAAAACACTTCCACAATGAAGCCCTTGAAGGTAACTGTTTAAACAAGCCCTAAGGGGACAGTCACTGGCAGCTGCTTGGGAAGCAAGTTCTGCAGCCTCCCGGTGACCTCTGCTTACCAAATTCTGCTTGGCCTAGTCCTGGTTTTACACTGGGACCTTACTCAAGGCACCTGGCCAGGGATGCACGTCAAAGGCAAAACTGGACTCCAGTGTTGATCCCAACAGATCACAAAGCCAGTGACCCACCTTAAAAACAAATCTGAACTGACATGTTGTGTGAGCTCCTTGCTGTGCAGCAGCACTGAGTGCCGAGAAGAAGGGCAAAGATAGGAAATGAGTATCTGTATTTAGTCCCCTCGGGACACTTTTCCTCCACATCTGCCCAGAGCGTGGCACTGCACTTCATCTATCATAGATATTTGAGATCAACTAACGATTCCATACGTGAAGGCACCAGCTGAATGAAGAGAAGAACACAGCCTCCCAAGAATAACGCGGCAGCCATTGAATACCGTCGGGGGAGACTGCGGAGCAGCAGCCAGGAAATAATGTAGGCTGGGACTTCGATCACTGCCGAGAGGAAGCAGTTCACGTAGACGTCTCCGTGCAAGTTTGGTGTGTCAAGAGAAAGTCCAAAATAACCAACAGAGATGATCATCCTGAAAGAAGCAGAAGAACAGGATCAGACAAAATTTCTCTTCTTCCTGCGGTTGCCACGAGCCTCTTAGATCTGTTAAGCACTGAAATCACTACGGAAGGCAAATTCAGCACCTGCCAGAGCGGTTCACAGCATCACAGGATGTTCAGAGTTGGAAGGGACCTCTGGAGATCGAGTCCAACCCCCCTGCCAGAGCAGGGTCACCCAGGGCAGGTCACACAGGAACCTGTCCAGGAGGGTTTTGAACGTCTCCAGAGCAGGAGACTCCACAACCCCTCTGGGCAGCCTGGGCCAGGCTGTGTCACCATCACAGTGAAAACGTTTTTCCTTCTGTTTCTGCAGAACCTCTTGTGCTCCAGCTTGCACCCGTTGCCCTTTGTCCTGTCACTGGACATAACAGAGCAGAGCCTGGCTCCAGCCTCCTGACACTCGCCCTTTACTTATTTATAAACATGACTGAGGTCACCCCTCAGCCTCCTCCAAGCTGAGGAGCCCCAGCTCCCTCAGCCTTTCCTCAGCAGGGCGATGCTCCACTCCCTCTGAAGCAGCTGAAGTGCTGACTTCAGAAACAACAAGAAAACAATTAAACCATGCTGTTGCTTTTTATCTTTCAAGTTGCTTTTGAATTCAAGGAATAAATTATATTTAAAACACCCTACTCAGCAGTAGCATAATTACTAACTCCAGAGGTGTGAGGTACAGGCCTATGAGCCCACGGGCATGCATGCTGGGTGGTCCTGCAGCTCTGAGGTCATACTTCTTTTCCGATGCTGTTGCATGACTTTCCAACTGTCCCTCCCACTCTCATTCAGATCTCACAAGAAAGCTCTGGTTATTCGTTGCCTTTAGACATCTCATTTGTCTCTGCCAGTTGTGCTGATGGAGCGGGCCTGACTACTTCTCACCTATGCCTCCACATTTCAGGTCCCCCTGGGGAGATAAGTGATGATCATTCACAACGCAGTGATACAGCAGTTCCTTAGAACCTTAGCCTGAAATATCTGGGCTGCCCTAGGAATGTCCTGCTCTGGCAGTGGGGTTGGACTTGATGATCTTCAGAGGTCCCTTCCAACCCCTACCATCCTGTGATTCTGTGTGATTCTGTCCAAGTTTGCACTACAGAATTTTACTGCTCTGAGGTCTACACTAGCTTTTCTTTGTGTTTAACAGGGAGCTCTGGGTGGAAGGTACTGTTTCCAAGTCACTCCCCTCCGTGCTTTGTGTATGAAGTCAGGGAGGAGGAGTATGGCACCCTGGCAGACCCAAACACTCCAGGATTTTCTGTGCCATGCCCCAAGCTGGCTGGGCAGCACCCAAGTCAGGTTTGCACGGCTGGGTGCCTGGGCTGGTCAGAGCAGCAGGACAGAGCCTGGTGGCTGGGAACGCTGTGATCCCCATTGTGCTGCTGCCAGAGGAGAGCTAGCTTCCATGTGATCCAGGGAAACCACGGCTGGCCCGGGAGACAAACCCTCTCGTGCCTTGGGAGATGCTGGGAAGGGAACGTTACGCTTCACCAACAAGCAAGGTGGAAATAATGGGTGCTGGAACAGGCCGTGTCCAGGTGCAGTGGTGAGCCCAGAGTGCTCAGCACATCATCTCCTTCAGCATCTACGTTACAACAGAACCCGGAGCAGGATCGCTGCACAGCGTGAAGGAGACCACCCACAACAGATTGGCTCTGCCCCCTCCTTCCTTCACCTGGGAAGAGCCTTCATGGTCCAACTGCTTAAAATAAGTTGCCTACTGTACCTGGGAAGGTATGAAGTCACCCAGCCATGGGTAATCCTTGCTGCTGGGGGGGCCCTGCCAGCTACAGCTCTTCTCAGGAGATACGTGGTGCTTTCCACCGTGCTGCGCAGTCCACCAGCCCCGTGCTCCTACGAGTTATTTTTATATACAATAAACTGTGAGGGCTGGAACTCACTTTGAGTAGCTGTTTGCCTTGGCTTATCCCATTAGCAAACCCTGACACAGTTAATGTGTTTTGTAGGAAAACTTTAGGAGTATTTACACAACCCACGGTGACCCAAGGCCAAACTTCCTCCTCCCTGATGCAAACCCAGCACAGGGGCTCTAGTGAACTTCCACTACTTACTGAAAAGTAACGAAGCACTCAGAAATACCTAAGGGTGATATACCACTATCTGCAACCACCCTCTTTTACAGAGCTGCTAATGTAAGAGCTTTCAATTCGTAACACAGAATATACTATCAGTATGCTATGGGTTGGAAAACACTGCTGAGAGTTAGCCCAAGATGCTCTGTATTTCCAGAAATTAATTACAAATTAAATCAATTATAATTAGGTTAGGCAACAGACAGGCAAGGTAGAAATAGTAGAAAAATAGCCCAAATCAATGGAATACTTTTCTCCAGGAGCAGGTAAGATTATGTAAGGCAGTTGTACACGTTTGACTCTTCCTGCCTATCATAAAACTTCATTTACCGTGGTGGTAACAAAGCCCTTCAGCATATGGAATGGCTTACATAATGCCACCTCACTCTGCTCCCCTTTGTCCTACCAGAAATGCTGTTCAAACAGGTTTTGCATTTCATTGCTACAACCACACATACCAGATCGGCTGTGCCTAGGCACTCACTACTGATCTCCTCCATATAGCTTAGGAGTAGAGTCCCAATTCTCCATCTCATTTCCTACTAAAGGTGAGTCAACAGCTGGATTTGGGAGGTAAGACAACAGTATATGAAAACTGTACTGACATTTCTGCAAAGAACCAAAGTTACTTTTCTTTTTTTAAGCTGTTTTCTGCTCAAGTTCCTTTCTTGGTGTGTTTGCAGCACTGTGCTTAATGATGGGCAAGGGAATCTGGCTTTAAATATAAGCCAGGTCATCCTTTGACTCAAAAAGCCACATCAGCTTGTATGCACTGGCAGCTCAGTGGACTGAGCTCCAAGATTTTGCCTCACTACACCACAGCAAAATGGTTCAAAAAGGCAGCAAATAGACTTAGTTGGCCCCAAAGCACTTGAGGGACCTTCTTAGTTAAGACACTGTGGGTACATGCACTAATTAAACGTCACTGTTCTAGCCTCTGGCAGGCTGAGTGTTACCATTTTCTCCCTTTTGAGCAATTGCAGCTTCACTGAGATTTCCAGTAAAAGAAAATGACAACTGCTTAATCACACAGAGCATGATGTATGGCTTCAGCTAGTGCAAAACCAAGCTGGAGGTGGCAGGTAGACAGAGCAGCTGGCAGGAAATTGTAAGGAAATCTCAGATTAGAACTTCAAAGGCAGCTTTATTCCTTTAGAAACGATACAACAAGATTCTCCCCACAAGTCAGGCATTGCTGTGTTCAGACCCCTGGGCAGCAGTTCTCTGACTGGGAGGCAGGGGATGATTCATTCCTCTTAGAAGTCTTTGTTACAGTCAGATGAGGACTCCCCAGGGCCACACATCAGGCAGGATTCCCATGCCTCACTGCCAGCTGATCCCATTCTCCCTCAGTTCAGAACTCGTTTGGCTGCTTCAGAAAGAAACAAACAACCCAGATGTGTTTCTAGATTGTTAGTGAAATGAAGAACCTACGTAACCAGAATTTTGTTCCTTCAACCAGCAGGTTGATGGTTTTGAGCTGGTTTTCTCCATATCTTTTCAGAATACCTTAGTATTCAAAGAGCAGTTCCTAATTGTTTTGCTGCTTTTGTGCTTACAGACTCCTGGACCACATTTGCTTACCAAAGAATCACTGACATAATCGTGATCGTTAGGATGTTTCGGGTTCTCATTAGATCCAAAATGGTGTACGTCTGTTGCTGCTGGGAATTCATGTCTTGCAGCTGGAAACAAACAAAACAAACAAGACCACGGGGATATTAACTTCCTGCAAGCAGAATTATTGTGAAAGTAAGTCCCCCCCCAACTTATACACTGGTATTCTGATAGGATGAAACAGGGGCCTCGTTTTTAAACAAACACATATGAGCTGCAGGAGCCAATGACCTGTGAAAGCAGCTGCTCCTCCCTAATTTAAAGTCACTTAAAGTTTAGGCTGAAATTAGCAATCGTTTTCTCTGCCTGAGGCTTCACAAATCAACAGCTTATTGTTTTATACTTGAATTATAAAGCGACAGCATTCATTCCTGATTTATAGGTCACTGCTGGCAGAGCTGCATCACACCGCGAGGATCCTGCCAGGATCAGCTGCACCCAGCCAAGGAGAGGGCAACAAGGAGGCCAAGACATTTGAAAAAGGTGATCTGTAGAGGGTTTATTCAGCCTGAGGGCCAGAAGACCGAGGGCATCTTAAAGACCAAGAATGGTCTTCAAAGACCATTGGGAAAAAAAAGTTATAAACCATCCTCTATGTCCACTGCAGACAAGGCAAGAAATAACAGAACCAAACTGCGGCAGGGCAGATTCAGTAACTGGCTCCTCGTGCTGGGCCTAATGGATGTAATTAAACTGAGACAAACTGGCTAATGAGCTAAAGAGTCCCCATCCTTATCTGGCTTGTTTTTGAGATCTTCTCCAAAGAACACAAGCAAAAAGACAACAAACTTCTCCCTGCACCACGAAACTTTCCAGCTCCTCAGAACAGAGCCACTTCCATGTAAAGAATGCAAAGATATTCCACTGTGAAACGTGCCAACGAGTTTTGTGCTTGATAAGTTTGTGAAAAAGGAAAGAATTGAAGCTCCTTTTTTTTTTTTTAAATTTAGACACCTAACAAGGAATAACAAGGGAGAGATTTTTCAGAATATGTAAAAGATGGTTTAAGAGGCCAAGTTCCACTGATTAGAACTATCAGCTCTGGAAAAGCAACACCTTACAGCTGAGGAACTGCCGTTTTCCAGAGATGCTGTATTTTTGTTACTGCAAAAGCAGGGATGTTTTCTAGCTTTATCACAGGTTACTTAGCCATCAATTTAATGGTATTTTTAACAGTCTTACAGTGAGAACATAAACAAGATTTTGATCTTACAATCTTCCACAGAGATTCTTTTTTTTCTGTTAGGACGTTTTATATCTACCTGAATTTGTGACTCTCCTGAGAGTTAAGAAATCTAACCAAGAAAGAAACAAGCGTGCACCTTAGCAGCTCACAATTATCAGATGGAAAAAAGGTAACACCGAAGTATCTTTGAGTTTTTGAATTGTAAATTGCCAAGATACCAAAGAATATTTAAGTGAAGACTTCTCTTCCCACAACTAGAAGAACCACTCTTGCCTGCCAGACTTCTATTATGTGCAAGCACAATAAACTGTATACACAGATCACTTCCTCCTTTGATTGTTTAAGTCAGTGTGACCTGAGAATGTCAAATTAATTTTTAATATGTTTAAAGACTGAATGCCTTCTGTTGGCACTGTGTACTCCTTCACGGCATGTGCAAATAGTTTTATTAATAAAAGTAGACTACGTAGCTTCAAAATAGTGCTGTTACTCACTGCTTTTCTATTTCCCAAACTCTTTCCTCATGGAAAAGAGGACTCTGCATTAGTTCAGCTTACAATACTTCTTTCCCTAAAACATCAGGCTGGTCCAGCAGCAGTTGGATGTATTACAGGACACACCACACCAATAAAGAGACAACAGCAACCATTAGTTTAACTTATTTCCTCATCAACCTCTCATCCATATTGATTTAGAGATGTTTCTTTTGGCAAGCTAGTTGCTGGACACCGATGTGAGGCCTTTAGCTCTTGTCCCTCAACTCAAAGTATTCATTATCCCCTCAATGTCTTGTCAACTGTAGCTGAGCTTATGGGAACATCACGTTTATGTAACCCCTGCAGTCAGGGGAAAGCTCTGAGTAGTACTTTGTTCTGAAGACCTGCACGAGAAAATAGTGGCCTGCTCGCTCGTGCAAACTTCAGTGTGTTTGCTTTCCTAAAGCTTCATTTTCTACAAAAGGCAAACAGTTATTCACATCTGACAGCTTTCACTCTGCCCAAAGGCAAATCTCCCAGCACACAGACTGCAGTCAGCCTTGCAGCTCAGCCCTTTCTCATAAATCACATGATCTATCCTAAGCACTCTCCAGTTTTGCCGCTATTTATTGCCAAGAAACCAGCAAACAGGAAACAAAAAAAAAAAACCCCAAAGGGAGAAAAATGAAATAAACCGCAAGACAAAACCAGGAACAGTAAAATTCAGAGTCAGAGTTGATGACAAAAAAAGGACCCTGCCTTTTAGGAGCTGGATAACAGACTACACAATCCTTAGCAGGACAGGCTAGAACACGAAGCTATGAGAAGAGCAGGGAAGGCAAGACATGATTTGAAATGAAACCTATCCAAACATTTTTACCCCCCTTAGATGGGATAATTCAACCAACCAGCCCTTGTCTGTGGTCTGCAGCTTGTTTGCAGCTAGTCACCTACTGAATCCTAACTGGTTTGGAAATCTCTGGAGCCTGCATATCGCAGGGGCTGCTCTCCAGTTGCACCGGTTCAAGGAATACTCCAAGCATGAGCTCGGGTTGCTCCTCCATCCAGAGCTCACGTGCTAAATGCACGAGGGCTAAGGGCCAGCCAGATTCCTGAGAACCTCTCTGAAGTGTAAACACGCTTCCTAAAAACTCAAGAGAGTCTGTGAGCTTTTGCTTTACAGCTCTTCAGAAAGCAGACACAAAAATGGCTTAAGCAGACCACAGATGATGAAAAGTTTTGCGCTGATTTGTTTGGTTACTGTTGTTTTAAAAAGATACAAGGTGGTCAGGAGTTCTGCATTTGAACAGCACCTGTTCAAGGAGCTCGTGTTCCTCTGAGTGTCAGAATGTTGTCTGTGTTTCTGAACACAAAACCACTGGCGTGCAAGGATTTCTCTGTAAATAAGTACCACGTCCTCCAGCCCACCCTGCTGCACCTTGCTCTTCTCCTTGGCCAGTGTTCCCCGGGGCAACAGCCCTGCTCCTGCCCCTGCCTTCTGCTGCTTCAGGATCCAGCCCCATTCAGAGACTACAAACAGATCAGGATTTCTTTCTAGGAATGGGAGATAAAGGATTCCAGGAACAGTGACCTTAAGCAGTGCTGAAGCCAGAGCTTATTTTCCATTCCCCTGCTGCAGAATGCTGGCAATGGGGGAGTTCTCATGCCATAGGCACGAGACAGAAGGAAAAAAAAAGAAAGGAAAAAGATCATGTTCTAAGGAAAAGCTAAGCAAAAAGCTATCATAAGAAGGTCTGGGTTTTCCTGGCATTCTCACTTGGTTCCAGCAAGATCAGGATGTCTGTCCTACTATCTCCAAGTCTGGACAAATAGGTTTGTTTGCACCTCAGCCACCTCCAAGCCAGGCAAAGCTGTTTCAATCTCAATGGCAAACATGCTGCAGGTCAATGTCCCTGAGCCTTGCCCAGAGGCCCTGCTAAGCAAGCGAGTATACAAGGGACTGCCATATAAATGACAAGACAATGACAATTGTCAACCAGAACACAACTGGGCAACTGCCCAAACAGACTCTACACAACTGGTTAGAGAGGGGCCCATTCTCCTGGATATCAGCACCAGTTTGTCTGGCTGACTTTGCGAGGTCCTGTTTGAATGTGGGTGGAACTGCTTCTACACCTTAAGGTCACCAAACAGCTCAGACAAAGAGGAGATACCTAAAGAAGCAAGACCATGTTGGAATAAAGAGATGGGGAAAAGATACTGCTAGCTGCTCTGCTCTAAAGGGGCTCCAGTCTGGCTTTCCTTAACATGGAGTAGAAACTGGAGTTAAATAATGGACTAGAATAACACTACTTCCAGTGCCACCAGCCAGGATTAGTCCCACGTTAGACTTTTACAGAACTACATTAGACTGCGCAAGCCAAAAATCCATTCAGTATTTACATCACAAAGCAATAGGTACCTCAAATTCATCACCTCAAGTTTAAAAGGAAAAAGGTGGCTGTAAACTGGATTAAAAAGACTTTTGCACTAGAATGCATGTTGGCATTTCCACAGGAATGGGACAGCAAGGGATTTGCAAATCTTGATGAAGCGGGGAAAGAGTATTCCTCTTTTCAGGAAAAGGCCAACCTTTCACCCACTTGAGAAGTACATAATAGACTGCAGGCATGACTCAATTCATAGGTCTGGAAATTAATCACTTCACATGGTCATTAACAGCAACAAGCAAAGAACTGGACTCCTAAGTGAATCTTACCTCACCAGGGTCAAATATTACATCTGGGGCTACGATGCCGTTAGTTTTTGCAGCCTTTCGGATGATGTTTTCTGCCTCTTGAAATCTTCCCTGGGAGATCAACCACCGTGGAGATTCTGGAATAACCCTGCAGAAAAGGTTCACAATAACAACTCTGCTTTTCCATGGAAAGCACTGCTGCTGGCACCAGGAGACAGACCAGGCACAAAGTGCTCAGAACCTGATACATCTTGCAGATGTTAGAACAGAGACAACAGCAGTCAGACACAACAGACTAGCATCCTAAACAAGAACAAACTGAAATGCCTCTGGGGATTTTAGGAGTACTAAAGAAATAAAGAACGACCCAGAAACAACAGCAACCAAAACCTTCAAAGGAGAGGGGAAGAGTTTAAAGAAAGGAATTCAGAGAGGGGAATACAGAAGCAGCGTGCTGTACAGTAAGGCATGTCCTTCAATAACACCACATTTTAAATTAAACCCAGGAAATACTGTCATAAAAAGGCAGGTCAGAAAGCAGAATTCAGCCGAGTCATTCCACTTTTTAAGAAGCTGGACAGAGTCACAAACAGGGATGCTGGAGGAAGTGAGGAAACACCACCACCATGTGGGCTGTGGGAACTTTGCATGTCATCTACAGTAGGATTTCATTAGCTATGGAAACAGAGAAATCCAACAGATGTGCAAATACCACCACACCTATGCCACTATGTCACCCCAGCGTTGCCCAGCTTCCCAAAACAACTGGTTTCTCATCCTGCCCTTAGTTTGGGCCTACTCTTAAAAGCACATGGATTCCAGTTGGTGCAGAAGGAGGAGTTTTACTGATGATTGTTGTTGTTGTTGTTGCTTGTTTTCTTTGCATGTGCATCAGTTCATTTTAGAGAAGCCTACAGAAAATGAAGAATGGGCTTTTCAGGAGCGAGCCAGATCACCCACAAAGCTCTGGACACGCAGCCAAGCGACTGGGAAGAGTTCAAGGACACAAAGTCCATTCTTCACCTGCCCGTTCACAAATTTCACTGGTACAGGCTGTCTGGGCTCAGAGCCTGGATCTTAAAACTCTGCAGAGAGGACTTTCTAAAGCTGGAATTCTTTGTGCTCAGTTATACTCACCACCAGAGCGGGATGCAGAGCAGCCCAGGTAAGGTGAGTGCCAGCAGCAGCATCCTCCAGTCCCTGATGAAGTAAGCAAACAGGGGCAGCAACATGTAGCCCATCGCATAAAATATGCAAACTCCCAGCGTGCAGAACAGCACACGAATCGATTTGCCGAGGATTTCCGTGCCTGTTCGAAACAGTGGAGCAAAGTTTAGCATTTTAACTTCCCAGCAACCAAGCAACTTATCAAAAATGCCCCTAGTGATTGGCTTTGAAATAAGCTACGCTGGCCTACAGCACGCTCTGCCATCCAGCTTCAGAGGCACCACAGAGCTGCTTCCTGCAGTGATCCTGCATCAGCCCAGGTAATTATACATATAAAAGGAAGAGAACCAGGCCATACAGAATTTCTGCAGCTCCAAGCAGCTAATACTTCTGTAATTTTATCTTCTTAGAATCTCACATTTTACTCAAGGAGCTAAAACCACCTGACATGCTACAGAACATTCCCAACAGTCAGCCTCAGCTTGATCTCTACAGGATCCTCTCCAGCTCACGGAGAGAGACCAACATCTACCAAGGGTAATTCAAAAATGCCTAAATTAGGTTCTCGACCTTCTAAAAGACTATTGCACTCTGAGCCAAAAAACTTCAGAGCCTTTCGGTGGAGTTCACACTGGGTGACAAACACAGGCCAGGCTACCGGCAGTGGAATTCAAGGCACAAACAGGGGTCAGTGCTTCCCTTTGAGATGCTTTGGGACCTGCAAATCAAGAGACACAGAAAGAAATAAAATCTTCCTCGTTTCCAAAGGAGATTACAGAAGGTGCAGCAGGATGTCTGCACTCAGCTTAGCTAACTGCTGCTTTCCCAGCCACGCTGGCCTGCTTTGGCCCAAAGGGATTTCTTGCCAACGTTTGGTACTTCGGACAGTGAGGTTACTGTAAGTAACATCAATTAAAAAAAGAATTAAAAAAACTGGGTTTTGACATCTCAGATTCATAAGGTAATTCACAGTCCCATGATAGAATAAGGTCTTATTTAAACTGGGATCAATTCTTGCTTTGTATAGTTTCATTTATGTTTTTACTATAGGCTGTTTAAAGGAGACTTTATAACGCTTAACCCGACTATTTTTTTTCCTTATGCAAGTTTTTAAATCAAATAGGCATTTAGGCCCCAAAATGGACAACAGAAATCCCTGAAAAATCATGTCTAACATGGCTTATCTCTCCAACTAGAAGACGGACTTTGCTCTGACTAATCGACTTCTGGGTTTTTGCCTTTTCAGGATGGCAAGCCACAGAATTAATTCAGACTGCACCTCTATCAGTTGGAAACTTCCAAGGAGGGGACAGGTTACCCATGCGTGGTGAGGACATCCTCTCAGCAGTGCTGTGTGGCAAAACAAATCAACTCTAAGCCAGTACTGAAAAGGAGCAGGAAAAGCACAAGACAAAAGAACACATACTGTGCCCCGCAGGACTTTCATACCAAGAACAAACGCAGCCACGTAGTTGGAGATCTGTCCCATGCCAACCAGCACAAAGAACACTGAAAACATCTCCCAGCTGGTGGAGAAGACCTGGACAAAGCTGAAGCTGGTCTGCATTGCCATAGTTGCAAACAGCACGTTCTTCCTGCCAAACCTTCCACGGGCAGATGAAAAAGAAAACAAAGGAGATTATTAAAGAGATGATTATACAACAGCATGAATGAAACCTTCAGAAACATATGATTAGTCATGTGTATACTTCAAGAAATACAAAACATCTGCAAAAAGCAGAGGTTCAGGAACGTGACACAGGCACAACTATTCTAAATACAATAAGAGAAAGAATCCACTGGTCAAGAGAAAATAATCTTCTGAGGTCTGCCATTTAAGTTGCCTGTAAGTATGTGCTGGAGCACTATTCCTTTCCTACTGCCAGGATGAGCAGGGAGACAAATAATCAGGAACAAATTATTTAAAATGCAAGAGTGTCAGATGTTTCTTCTCCTCAGCACCAGGATGAAGGGTGGGAGAGCCCCCACCTGAAGAGGGAAGCAGCTGGAAGATGTGGAGCTCTGCCTGGGGATGGATGATGAGCCACATGAGAGCTTATGGGTTGGGATTAGCAGGCAGATGAATGCTGGCACCACTATGGGTGTCTGCTGATCACCTGATCAGAAAGAAGGAAATGAGGCCTTCTTCAGACAACACAGGAAGCCTCAAGTTCAAAGACACTGTCCATCGTGGGGGACTTCAATCACTCCACTACCTGCTGGAAGGACAAGACTCAGGTAGTTTCTGGAGTGTATACAATCATAAAATGGTAAGGGTTGGAGGAGACCTCTGGAGATCGAGTCCAACCCCCCTGCCAGAGCAGGGTCACCCAGGGCAGGACACACAGGAACAGAGCCAGGTGTTTTGGGAAGGTCTCCAGAGAAGGAGAATCCGCAGCCTCTCTGAGCAGCCTGTTCCAGGCTCTGCCACCCTCACAATAAAGTTTTTCCTCGTGTTGAGGTGGAACTTCCTGTGTTCCAATTTGTGACCACTACCTCTCATCCTATCACAAGGCAACACTGAAAAGGGACTGCCCCTTCTACTTGACCCCCACTCTTCAGATATTTGTAGATATTAATAAGATCCTCTCTCAGGCTTCTCTTCTCCAGGCTAAACAGCCCCAGGGCTCTCAGCCTTTCCTTATCAGAGAGATGTTCAAGTCCCTTCAGCATCTTCATAGCCTCCATTGGCCTCTCTCCAGTATTTCCCCGTCCCTCTTGAACTGGGGAGCCCAGAACTGGACACAACACTCCAGCTGTGGTCTCACTGGGGCAGAATAGAGGTGGAGGAGAACCTCCCTCAACCTGCTGGACACACTCTTCTTAATAACTCCCCAGCAGACCATTGGTTTTTTTTGGCCACAAGGGCACATTGCTGGCTCATGAAGAACTTACTGTCCACCATCAACGACAACTTTCTAACGCAGATGGCTGAGGAGCCAACAAGGGGAGACGCTGTTGCTCCTCAGGCTTGCCAATAAAGGAGAGATGTCTGGGGAAGTAAAGGTTGGCAGCAGCCACAGCTGCTGGGTGAGCAATGGTGAGGACCATTGCAGAAGGCAGGACCACAGGGAAAGCAAACACTGGCCCAATCACGGATCTGCTTGGAAAAATCTCATGACATATGGCTCTGGAGAGAAGTCCAGGAGAGCTGGTTGATTTCCAAAGATCACTTGTCTCCAAGCTTAAGATTGGTCCAACCTGATGAACAGGAAACCATGTAAAAGCCCTGAATGACACCACAAGATGTGTGGCATGGGGATTATGTTTCAAAGAAAGATAAACTCTACAAGTAAATCAGCAAATTAGACGACCACATATTCTTCTCTGGGAATCAGGGAGACAGCACACAATGAAATGCACAGCGAATCCCAGGGAGAGAATCAGAAAAACAGCTTTAAAAATACCATAAAAAATCCAGCTGTCATCACAAAAATTAATGGTGCCTTTTCTTCTTCTTTTTTTATGATTGTACTGATAAAGAAGAGAGCCTTGCTTCTCTGGAGTGCAGCTGAACAGCATTCATGCTTTGCAGCTTCCAGAAATGCAGGTCATGAGACATAGATGTTACATTTGATGATGAGGAACAGAAGCTATGGGTGCTTACAAAAAAAAGAGTTTAAAATTTGACCTCAAAAAACAGGAAAACAAACCTCAGGGATGTCTCTGAACATAGTCCAAAGTAAATAAAGAGAATGTCTTTGACCTGATTTTTCCAGATGAAACTTATCTCCTACACCTGTTTTCTGGCATAAACCCAGCTTTCTCCAGAAGTGATTCTGCTGAGAAAACAAAATAGATAAACAGATAAAGATGATGATCTTTGTAACATTCTGCTCTAGTTTGGGACGTTTGGTCTGTGTGCTCTGTGTACGCTGGGGTCAGACAGGCACGGGACAAAGACATGCCAGGAGTTGCAGAAAGACACTTAGAGTGAACTTCACATAGAAGAACTGCTCACGAAACAGCATCAAAGAGCCAGCAGCTCTGGTGTATATACTTTACTTGTCTGAGAGCTGTCCTGATGTGAACGATCCAAGCAGGACACCCACGAAGAACAGAGAGGTGCTCATGGGGCCTTTCCAGTCGCTGTCACACACGAGATTCCACTGTGGGGAGAGAAAACATGAGAGTCTTTTTTAATAAACAGGATTTCCCTTCTCTCTTGGTATGAAAACGTACCCTTTGGACAGAAAACCTCCACAGAGACACTAATAACTAACTGATGGCATGGCTGCAGCTCCATGGAAACAATGCAGCCCCTTAAACTGCTCTGGTTCTGCTGTTTTTGGAAAGAACAGCTCCCAAACTTAATTTACCTGCATGGGGTGAAGTTTGCCATTGAAAATCCACATTTCTAACTTAGGAGAAACTGAACTATAGAAACAAGAATGTGGAAAAAAAAAACAATTGAAAAAAAACTTCTTTATTATATTTTAATAGGGTTTAGAGAGATTGGAGACTGTTTGCTCCTCACTGGGAACCTAACTCATGTCAGTTATAATCTTTGGAATGCAAATTGAAAAGATTTCCAAAATGAAAACAAAAAAAAAAAGAAAAAATAGAGGAAGAAAACAAGATAATTATTAAATGAAGACTGCCATTGTTTCCAATCTCCTACCCACTTCGGGCTGATGCTTTTGAAATAACATCTGAGTTATTTTTGTATCTATACCAACAGCTATTATCGAAGGAGTCTTCATTTTATTTTGGTTAGCCAGGAGGGAAAAAAAGTGTGTAAATATTGGAAGGACAAAACCCAGCAGGGAGGCTTCATCCCCTGCCTCACTGCTGTGCTGTGACTGGAGCTGTTCCCAGAGCTCTCCCCTGGCACAGGGCAGGAGGGGCTGCAGCCCCACGGCAGAGAAATCTGGAGGCAGCCAACGCTTCTGATGTTGAGGCCAAACCCTCCTGAGCTCAGTTGTTCAACCAGCTCCCACGGGGCCCCTTCTGATGTTTTAGGGATGAAAACTTTTCTGTTTTGATCTGCCTTAAAAAGATTGAAACGAAAAGATTCACCCCGATACCAATAATGAAGACCCCTTGCTCCCCGATGACAAATGATTAAGTACAGTGTGTTTTCCTGACCATTTCTGAAAACTTTGCACTGAACACCCTGTAAGATCTGCTGGGTGTCCTGCTCCACCACCCACCTTGGCCGTGGTCCCGCACGGGGCACTGGCAGCGTTCTGCTCCATCTGCCAGCCCCCCGTACTTCACATTAAGCCTTGGCCTCCCAGAATTTGAGCCCTCAGCCTGTTCACAGTTCACATGACAACCTCGGCCTAGTGAACGGGTTATAGGTTGGAGGGTCACCAAAAACCACCCCCGAATGAACACCATCAGCAGTGGCCTTCGACTCCCAGATCCTTGTGACAAAACTCAGCCGAGCCGCTCCTAATTTCACAGGAGAGCATCCAGTGTTGAAACGGGACTGGAAGTTCTTCTAGAGATGAACGCTGTGCATTCAGAGAGGCTGTGCCCTCCTCGGCCCCCGTGTACCTTCAGCTTCCCACCCTCACACTACCTTATGAATTCATCCCATCATTCTTAATGTTCAAGGTCATGAGAGCAAACAAAGCGCACCTTCTCCCACCGTGTACCTGCATGCACATCGCTTCTGGAAACCACAATCAGACTCAGCAAAGGAAGGGTTACTCCTGAAAAACCTCCATACATCCCAACGTTAGTCTTGCCCGTTCTCCCCAAACCTTCCCAGCCCGAAGCAGAAGCACTCCGTGGGATGCTCCAACAAATCCTACCAACACCACCCATTACAGAAGGTCCTTTCTAACACGCTAATTGCTTATGCAAGAGCTTTAACTTACTGGAGTTACCAATATCGTTTGGCTTAAAGGCTGTAATTAACCTCTATAATTAAATTGATATCCATTCAACAAAAGCTGTACGTTCTGTGATGACCACAGAGGGCTAACCCAGCCATGAAGCTTCAGCAAAAAGGACCTGGCAACTTGCAGACACGCAGCAAATGATGAAATTGAAATAGGCTGAAGGTTTGTGTTTATCACTGGCCTTCATACGATGACATTGATCAGGAAATAAAACCCAAAACATCCACAAATACAAATCCTGCACCAGTAAAGACTCGGCTACTCACAAAGAATCATCTTTGTACCAGCTACTGAAGCCAGACATCTCCAAAACCAGAACTGAACTCTAACTAGGCAAACACCTAACTCGGTGATTCATCTCCTACCATTACTAAGTCATTATTTCCCAGCTGACCTGCTGATCCACGAGTCAACCACCTCCTTTCATTTACCTCACACCCCCTGCTTTGGCACAGGGCTGCACAACCCTTGGCTTTCCAGACAGTGCCGTGTTTGTGCCCAGGGACAAACGTCCTTCAGACCCCTGAGGTACAGACGCTGCTTGGAAAAATTCATGGTATTAAAATGTTTCGCGCTGTTCTGCCAGAAGCTTCTTGCCTTGGCAGGTGGAGACATCAGCCCTTAAAATGTGGCAATGGTTACTGGCTTGTTTTTCTGTCCGCTCTGTGAAAGCTGTTGTGCTGAACGTCAGTTGAACCGGGCACCAAAGTGAACGTCAGCATCAATTTTCCAAAGGCAAACTACTTTGGTTGTGCAATATCAGCTATTTACAGCTCCCACAGATGCACAACAACCAGAACAAAAGGATTTTAAGGTCTGTTACCCCTTGCTCCAGTAAACGAATGCTCCAGTCTTCAACTTTTTCATGACTCATCAACAAGGTCTATGATACTGCCTGCTAATCACGGTGGCATCAGTCTTCCAGAACCATTCTGCACCCAGACCTGTCCCTCAACTGCATGTTGTCCAAGAAGAAATCACCCGAGCATCACTGCTAGACCAGCACTGCAAAGAGATGCCACCACGGGAGTAGTTACTGATTAAACCCCGCTGCTGGCAGTGCTGTTTGGACACAGGATACTGCGACCCAGTGCTCCAAAATCATGTGCTATTTTCACATCTTGGTATCCTCGGGGTTGGCCTGCTGGCTGGAACGGCCTTTGCCCCAGTGAATGAGATAAGGTTAACCTCAGCGAGGGATCGCCGCTCCAAACAGGAGGAAAACATTTCAGTTCTGCTTCAAACACCAGCTGCTGATGTTGAGGAGCATCAAGCTCCTAAACACTGATACCCAGCACCCAAGGCAGGACACAGAGCGGGCTCACTCCTTCTTATCATAACTTCAGAAGAACACATCCTTCTGTTGGAATGTCATCTTCTCACTCAGACAGCTTGCAGATACTTTGGGTTGTGGCTACTTCCTAAACAATTCACCAAGCTGGGGTGATGGCATCAGCCTCACACCCAGGAGCAATAATTATGCATCAGAGGCAAGCTGCATGGTGAGATAGGCAGATCCACACTGGATTCCTGGCTGGTTCGACACTGGTGAGCACGGATGGGAAGAGAGGAGGAGGAAAAGTGAAAAGAGACAGCCTGAAAATGTGGGCAGCTTGGGGGACAAGGGCGAGGGGACACCACAAGGGAGAGGGGTTGAAGCAGTTGCTTCTTGAGCACAACTTTGGGGCCGGAGTATGAAACGGTCCTATTTCCAGCCATCACATAGACATCTCTTCAGGAAAGCACTTTCCAAGTTCTGCTTAATCTCTCACATGAGAAGGAACTACCTGGAACCACATCTCCGACACCCACACTATGAGGAGAGCTGGAAAACACAGAATAAAACCCTCGAAACTGCTCCTTCTGATCTCCTCCCTCCCCACCACATTTTATGAGCTTCCAGCCCTTTATCACAACACAACACAAAGGAGAAGTATTATTGCAGCTTCAGCCAGAACCACACTAAGCAGCACACGTACAAGTGTATTAGTCTTGCTAGACTGGTATTTCCTGTACTCCACCTTACACCCTGCCAGCCTGAAACTGGGCACTACTGCAACCGCTCCATCCAACACCAAAACTACCCGACAATTCCCACACAAACCACAATCACGATGAAATTCAGACTCCGAGATGAAATCTTTGAATTCTTTAAGCTGCAAATTGTGGGACAACCTCCAAAGCATAAACCAACTAAAATTGCAAGTTCAGGCAGGCAAGATGCCCCGGGGTCCAGCTGAAGCTACTGCCGTACCACAAGTCAAAAACATCGCTCCTCTCCGTTCTCCAGGCTCTTTGAAACCTTAAGGGGTAAAGGCTAAATTCCCATGTCCAGGCTCTGCATCTGCTGCACCTACAGAACCCCAGTTGCCTTGAAAAAGAGAGCTGGCACTTCACAGATCACCACCAGTAAACCCTGGGATGGCTCTCATCCAGCCACGAAGCAGATCCCTTATCCTGCCTCGGCTTTGCTGCAGTTGGAGCTTCTTGCAAGAGGTGACAAAACAGGACACAATGAAATTCTAGCTGCTGACAAGGAGGTGCCTGTCCTATTGCAGCATAACATCTGGCCAGTCTTTTTTGTGCATCACGACATGGGAATCCCAAGTCCAATTAGAGGGGAGCTCTTCAAACCGTCAAAGCAGCATCACAGCGAACAAATACACACGCACCACCGCCAAACACGGCTGCAGAGCTACAGAAGTAGCTGCAAGGCCACCAACAATATTATTTAGGACCTCGCTTGAAAAAAGAAAGTGAGTTTGTCAGATGACAGGCAAGTGATCCACTGCAGGAGTGCCCACACGTCCCCGCTGCCGCGATCAGAATCCTAAACAAAGACCAACTATGACAAAGACAAAGAACTTTGCGAGCCTTGCTCGGTTACACCCCTGCCATACAAAGAAAAGCCTTATAGGAAAAGGAATTTTTACAGCTATGACAGATCATGACCTCCCATTTCTTTATTAAAAAACAAAACCCAAAACGCTTTTTCCCTTTCCTGCTGAGAATAACACACGTGACTGAAAAATGAAATGGGATAGTCCCATGCACTAATATTTTCTTTTAACAATCAACATGTTAACAAGCATCTGAAGCCAATCCAATGCCCTGCATTCTCTCTCCTGCCACTTGCTTCTCTCTTCGAGGAGAGGCAGGTTCTTCAGAAGAATCTCACAGCCTCACCACTCGGTGCTTACGACTCTCAATTTGCAATCTGGTCTTGTTTTTACCCACCTAAATGTTCTCTTGAGAGAGCCCAGTGTTGTTAAACACCCTTTCCTCAGAAAAATACATGTGTATATTCCCAAGACTTAGAAGTTCTAGATGTTACATTGGAGATCGTTATCTAAACATAAACAGAGCTCTGTGCCTACAAATGATACAATTCCGCTCAAATTCTCCCCTTGTAGCTGTTTGCAGTTCTTACAAAGGTAAAACTGACACCGAACAGGAAGGAAAGAGCCAAATATTTTATAATTCCAGTGTGGAAACTTAACTCTCTCCTGTACATCACGTTTTTGAGACGGCTGGAGAAAAAGGGACATCAGACACCGAGAAACACGAGCTGAGCTTCAATGTGAAGGCGGCATAGTGGGAACGTTCCCCTGTCACCAACTGTCCACTGTTTCCATTTTAACACTATCATCTTCAAGCCTATCACTCTTTTTAAGAGTAATTACAAAGAATAATCACAAATAATAATAATAACGCTCAATAACACTAATCCTGTTTTCTGTCGCAAGGTCAGAAACGTCTGTACTTTGTACCATTCTGAGGAGTCCTGCTTAAATCACACCTTGGAAACCTCAGTGTTCTACAAGTACTTCCACACATCTGTCAGACATCGATATTTACTTCCTAAACGGAACCCAGACTTTTTTCCTTCTTCTGACAGGACTTAATGCTAAGATTTTGCACGTGCAAGTCACCTAAAGGCCCTTCCGTAGCTCTATCGGCTCCTGAGGCTCAGAAGTTGTCAACGTGAACTTCAGACAGAAAACCAAGCAGATATCAATCTGCAGGGAGAGAGAGGATGCATCTGGTTTGAAAGATGAGGAATAACGGCGATGACTGACACGAACGAAAGCTTCGGTGAGACCTGCACCTGGCTGACGGGGCTTGAGCTGCGCTTCGGCTGCTAGCTCCACTCTCGGCAAAGCCTGTGGGAACGGCAACGTCCAGCACGAGCCTGTGGGTTTGTTTCGGTAAAGCCAAGCCACACACCCCTCGCAGCAAAGGGGGAACCTCCAAATCTCTAGCTGGACAGCTGCAGCTCGGTGCCCGTTTGCGCCACTCCGGCTGTCACCGCCGCGGTCTCCTCCACTCGCCTCCTGAAGGTTTGGCGTGTGCAGGGGATGGGAACCCCTGGGTCCTTGCTCATCTGCTCAGAACTTCCCCTCCTTGCACACCCGGCTCCGTGCCGAGCCTCGGGCATCCACGCGCATCCTCCCCCTGCAAAAGCCACCCAGGCCCTCGATCTTGCACCGAGCACCAGAGGTGTAGAGCACGCAGCTCTGGAGCACGTCACCTGCACCCAACCAACTTCAAACTGGTGACAACGCCAGGAGTTCTTAGAAGTTGGGTGTGCGTAGACAAAACGGGTGTTTATTTCTGTTTTGGCCTGTAAGAATGACTGCTGTATGGACTTGAACCTTTCGAGTGCTGTATCAGCTAACATCCTCTCATTAGATCAGATTTCTAGTCCACTCATGCTCTTAATAACTCCACTGCTCCATTCTATTCCCAGATATTCAGTGTAGCTCCATAACAGACAGGACTGGCAGAAGTCAGCTCTTTCCTTAATTACCCTGGCTTTACTCCTTTTACTACCATATATTAACTTCTATTATTCTTTTTTTTGGATTTATGAGGGACTAAGAATGACAGAGATGGCTTCTTGAGGGGAAGCAAAGCTTTTCTTATCCTCCAAGCAACAGCATTTCAAAAAGTAAAGGACAGAAGGGGGTTTTGTTACAGCGGCTCATTCTGCTGTTAGTGTGAGAAAAGGAAGTCTCTCTTCCAATGGGAGGGAACTGAATGTTTTCAGTCTCCCCTGAAAAGCAGAACCACAATCGAGGACTTTCTCTAAAGCAATGAAAGATTCAGCAAAAAGCTTTCTTTATAAAAAAAAAAGAAAAAAAGAAAAAAAGAAAAAAAGTCCCCCTTCCCCCCCTCCCAGAATAGGCTACGGAAATCTGGGACAAAGGTCCTCATGATTATTCAACAAGTTAGAGATACGCAATCAAACACAAGATTAGTGAATCATAAAAGCAGCAGCACCCAGCCAAAAAAACTAAACAAGTGTTAACACTGAAAACCTGCAAGTATGTGAAAGGCCAGGGTTCTTCCAAAACTCCCTGAGAAGCATTAATATTAAAAAGAGGGAGGGAAAAAAAAAAAAATACTGCCTCAGTGCAGGATGTCTGGGCAGCCAAACATTACCTCCCACAGACACAAGCCATCTGCCAAACCACACAGACAACGGGGCCAGAGCTGCTCGGCAGCACAACGTTACCAGCTCCTGTTTCTTATAGATTCTACAACTCCCGGATGATCCCCTGACAGCTCAAGATGTTTTAATCTACCCCGAGCCAAAACTCAGCAAAGAAACTCCAGAGGCAAAGTACTGGCTGAAACGGTGTCTAAAGCAGGTCGGGGCACTTGGAACTAAACCCATACGTTCACCAGCCCTGTGAAGATGCCAACTGCCTCCTGCTGTACTAAGGACACCTCTGCCTTCAACAACAGTGTTATTTCAGCAATGACCAGGGTCTAGAAATTCAGAGCAGCTTTTTCTGCAGGAAGACAGCAGCTCTTCAGAAATAGGTGAGGAAATGGTTTGTGTCAGAGCCACTCTGCTCTGCGTGTGTTCAATGGAAGTTTCCAACAGCTCCAGTGCCACCATTTCCACACCTCGCTGTGCCTCCATGGCTCCTCTCGCATCCTCCCTTTCTCACTCCCTGTCCTCCTCCTCAGGAAGATTTCTGTGCTCAGATCAACTTACGTTCAAGTGCTCACATCCATCACTATCCAAACACCCATCACTATCCAAACACCCATCACAACCCATTTTGCAAAGCAAGGAACGAAGTCAAATGTACTTCCAGCTTTGTAAAACTTGTCCGTGGGCACAAACGGGCCACAGGACTGGACAAATGGTTTGTGTTGGCCTCCTGAAAAAAAGAGATAGATGTTTTGAAATGCAGCTATTCCTCAAAATCCATCTCCTTGTATCTTAACTCAACCAGCACCTAGAGGTCTGTACAGCTTCCACCTGAAACAAGAAGAACAACTGGCACAGCTTCAACTGTGGTTGGTTGCCCTGACCACAGACTTGACTCAGGGGGTGGGTGTATCTGAGCAGATGCGAACCTGAACCTGTCCTGGCAGGTGAGTGAGGACACCAAAGCCGTGACCGTGACCTGAGCGGAGGCATCGTGGTCACATGGCAGAGTTCAGGGTCCTTTTGGACACATCAAACCAGGGCTCCCTGACCACTAGCATTCTGCACATCTCAGGCACACCTCGCTGCATCTTGCACAACTCGGGGTGACCTCTACTGGGTTTTTTTGTTGGTTTTGGGTTTTTTTTCTGAATGACTGAACTGAACCCCCCGTCCCTGTGCTGCCCCTTGCTCCAGGCCACCTGTACAGACTCCAGATGAGCCCCCCAGGTCACGCTGGGCAAGGAAACGCGTTGCGCCGGGCGCCCACTTTTGCAAGTGGAAGCAAGCAGGCGGCCTCAAAATGATCTCAACGTGGCAAATTTAACACGTGAAGGGACCCCAGACCCTGGGAGAGCTGTGCCGCAATAACCACACGCTCCTCGGTCCTCCCGGCGCAGCCTCCCCGCGCCTCCCGCTGCGGGACGGCCCCGTTCCCGCCGCTCCCCCCCCGCCCCGCTGAAGCCCCCGCGCACCTCGGTGACGATGGTGGAGCGGTAGACATCGCGGCTGTACTCCCAGCCGTCCAGGCACGGCTCCTGCTCCAGCGACTCCAGCTCCACGTCGGAGCCGGGCCGCAGCCCCAGCGCCGAGAAGTTGGCGAGCGCGGCCAGGCGGTAGCGGCGGCAGCGGCTCGGAGCCTCCCGCCCGTCCCGCAGCTCCAGCGGGATGCTGGCGTTGAGCCACTCGCCGCTCAGGTTGGCCCCCGGGGGCACGGCGCACCGGTGCTCGGGGGTGCCGGCCAGGAAGACGATGGAGAGGCCGTTGAAGCCGTTGGGGATGATGCTGGCGCTGAGGAGGAAGAAGACGAGGCGCTGGAAACGGCCCCACTCGCCCAGGAAGGCGGTGGCCGCATCGTAGTCGCGCATGGCCCGGCCGAGCTGCGGCCGCCGCTACCTGCGGGCTCCGTCTGCAGCGGGGAGGAAGCGGCCGCCGCACAGCCCGCCTTGCTCCGAGCCATGGGCCGGGCCTCGCCGGGAGGGGAGCGGCCGGGGGTGGGGTTTGCAGGCGGAGGCCCCTCAGGTCGGGCCGGCCGCCGTTGCCGCGGGGAAGCCGCCGTCGGCCCTGCACGGTGCGGCCCCGAAGCGGCCGCCGCGGCCCGGCCCGGCCCAGCCGGCTCCCGGCATTCCTTTCGCACGCCCTGGAGGCGCGGCGGGGGCTCGGCCCGTGAGGCGAGGCCGTGCTCGGCGCCGGCTCACAGCGCTCCGAGTCGCGCTGCGCCGCGGCGGGGGAGGCTGCCTGGGCCGGGCCTCGCCTCGCCTCTCGTCCCCGCCGACCCGAGCCCAGCCGAGGCGGCCTGGCGAGGCCTGAGGGAGAGCGGGAGAGGCCAGGCCTGCCCTCGGGCAGCTCCTCGGGCTGGAAGAGGCGGCCCCGGGGGATGCCGGCCGCTCACAGAGGCTCTCTCTGCTTTGTAGCGCTGCTCTTTGGCGGCCTCTGGGCGAGCATCGCCCTGGCCCGGGGCCGCTTTCCAGCTCCCCACCAGGCACCCAGCCCAGGCCCGGCTCGGTGGTGTGTCCCCTGCCTTCTGGGGTCTCCTTGTCAGAAGCAGCTCATTAAAACGGGCGTCAGATCACTTATTTAACACCCAAAGGGTTCAGGAATGGGGCTTGAGATTAACCGAATCATTCAGCTGCCTGCAACCCCCAGGGCTTAGCTGAACCAGCCCAGGGTTCTTTGGTAAAGGCATCGGTTTGCGTCATTGCCACGGATAAGCCAAGAGTCTTCACCAGTTGTTTTGCTTATGGGGTGACCAAAGGAAGGCATCTCAATGCAAGTGCAAGTGTTAAATAATGGTTCCAGTTGTTTTGCTTATGAGGTGACCAAAGGAAGGCATCTCAATGCAAGTCCAAGTGTTAAATAATGGTTCCTTGCCTTGTCTCCATCTGCAGCAGCACCTTCCCTCAGATGCCCATCAGCAGGATCATCTATAGCTGTATAAAGGTTTTGCTGAGCATGATGCTATTTTCTGAGGGAATATGCAGTATATGTTTCACAAACAATAATAAGTAATACTCTATTCTGAGGCCAAAAATCACAGCTCATTCCCTAACAGCACTGTCAGGAAGATTATATCTCAGTTAAGAAGCTGCTTGAGCCGTCAGCGCAGAAATTGGCCTTAGAATCGTAGAGTGGTGGAAGGTGGAAGGAATCTCTGGAGATCCTAGAGTCCAACCCCCCTGCCAAAGCAGGACCACCCGGGGCATGTCGCTCAGGAACGCATCCAGATGGGTTTTGAAAGTCTCTAGAGAAGGTGGCCTTGCACTCCAGCAGGCTGAATCACATTTCTGATGGGCTTTTTTTTTGGCTGGCGTTTTCCCCACCTCTAATCTCTAAAAGCCGAGCATACACCTTTTACAGCATTTTTAAATGCTTGCATTTAATAAGAGCTTTTGTGCCGTGATGGAATTGCACAGCTGTGAAAACTCTCAAAGGTGGGAAATGAGATGAAGTTAAACCTCAAAATCATCCTTGAGCCTGGTTGGGGGCTGTGTCAGGGTCTCTGTAGGATTGAAGAGTCAGAAATGAGGCATCTGAAAGCCAGAAAAACTGTACTACACCATAAAAGTCTTCCTGTGTGGAAGAGCTTATTTTAGGGTTATTTTTTCATATTTTATCCCTGCTATATACATTTAAGATTACTTCTTTATGCAAAGTGTTACACCCAGGAGACTTTATTCTTCAATTCCAACCCACACAGAAAGCCAGATAATACAAGTGCCAGGGCACGATTTTATTACAGAGTAGACCAAGGTTAATGAGTGGTAATGACTACAGCATCTTATCTGGTTTAACAGGTCCCGTAAGCCAGCCGAGGATCAAAGGTTCCACAGAGACACCCAAGTGAATGTGACAGAGGTGACAGCCAACACGAGTTTTCTGACACACGGAAAACTCCCTGAAGAGTGCAGCCAGAGGCACAGATAGCTCACTAGCAATAAATCTGATTTCCTGCCAGTAGTTACTAAACCAGTGCTGTTTTCTTCAGCTTTACAGTTAAAAAAGAAATAAAAATAGTAACTCTCCAGCAACTGGCACTACAGACTCCTCCCTTCCGCAGACCATCGCTCTTGGGGTTTCTTCAGAAATCCTCATGCAAGCCTGGGAAAGAGGCTGGCAGAGGACAAAAATTCTCCTTGCCCCTGTTTTATCGCCTGCAGCAACCTCCTCCTCTCGTTTTTACTGTGCTCAGACACCGTAAGGCCTTGTAAGAACACCCTGTGCTCTTCAGAAAGGCATTCTGCTCTTGGGAAAGATTTGATTTGATTTTATTTAAAACCTGCCATTAAAAATACTGAAATGTGACACTAGCTTGAGATCAATGGTAGAAGCCAGAAAAAATGAGACTGATTAAAACAAGGCATTTAAAAAAATAACACAACCCCTTTTCTTATTTAAAAAAGGAAAACTGAGGTTTAAGATACTACAAAGTTCAAGAGTACAAAAATATTTGCCTTTTAGAAATACCCAAGCCTACGATCACATAAAATACATCTCAACTTAATATAAAAATCTTCATAAAAATACGTCAACCTCTGTTTAACCACATGCTCAAACCTGTCCTACGCCGATATAAAGGTTTTGTTGAGCAATTTAGTTATGTCTAAACAGCTATTCTAGAGATTAACTTTGCAATACGTAAACCCAAGATTAAATACTGCTGTTATTAGAGAAATCCAGCTTGAGAAGGGATGAGAACATCAGGGGGGGCACGAGGGGGTGGGTCACAGGACAACGGCTGCCTCATGCCACGTTACATTTGTGGCAGAAGCACAACTGCAGAAAATTAATACGAAAGGAAATAGTATTTCTGCATCCCAAAGAGCTGCTTGAAATAATTACACCAGTTCTTTGCATTTAAATGTTATAAAGCTTGATAACTTGTGCTTGAAATTACAAGGGAGAACCTCATTCCTGGGACAAATGCCAGCAGAAGACAACTTGCCGTGAACTCGCCTATTAAAGATGAGACAGGGTGATTTTGTTGGTCCTCACAGAAGGTGAATCCTGTCTGGTTGTTATTTATAGAGGATATACATCAGTCTACCAGGCCTGACAGACTTGGTGTGGCTAAGATGTGCATGCACAGCCAATAAATAGCAAAATAAAAGGTTTAAATTTTTTTTTCCTCAAACTCTGTAGTGTTCTTGAAACAGTAGTAGCACAACTCTTAAGCTCTACAGTCGAGTTTTCATCCAACCTAGCTTTGCTGAACTTCTAAAATCGCACCCCTAACATGTAGGATTTGTAAAACAAAACACTGGATTTCTTGGCTTTGTTGCTTTGAAAACACCGTGGTCCCAAATTACCCTTTTTTTTTGCATTTTGAACAGTTGCAGGTGAACATCCCCAGTACAGAACATCAGCTTTTGATGGGTAACAAAAACTCTTTCCACTGTCAATAGTACAAAGGTTTTGCAGAGGCTTCTGAAACCTCAGTGTGCTTTCTCTGAAGGTAAAGAACAATGTGGTATGGATTCAAAAGGGAAATTAATGCTTTGGGAAAAAAAAAAAAAACAAACCAAAACAACACAAAAAACCCAAGTGATCTATAAAACTGCTTCTGCTGATAGACCATGAACAACCTGAAAGCCAAAGCGGCACGGCACACTTGGGTAGGATCACCGATTGCTAAAGCCCAGGTTTTCTTTGGAAAGGGGGCAGGGCTCACCAGAAGGTCAGCAAACCCTAGTCCTGTCTGTGCTAAGGGCTTCCTCCCATCCCCAAAGACACTGAACATTCATGAAGCCCAAGGATTTCAGAGGGCTCGGGCTCAATGAAGAAGCGTCAGCTCTTACAGGGACAAGTGCATCGCGGGTCCTGGGGAAAGCAAGCGACATCCGAAGATACTCTGATGTCTTGTTTAAAAACCACACCCTTGCAGTGAAATCCTTGTTTGCCTTGCTACAAATTCTGATCCCACTTGGTCTATGGGGCTTTGGTCACAGCCGGGATCCTTCCTTTAGAGTCGTGTGCTAAGATTTTCCAAGGCAGACACCCAGCCCCCCTTCATCCAGTTAACACCTAGTGAGAAAACCCACCGACATTACTTTTGCTATCTTTTTTTTGTTTTGTTTTGTTTTTTAACCTTTAAGCAGCTTTCACTGAGAACCTGACTGACTGGAGTCCTTGCTGTGTTATTCCTAAGGCTCATTCCTAGCTTACTCCTCAAATCAACCACGTTCAGCCCAGGCAGGCCCCCATTTCTCAACGGGGACTGTACCTGCTGAGAAATCCCAGGTATTGGGACACTGAATTACAGACTAAGAGTCCTATGGGAGTAGACAGCATCTCTTCAGGGAACTATGGATTTGGGTACAGCAGCACAGGGGTTAATAACTATGGTGCAGTAGCATTGACTGTTGGGTGTGGTTTTGGTTTCTTCTGGCAGAAAATGCAGTTTGAGATGATCTTGTTCTTCTTTCAGCCCTTCAGAGTGTGCATTCTTCTTCACAAGGGAGTTACCAGAATTTTAGGACTCTCCTTGGAACTCCTAATGCCAGTGGTGTATTGCCCGTTTCTGAAACTGAAAGCAAGTAAAAGACTGAGAAGCTAGAGAACATGTTAAGGGTGTCAGCAGAACACTTCCCCTTCCTAATTGGCACTGCTAAAATAACCACATTACACTAATTACATAAATATTTAAATATATATTAATCAGAAGAAATGGATTGCTCTGTAAAGTCTGCCTTTACAGACAGCAGAAGCAGTCCAGCAAACAACACGTGGAACTTGAATGTCATTCAGTGACTGTCATTCAGTTACCTCAGCCTGTTCATGCAAGAAGCCTGCGAAGGGAATTTGGTTTGAACCCCATCCCTGGGAGTGCTCAAGGGCAGGTTGGCTGGAGCTGTGAGAACCTGCTCTAGTGGGAGGTGTCCCTGCCCATGGCAGGGGGTTGGAACCAGATGAGCTTTAAGGTCCCTTCCAACCCTGACAATTCCATGGTTCTATGATTTCTAGCTACAGCTCATCCACTGTAAAGCCAAAAAGCCCTACAGTTAGACACATGAGAAGTCCCTAATTGTGATCAAGGGCCCTTATCAAGGAACCTGGACAGAGAATTCTTATTCTGGAAGCAAGACAGCTCCTTATACCATACAGGAATGAGATATAGGCAATTCCACCCTTTCCAAGCTATTATTGCTTGTAAGAGCAAGTTGGGTTCCAGTGCAACTTCTCACTAAGCTGGATGGCAGCGGTGAAGCTGCACTTTGGATAATTCAGTTTCCCTCTGCTGCTTCCAAGCATTTTCCTCCCACGACAGTAACTCAGGAACACCATCCATCTCCACCACCCCAGCACCAGAAAGTACATGCGTGGATCTCAGTGGAAATGTTTTCTCAGGGTACCCTAAATGACAATGGTGGTGGGGCAAGGGAACTGTCACTGCTTACAGCTAAGCCAGAAGAAAGGCTGTCCTGGTGTGCCTCTAGCCCAATGAAAGAGGCTAGAATATCAAAACCCCCTGTTTTAATTTGGAGTAGTTCTGAATGAACTTACATCGAAAAAGTAAAGTGGTTTGTAATGTAAATCATCCTACTAAATGAATAGTTTCGATGAGGAGTTAAGGAGAGTGAGTGATATAAAAGGGTGTTGGCCTATAAAAGGTGTTAGGAGATAAGAAGCAACAGCCTCAAGGTAATGTAAAGGTCAGCCTTGCTTTACGAGTGCCCACTTCCAAGCACGTCAGCTCTTGGGTTCAGGGATTCTGAAGAAACTGCATAATGCCCATGTCTGTCAAATGAACAACCAAACCCAAAAATAAACCTAAAGGGCACTCGGACAGCTTTGAAGTTTTGCAGTGGATCTGATGGAACACACCGACTGATTGTGAAAAGGCACTTGTGTAAAAAGAGGTCTCGAGTTCTCGTGATGCATGGGGTGAGGGACAGCTGCCTTACCATTTCACCTTCAGCACCTGCTCAAAGCTCTCGGGCAGAGGATTGCCGTAGCTCTCCGGGAGGAACAGGGTAAGGATCCCGATCAGCACAGTCAGGCTTCCCATCAGGATATACGGCAGGAACCTGTCGTAGGCACCTGGCAGAAGACAGGACGTGACGACAGTGCTTAATGTCCACCATCAACAAACCCACGTGCACAATGTATATTCCACACATGGCTGGAACGCGGAATTAATTTGGAATAATTAGCTGAAATCTTCATAAATATCAAAGGTGAATCCAAAACTGAGTTACATCTGTGACCTGCCAGCAAGTAACAGGATGCTTCTATTTGAAAACTTCACTCTAGGATGGTTACCACCTACCACCAGTTTCATGCCATCCCCCACGTTTGGGTAGCAGCTAATAGTGGGGTTTTTTACACATTTTCACCTGGGATAGCCAACATCTCTGTAAGGTAACAGCTCTGCTGGGATCGCTGCTGCAGTCGTGGCTAC
Source organism: Todiramphus chloris collaris (assembly GCA_025345505.1). Lineage (NCBI taxonomy): Eukaryota > Metazoa > Chordata > Aves > Coraciiformes > Alcedinidae > Todiramphus > Todiramphus chloris. The sequence goes on along the minus strand of JANVCC010000135.1, from coordinate 3,255,497 downwards.
TACACTGTCATCGGGAGCCAAATCCTCCGTTGAATAATTCAATATGAGGGGATAACTCTTAAGTGACCAAGCATTCATCAGCTGTCTGGGGCTGTGCATCCTGCTGGGCTTGTGCAAAAGAAGGGAAGAGATGGAGGGCAGCTGAATAGGCCAATTTTGGATTAATGGGCCATTAACAGGGGAATCCTTAAATACTTCCCTTATTGAAAAGCTGGAGAGGATCAGGCCTCTGTGACAGACAAGAGGCTCTGACCTTGGTCTACTCGGAATATTATTTTGGACTAGAAGGCAGCAGCCGCTGCCAGCAGCCTGAAGCCAGAGCACAAGTGTTTGGGCAGGATGCAAGAGCTTCAAGTCACAATAACACAGCAATGAAAAGGTCTTTCAGAAAAGGGATTAGCTGGGAGTTAAAAGCATTTAAGGTAGAGAAAGTCCCAAACTGGACTTGACAGCTTTATTTTCTAGTTGGGATAGAGCAGTAGGCTTTAGAATATATGGAATAAACTAGGATTAAAGTGAAGACCCGTGGGTATTCCACACGGAGCCAGCGTTTGTGATTTGATCTGTTCTGTGCTCGTGAGCTGGATGAACTGCGAGGTCCTAATTTAGCTGTAGAAAATATCAGCAGCTGATGAGTTTTCCCTAAAACGTCCTAAAGTTTAGGGAACTATTCTAACAATAGGAACAAGATTTCTTTAAAGGCTGAGCCCACAGAACCCTGGGAGATAAAATCCAAAACCCAACAGTAAAAACTTTATCCTGTCCACATCTCCCTGTTGCACTGTTCTGCAATGGAGACTGAAGACCCTACAGAGCATCACAGTCCTGCTGCCCCTTATACTTGATATTTGCATGCTACAAGTGTGAAATAAAGACAAGGTATTTCTTCTCTGCAACTTGAGGATCGTGTACTTTTTAAAAAGAAAAAAATAAAAGATTTACCAATCAATATTTGTGCAGCACTCAGAATGTGTTGGCAGCGAGGGTCAAATTAAAGCCTACAAGGAAATCAATAATTCTGCTACAGACCAAGGCAGGAACAAAAAGAAAAAGCAAAATGAATGCTGAGATGCCTGGCTTGGTAACAAAAAAAAAATTAAATAAATCACTTAATGGTCACAATTAAACACACTTTTGTGCTGCTAGATCTGTATGTTTTCCCTGTGTTGCTTTAGAGAGCACAGAGTCAGGGGACGTTTGGATTCCTGCCTGGTTCATCTGCTCCTGACATAACCATCTTGGGATTCGCCTGAAGAGCATGGTGCAATGAATTTCCTTCTGCTAGATTTCCTTACTCACAGGATCACTTCCTGTCACGCCATCCTGGGAAACTAACTGGTGTCCCACTGGTAACACCCATGGCCAAGATAGGCACCTTTATCATCCCAGCAGCTCCTCTTGCATGGTTTATAAACAGCATCGTTGTCTTGGACCAGCTCAGCCCCACTGGTGCTGTATGAATGGTCCCTAGCTTCAATAAAGGAAAAAAGGGTGAAACCCAAGGTGTTACGCTTCATGTCTACAGTGTAAACCAGTGATCTCAGACTCAAGATAAGAGAAAGGACTGAAAAACAACACATGAAGGGACTTGAAGCTGAGCCTGTGCTGCAGAGGCTGGGATAACTTCTCTGGGCAGTTGCGTGGTGCAAGGCAAGGAAGAGAGGGTATCTCACCCAGGTAAACGAAGTAAGGAGCGATGATGCTGCCTAGCCTGGAAGCTGTGGAAGTGGCTCCGACTGCCATGTTCCGCACCAGCGTTGGGTATAGCTCCACGTTGTAGACATAAAGCATTGAAAACGCGGCTGTGATGCCAAATTTTCCAAGCATCACCAGGCTGACAGACAGGATGTTAAAATCTGGAGGAGAAAAAAAAAAATAGAATCAAGGTGAATAAACAACCAAACAAGCCCCTGTGCCAGTCACTTGTATTTCTTTTACATCCCAAAGAACGTATTGTGGTTTTATTTCCGGCAGTTGTGGGTGTTTTGGTTTGGTTTTGGGGGTTTTTTTTAAATTATACAAGGTCTTAGCCCCATCCTTGGCTCCAAACTTCCCACTGAGCAGAATGGAGTCGCTCAAGTTATTTTGTACTTTTCAGATTCTGGTTCTTTCCCTGTAAAATAGCATTCTTGAAAGGGAACAAAGCTCTGAATTGCAAAGCACAAGCTTAATTCCACCCCTTTCTCACAAAATCCCATGGAGATTTACACACAGTGACGTCCGGAAGACTTGCAGGTTTTTTTGACCTCTACGCACAACCAGGTAAATCACAGTTCACTTTTGACTCTCACTTTGCGAGCTGGTTTCCCTGAACTATAAAATAATCTCAGTAACTGGAAACAATAAACGAGAGCTGTGCATGACTCAGCATATCCATCTGCACTGGAAACAACCCCTGCAAGGGATCAGCTCAATCAACTTTAGGAGTTGAGGTCAAGTTCACGGTTTCCAGTAATTTTACGGACGTGTTAGACAGCACCCTAAAATACTTCCAACATTTTATAGACTCGAGCCACACATTGAATCTTGTACCTGCAGGAACCAGCTGGATGAAGAGGACAACACCTCCCCCCAAAAAGAAGGTGCCCGATAAGGAGTAGCGTCGCGGGAGGGAGCGGAGGAGAAGCCAGGCAATCACGTAAGCTGGGACTTCAATAACAGCCGAGAGGAAGCAGTTGACGTAGGCATTGCCATGCCAGTTTGGAGTGCTGAGGGACAGGCCAAAGTAACCAACTGATGTGAAAAACCTGAGAAAAAGCGGTAAACCCAAATTATTCCAGAAACACCAGTCTCTGAACACCTCCAGTGTTGCCTCAGATGTTGTTACAAAAATAGGATGTCGCGAAGCATTGCCACAGGCATCGTGGCTTTAAAAAAAAAAAATGACCCAAGATCTCAGTGGCAACCCCATCTTTCTAATTCTGTCATCCCTTCCAGTGACTGCATCCACAGCGGCTTGAAGAGACCTCTGATTTCTCGGTCCTTCCTCTACCAAGTAAAAGGCTTTGTGGAAGTCGCTCACAAAGGCTTTTTCACTGCAACGGACTCATTAACAGCACAATGAAATAACTCTTGACAACTTCCCACGCCAACTACGTTCCTACTTGTAGCCAACTCCAGTGGCAGGATCTCCCACCCTCAGCAGTTCCATTACAGCTTATTTAATCTTCACCAGACAGCTGGATGTTCGGGTTTCAAAGCTCAAGAGTGCCTTACTATGGCATGCCAAGTGTGCTAGCCAGCTCCTTTCTGCTGGGGGAAATATGGACAGAAAAGGGTCCTGGTTTGTCTATATGGTTATTATTGGGTCCTCATTCCTCGTGGCTGCCCAGGCAGGGACCAGGATCTCACTGAGATGGGCACTGTACAAAACCAGAACAAAAACGCTGGCCACGGGTCTGCTTCTTGTTATGTTACTGAGTTGCTGCCTCTGCTTCAAGAAGGACATTTCTCTTCAAATAGAGATTACAGAGATGGGAGCTTCTTTTTTTGAAAAAAAAAAAAAACAACAAAACCAAAAAGCAACAAAAAAGCAACAGAATTAAAAAAAAAAAGTTGTTACATATAATTTCCTAACTATTTTACACCAGAGTTGAGGTCACTGTCTCCATACTCTTGTGTATTAATGCAGTGCGGGTGCAAGGACGGGCTCCGAGGCTGAGGCTTATTATCTAAACCTGTGGCATGTGCCCTCAACTCAGAACCTGTGCTATCGCCTGGGTACTTTAGGAATACACATTTCCTTACCACAAAAGTAATGACATAATAGTAATAGTTGCAATGTTTCGGGTTCGAAATAGGTCCAGAAGGATAGCCTTCTGCTGCTGCTGAGGCTTCGAATCCTGCATCTGAAGGAAAAAGGAAAACAAAACCAAAAAAATTCCCACACACCTAAGAGCAAAACAACCTCTGCACACCCACAAGTTTGGGCAGTTAGGACGTTACGACTCTAGCAGGGGGTCACCAGGCAGCCCAAGGGCTGCTTCTGCACCAGGGAGGGTGGTCCTTAGGTAGAGCTGCTCTCTGCACCCAGCTCCACTCGTGGGAGTTTCCAGCTTTTTTGTGTTAAAAAAAACCAACAAAAATTCCACTGCTCTGTGCTGATGAAAGAGGAACGTCGGCCGACGAGAAAGACGCATCAACATTTCCTTAAGGATCTAACACAGCACTTCCAGGAGTAACCTCATCAGCAGAGGCATTGCTCTGTGCACTGTCCACTCAGCTCTCTTCTGTTCAACCTTCACAAACGATGAGAAATAAATGCAGCAAATCCCCCAGTTTTGCTGCCCGCTGGGGAGGGTGGTGGGTGCCAGAGCTTGGCGTGGTGGCCAGGGTGCATCACCACCCCACATCGGAGACAAGGGGTCCAGTTTGAGGCTTGAAGCAGGAATCTTCCTGAGGCTTGAAGCAGGAATCTTCCGTGTGGCATTAGGGTGCCCTTCTCCCTTCACGGAGAGCCCTCGGTGGGGCAAAGCTTGAGGCTTCCCCTCAAGCCCCATGAGCAAACCACCCTGGTCCTCCCCGTGGGGACACCCAGGAGATTTCTTTTCCTAGGAAGAGAGGATGGTTTCCAAGGAATGTCCTTCTAGCAGCGTTTCAAGAATACTTCCCACAGGGGGCTTCATGTGCAAACGTGATCCTCAGCCTTTTGTGGACAAGATTCCCACGAAGTCAAGGACAGCTGAGCTGCTGCTTGGTCTCAAAAATACACGGGAGGGACAAAGAGCAAACTCATGTGCTGGAGCCTGAAAAAATCATGTCTGCTGTGAAAGACATCTGAACTCTGGCTGTGGAGTTGGAAAAGTGCTTTTCTGTGGGTCCAGCTTCCCAGAGCTGGAACACACACTCCGGTTTACACTGGAGCATATACACTTGGAAAGGAGATCTTCAGCAGCTCAGCCAAAACGTAAGCGTGACGTTCAAGGGACGGATCCTGCCCACGCAGCAGCTCTCTCCCGCAGGTGCTGCAGAGGAGCACATGGTGCTTCGCTTTCTGCTCTGCCAGGAGGCATCAGGAGGCATAAATCGCAGGTGCCAGCATAATGCAAAGTAAGATCTGACATCCGGGCACGTGGCCATTGCTGACGCAAGGCTGGAAGCATTGCTGGTTTTCTTTGGACGAGGAAAAGGTCTGTGCTTCTTCAGCAGGAGCTCCAGCGAGGGCAAAGCCACTAGAGGGGGAGATGAGCACGAGAACCAGCCGTCCCACCACGGCCATGCTGCCCGGCTTGCTGGAGTGATGGGTTTGTGCGAGGCCATCTCCTTTTAACCAATAAATATGACACACGGGGGGGGAAAAATGCCTGAAGAAGAGCTTAGTGTTCTTCACCACCTTCTCTACCGCCATGGTTTTCAGGTGCCTTTGTAGCACCGGGGTGCTTTGGCCGGTTTGTGCAAGCTGAGGAGCCCCTCGGGGGTCCACGCAGCCCTGGCACACGTGGGTGCCAACTCGGGGTGCCCTGCGCAGCCCCCCTGGCAAAGGGGCCGCCGTTCACCTGCCAACCGCTAACACCGCGCCCGGCCGAACAGGGGACAGACGTGTCTTCCTTAGGTCTTCTCAGTGCCCAAAGGATGAAGCAATCTGGGTCACCCTTGCTCTGAAAACCACAACCAACCACTGCTGAGGAAGAGAGTTTTACTGTAAACACCAAACAAGTAACCACCCCGCCTCTGGCTCCTGGCTCCTCGCTCGCTACCCCAGCACTTACCTCGTGCCAGCAGTCACTGCCAGCCTCTAAGAGCTGCTGGTGACCGTTTCTCTGCTGGCATTTCCCAACAAGTCAGCTGGCCAAAGGGGAAAAGCAGCCAGGTAAAGTACCGGGGTGTATGAAACATACCTCTCCGGAGTCAAAAAGCACGGCTGGGGCTGGAACGCCGTTCATTTTTGCAGCCTTTCGGATAATAACTTCTGCCTCCTTATATCTTCCCTGGGAGATCAGCCAGCGAGGGGATTCAGGAATGACCCTGCAGTAAGTTTCAGAACAAATGACTCAACATTTTCACCAAAGCAAAACGTTATTAAAAGCACATGTATCGCTCGCCCGAGCTACCCTTCCCATCGCATGGGTTGCTCGCGGCAGGAGAGTCAGCACAGAAGCACGCAGGCCATTTGATTCATGGATTGGTCCCACTGGGATCAGTGGGAGAATTTGGATTTATGGGATGGGTTGATTCACACGCTTGGGCCCTTTTCCTAGGTGCTTGTGTTTTAAGGAATAATTGATGTCCACCAGAAAAAAACAGAAACAACCCACAGACGTCGCCAGACAGACAGCAAAGATGGGGGCAGCTTCACTAGGGTTGAGCAAAAATATTCGTAGGAAACCGCACGCGATGTGGAAATGCTTTAAATATGCACAGGGTGTATTTAAAGGATCCATGCCATCGGAACCTTAGACACAAACCTCACCATTTGCCCACGGCTCTGAGGCAGGCTCGCCCAGGCAGAGGACAGCAGCAGCATCCCCCTGAGGAGCTGATTTGCTCATCAATTCCAGGCATGCGTTGAGTGAAGTAACCAAGGACAGAAAAATCTCACCTTTCCTTAACTAAACCCTTTGATCTCAACAGATGCTACCTTGCTCCCTTTGTCCAGCAGCATATTTTTCCTCTCCTTGGAAAAAAAGCAGGTGAGGGACTCCTTTTCTGATGACCTCCCTAAAGGACTGACCCAAAGCCACGTCAACGGTTTTCTGCATGAGATGATTTATATCAGAAGGTCCAACCACTAATGTGACTTTCTGTGAGATGAGCTGTCTCCACTGCTCTTCTCTGTGGGCAAGCTGAGGAACACAAGACTTCAGAGATGATGCTGGGAACCTTCTGGAGAATTTGGAAGAGGAGTGAATAGAAGAGCGACTGTGGCACGGAGCAGTGCGACGTGCAAGTCACGCCAACGCGTGGAAGCAGTAGCTGCAGACACCCAAATGCCAGCTAATACCAACCTGCATTGGCAGAGCTTTGCCAGCGCATCTCCATCCCCACCTACCCCCACATTAGCCCCAGACTGGAAGGGTGATCTGTGGAAATTTTTGGCTTTATGATGTATGAGCTTAAGAAGCATGGAAATTCCCACCAAATAAATTTCAAAGCAGGACTCGGAAGCAATGCTTTGGGAGCAAATTTCACGTGCACCTCATAGCACCTGTTCTATAGCAGACATCTGAGAGGCTTCCTCCCAACACCAACCTCCCCAAAGAGCAGCTGCTTGGTGCAGAGGGAAATGCTGCTGTGCTGAAGGAGTCTGAAACATTTCAAGGCAAATAAGCAGAGTCAGACTGTCTTCAAAATCAGGTGATAGCAGAGGTGGAGCTGAAAACCATTTTAAAGTTCAGCTTGAAGGCTAAATTAAAAAAAAAAACAACAAACCAAACAACCAATAAACCAAAACCATTGTCAGAGACTTCTGACGTGACTGAGATGTACAGGTGGACTTTTAGGCTATGGAAGAGTGGGTGTAAATCACTGAATTGTCATAAAAAACTCAAGATAACAGGAAGAAGGGAGTTCCTCAGATAAGATGAATAGGAAAGGAAGGAACTCTTGTTGCTGGAAATTCTCCTTATTTTAAGAGTGCCTTTCCCTTCCTCTTTTCTAACCACCTATCTCTTCAGAAAACAACAGATGACCAAGGCAGCCATGGAATGAGGGTATCTGCCCTTCTTCAGTGCCCCTGTCCAGCTGAGAAGAGCAGGGAGTGTTCCCAAATCGCTTTTTCAGACCAACAATGCAGAGCAACCATGGGCAAGGGGGGGTGGAACTACACGTCCACCAGTGCATTAGAGCAGGGGTGGGCACGTGCAATGGAAAACCAGAAGAAAACATGGACTCAGCCACCGAGAAGACGGTGGGATGGCTGCAAGGAGCTGGGTAAAGAAGAGCCAATGTTTAGCTTAGCCAGATGGAGCTACTGTGGGCTGAAGGTGCTCACAAATCAAAGCCCTGCCGCAGCAGCCAAAGCAAAGGCTGGGAGTACCCACGGCTCCTGGCACGCAGAGCCCATGGGAGAGGGCTGGCCGGGCGAGCTCTGCCACCAAACGTCTCTGCTTAATGACATGGAGTTCAGTGAACAGCTTAATGACACCGAGTGCAATAAACTGCCTGCCGATCGGAGGGGCTCAGCCTTCCACCTGGATTTTAGTGCCAACCAGCAGGTGAATCCGCATGAAAAAACGGCTTAAAGAAAAAAGGAAGGAAGCAAAGTTAGAACAAATCACCCATCTACAGGTCCTAGGGGTTAAGCTAAGGGGCGGGGGGGGGGGGTTAACAGTGTCCAGAGTTATGGCCAAATACTGAATTCCCAAGCTGTGCTGGGAAGCTGGTGAAAAAGGGACTTCAAACACAGGACCAGCACCAGCAAAGCTCTGCAGGTAGTTAGAATCAGGGAATCACAGAATGTTTCGGTGGGAAGGGACCTTTCAAGCTCCTCTAGTCCAACCCCCCTGCAGGGAGCAGGGCCATCTGCAGCTAGAGCAGGGTGCTCAGAGCCCCGGGCAACCTCCCCTGCGATGGTGCCAGGGATGGGGCAGCCACCACCTCTCTGGGCAACCTGGCACAGGCTCTCCCCACCCCCAGCATAAACAATTTCTTGCTTCTCTCCCATCTAAATTTCCCCATTTTAGTTTAAACCCATCACCCCTCATCCTGCTGCAACAGGCCCTGCTCAAAAGTCTGTCCCCATCTTCCTGAGAGGCCCCGTAAGAAAGATGGGGACAGTCTTCTTAGCAAGACCTGAAGTTGCATTGACTTAAAACTGACAAAAAAAACCCAACCAAACAACAAAAAACCCACAAGCAAACAACAAAAATTCCACCCAACTCCCTCCTCAAGGCAAAGCCTCCTCACAGAGCAAACAGAAAAAAAAACCCAACCCAAAGAAGAGAACAGGGACACCCTCCCGACAGCCAGCAACGGGCAGGGAGGGAGGTGGGGAGCGTGGGTGCCCGGGTGGTCGGGGGTCACTCACCACCAGAGCGGGATGCAGAACAGCCCCGGGACGGTGAGTGCCAGCAGCAGCATCCGCCAGTCTCTGATGAAGTAAGCAAACAGGGGCAGCAACATGTAGCCAATTGCAAAAAATATGCAAACTCCTAACGTAGAGAATATAATACGAACTGATTTGCCAAGAATTTCTGTTCCTGTTTAAAACAAGGGAGGTTGGATTAGCATTTTAACTCTTTTTTTTTTTTTTTCCTTTCAATCATGACTAAATACTTTACTGCATTTACAAAAAAAATTTTTAAAAGAGTTAAAAAAAAAGCTAAATAATCCTAGAAAAGAGCAGCGCAGCCCCACCCAGTACAGAAAAGCTGCTGGGAGTACCAAGGACCTTCGGATGAAGCAGCAGCTTCTGTTTGCTTTGCTCAGTGCATTGTCAGACACAGCCGAGGCCAGCGGACCTTCGGGAGCCTTCCCAACACGCTTGGCACTCCACTTAACCCAGGACGTATCCTGCTTCCCCACTGCCCCCCCGGGGATGTAAGGGGCAGTTGACTGCTGAGAGCTGCTGGAGGAGAGCAGACTGACAGGGGATGGACGGACGGGAATTGAGAGCGAGGTGGGAAGAAATGTCACATTTATTTTCTGGAAAGGAAAGCTGGGATGTCAGACTGACCCATCCCAGGCCGTGGGGCACGAGATGCCATCTTCTACTAACACTGCTGCTCCAGCAGCCGGGCAGCAGCCAACAGAAGCATCCTGCAACCCCTGCCTCACGCACAGCCTGGTGCCAACCGAATGCTCACTCGGAAACATCGGGGTTGTTGTGAGCCTTCAAGAGCATCTCAAGTCCTTTCCAGTGAAATACCTAACCACTACGTAACAAAACCCACGGATGCCCTCCGGTCCACCTCACTTCTCATCGAGGTCTCAGCCCCAGGGCTACAGAGCTCTCTGCTCCATCAGGAGCAGCTCCGGGGTCACAGCTCCCACCGTTTGGACCAGACTCAATTAAAAAGCAAAGAACACTGGATGGGAGGGTCTCAGGAAGTCTGGAGAGCGTATTTTGGTTATCTAGCCTGCTGAGAAGTCCCAGCATTTTCTATGGCAGAGAAGATGGGAAAATACCCAAGGCTGGGAAAAAAAAAAAATCTTCTATTTGATAGCTACATGAAATTTCATCCTAGAACCCTGGAGTAACTGAATAAAGTCACAGTGAGAAAGCTGAAATTAAGAACTCCTAGGGGTAAAAGGAGTGTGTGGGGATAAATCAGACCTTCTTACACTACTGATAGCTCTTGTTTCGAGGAGCTCTCTTGGGAGAGGTCTGATAGTCAAAGCACTGGTTTATGCCTATTAAAGGTTATATTATAACCTGTGGCAATTCAAAGCCAATACGAGACACCAGCTTTCAACTGCAGTTCTCTTTTCTCTTGTCTCTCCTCCTCCTCCCTCATTCTCCTGGACACAGAATAGCAGCTCTGGGACTACACCAACGTGCCTTCACAAACCTACCTACTGTTTTACAGTCCCAGAACCTGAACACAACAGTTTTGAGCACAGAAAACAACCGAGGCCTAAAGGGAGGGAAAAATACTGCAGAGAGAAATTTTACAGGATGATACTGAAAAAAAAATTATCTCTGCAGAAGTTCACCAGCAGCTTGGGGAGGGGGGCACTATTCTTGTGAAGGTGGGCACTATTCTTGTGAGTGTGGGCAGCCAGAGCACAAAGGGCAGGAAGAGCCTGGGTGGCTGAGGATGCTGGAACAGGGTCTGAGCTGTGCATGGGGAGGCAACACAGGTTTGGATGTCCTTCAGCACCGCATCTCCATGGCTTGGAAACCCCTCCAGGGGTCACGGGGACTCCACCACTGCCCTGGGCAGCCTGGCACAGCCCTGGGGAACCCTGGAGGGGAAGAAATTGTTCCTCAGCTCCAACCTAAACCTCCCCTGGGGCAACTTGAGGCTGGTTCCTCTTGTCCTGTCACTTGTCTCTTGGGAGCAGAGCCTGACCCCCCTGGCTCCAACCTCCTGCCAGGAGCTGTCAGAGCCAGAAGGTCTCCCCTCAGCCTCCTTCTTTCCAGGCTGAACAAGCCCAGGTCCCTCAGCTGCTCCTCAGCACCCTTGTGCTCCAGCCCCTTCCCCAGCTCCATTGCCCTTCCCTGGCCACGCTCCAGCCCCTCAATGTCCTTCTCGTAGGGAGGAGCCCATGAGCTCCAGCTCCATCAGCTCCACATGGGAGTTAACTACGAGCACAGAAGGAGCAGGGACAATGGTGATGGCAACCATAACGGTGAGGGATGTCCCTGCTAACAGCCTGACCTACTTAATCCTCCCTCTGCCGTTCCCAGCACTGACTCACGGCTGCCTGGGGACACGACGCCACATCCCCTCCACGGCACTGATTTCCTACTATGCTCTTCTGCTCTAGTTTTTCCTGTTAAAGCCTCATGGGGTAGGAAAGAAGAGCATGAACTATGAGTACACTGTTTTCATTTAGACTAGTGCATGTTACAACCTTCAAGTTGTAATTCTGACCCCGCTGGTTTAAGAGGTGACAAAAATATCTCTACCTGCCCGATTTACAGGCGGCTCTTGCAGATCCCAGTCTGAATCCAGTCACCCCGTATCCCACCCGTGCAGTCGCCTTTCCCACAAACCCTGTGACTAGTGGGAGACTCCTTTGGGTACCCTTCTCCACAGATCCCCACCTTCTCCACAGATCCCCACCTTCTCTATGGGGTCCTCCAGCAGCGCCTGCAGCCACAGCTCTTTCTTCCTACGCTTCCCATAGAAAACAACAAACCTTGACCTCCAAAATTCCTGACTTTATCGCTAACCTCAGTACTGAGCCCAGTGGCTTCATGGTTAACGGGGCTCTGATGCCCACCCAGCTTCTCTGCTCTGGTCCTCCCCACGTTCGCTGTGCCTGGAAACGCTGGTTTGCTCCGGGGCTTTGCACCCAGGCAGGTACTGACCCCTCTGCCTGGGGGCAGGAGGCAGGGAGGGACCTGATTGTGTCCCTATCTCAGACCTGCTTCTGCTGATAACAAACCCCAAACGCTGCCTCGACCTTCGTCTCCAAAGAGGAGGGATATATTTAAGAGTCTTCCTGCTGTCTTCTTTTTCTCTAGACCTATAGAAAGTATAGGTTTGAAGTATCCAGGAGCAAAAAATAGAAGAAAAATCATACTGGCCTAAATTAGGAATTGTACCAGTGAGGATTTACTGCTAATTACATGAAGGTTTGTGGTTGGGGGGTGGTGGAAAGTAACAGTGCATTAGGCAAACATTTCATCTAATGCAGACACACGTACCCAGTATGAAGGCCACCACATAGTTAGAGATCTGTCCCATCCCCACTATGAGAAAGAGCACTGTGAACATCTCCCAGCTGGTCGAGAAGATCTGCAGGAAGCTGAAGCCGGTCTGCACGGCCATCGTCAGGAAAAGGATATTCTTCCTGCCAAACCTTTTGGAACAGACAGAGATGGTTATTGAACCAGCGGGTCCTTATGGAGCAGGGCTACGTCAGGGAGCACGAGGCAGCACAAACACCCAACCTCAACAGATGCCGCTGCGCGCAACCCCGTTTGGTTCACCTTAAAAGATTTTCTTTAATTATTTTCATAAGCACTACAAAAAAAAAAAAAAAGTTAAAAATTCTGAGACCTGGGAAACGAACCAAGAAGAAAAATTAAAAGCAGAAACTTCAGGGAGGCACTAGACAGGAACCAAGGAGACAAGACAACAGAGCATGAGTGAACCATGTGGAGCCTGCAAGCCACGCAGCCCAAAGTTAGGGAATGATGGCTTTTGGTCTACTGGCATCTATACATTGCAACACCCTTATGCTTCGGATGTGTTAAACAGCTTTATCAACCAGTTTCTGGCTCTGCGAGTGGCCACGCATATAGCCCCCTTCCTCTCACACACTTTGTTTTCTTCAGGAAGGGCAAGGGCAAGCTTCCGTGCTGGCCGGGGGCACGGTGCCCTCTGCACAGGGCACGTCGCTCAGGTTTAGGCTCAGAACACAGCCCTTTACTGACAAACCATTTCCAAAATATAACTGAATGTATCACCCTGGGGCTGCTGACCCACTGACCGGCCACGCCGCTGCCAGGGCACGCGCGGTTCCTCGGACGCTGCCCGTGGGCGCAGGGCACCGGTGGGATTTAGCGATTATCTCGTCTCCCTTTCAAACGGTAACGCTGGCTGACTCCTGCACCGGGGTCAGGAGCTGGGAGATTAAATTCAGATCACATGGAATTTAACGCTGGAGGCTTTTGGATTAAGACTCCAATCGAGTTTTGAAACCCCCCCTGCTAAAACACCCAGCAAAGAGCTGCTGCTCTAATGAGTTCCTTGTTAACTGGCAGCGGGGCAGACCCCACTGTAATGATAGGAAAAAAAGAAAATCAAAGAAGCAAAGGCTCAGAGAAGGAACATATATTCTGCATTTGATGCTTTTAAGGCCAGAACTTCAATACTGATGAGATGAGAGAGTTGTCAAATGCCCGTAATGTTTTCTTGATATTTTATATCAACTTAATTAGAAGCTGTGCCATGATTGCTGCGCATTTACAGGTTATCTTTTTTTTTTTACCCTCCTCTTGGGTATGTTTAATTTCCAGCAAACCACCTTCTCTATGCAGAGCTTCCATTCAGAGAACAAGTTTCTATCCTGTAGCTCTGAGAATGGACTGTCAGTTAATGTGTGACAAAGAACACCACCATTTAAACTGCTATAAAGGCCAGATAGAGAAACAAATGGGGTTGGGGGGTGAAAACCACCAGATCAATCTGCAAAGCAGCCTCGTGGGCTCCTTGAGATCAGCTCCTGGTCTCCTGAAGCACCCAAGAGGCAGTAATCCTCTGCTGGATCCTATGATAGACCAAGGTTGGGATTGTTGAAGCCAGGCTAGTTACCTCATTTAGATCAGAACTCAGAGAATTGGACATTTTAACTCCTTTACACCTTCTAAAAACAAAGGCACCAGCCGTGGTACCAGGTCTGCTCACAGGCAGAGCAGGAGCAGCAGCAGCAGCGTTACCTGTCCGAGAGCTGCCCCGAGATGAAGGAGCCGATGAGGACCCCGACGAAGAAGAGGGAGGTGGTCAGCGGGGCTTTCCAGTCGTCCTCACACACCAGGTTCCACTGCAAGAGAAGGGGCCGTGCTCAGCCGCAGCCACAGCGCCGTGTCCAGCCTCGTCCAGACGCAGACACGCACGTTTCCATGTCATTTAACTCAGTTTTCTCTGCACCCGGCGCTGGCGCCAGCGCTGTTCCCACAGTGAAGGTCTCTACAGAACGCCCTTGCTTAAAGCCCAAAAAGGAAAGGAAAGCAGAAGCCCCCTCAGGCTGAGCCACCGGCAGCCAGCTGATGGGACCCCATCCCCTCTGAAGCCAGCAATGCCAAACCCAAGGGGACATCGGGGTGTGCAGCCCAGGGACTGCCCTGGCCCTGTTTCCAGCACCATCTCCCCATCACACACCCATCGGGCTGCCCGACACCCAGGACCTGGCTCCCCGTGGCCCAAGATGCTCCCCACCAGAAAAGCGGAGTGATAGAGAAGGGTGAAGAACTGGCCCATGCCCAGCAAGGGATCGTTTCCAGTTTACTTGACCTCTGCCAGCACAAAAGCCACTGCATTTCTACAGCTTCTGGGGCTAACAAAACATATGCGAGAAGATGCACAGAATGACATCTCCTTCCCCGTGCTGCTGTGTTTCCAAACTCCTCTCCATCCCCACGACCTGCAGGGCTGCCTCCCTGCCCATCACTCAGCCTCACAGACGGACCTGGCTGAGGCTGGAGGTGGCTTAGGACAGGAGCCAGCGTGGAAACTTCCACCTAAAGCCACTCGTAACCCCAGACAAGCTTTAGAGAAAAACATAAACCCAACATCGTGAGTCTCTGTCCACCACAGTTACGGCTGAGTGCGTTCCTGCCGCGGCTCGCTCCGGCCCTGCTGACTAATCTCCCAGTTAAGACACGCCTGCCCAGAATGCTTACCGATGGACTTCAAGCATGTCAGCCCCAGATTAGATAATTGTACCACAAAGGTAAACTAATTAGATCACAGATCAAAGTATAGCATAATTTTAATAATTAGCCACGCTATCAGAGAGCAGGGAGATCTCCTGCTCCAGCGCTCGCCCTGCGCTCAGGGAATGGATGGGTCAAGCCCAGGCAAAGGCAGGGCTGATGGAGCAGCAACCTCCCCTCTGGGCTGCCCACACTCCTCAGCTTGCCCGCAGGCAACCCAAAGAGGTAGCTCTTGCATTACAGAGCAAGAGGAACCAGCCTCAAGTGTCCCCAGGGGAGGTTTAGGTTGTAGCTGAGGAACAATTTCTTCCCCTCCAGGGCTGTCCAGGGCTGTGCCAGGCTGCCCAGGGCAGGGGTGGAGTCCCCGTGACCCCTGGAGGGGTTTCCAAGCCGTGGAGCTGTGGTGCTGAGGGACAGGGGTCAGTGGTGCCCTGGCAGTGCTGGGTCAATGGTTGGACTTGATGATCTGAAAGGTCTCTGCCAACCCAACGATTTGGTGATTCTATCACAGCACTGCAAGTCCTGCCAAAACCAGGACCCAAGAGACCCGAGAGGCTGCAGCTGGGCTTCACTTCTGCTGAGAAGAACAAGCAGAATGAAGCTCCGGCACACGGTGGGCTGTGGTGTGGTAGTTTGCCCTAGACTGTAACTGAGGGAAGCGATGCCATCAGCGCCCACTTTTAGGCAGAACGAAGGAGATTTAAGGACTGAAACATGCCTCCAAGCCTTAAATCTGATTGATCCAAGAAGAAACCTAATAGCAAGAAGAAACCAGAGTCTTTAACATGAAAACAAGGTGATTTGAGGACTGAAACCTGCCTCCAAGACTTAAATCTTATTAACAGCAAGAAGAAACCTATGGCAGCCGTTTCTGTAAGGTATCTTCTCATCCCTGCTGGGAAGGGAGAGGTGGCAAAGCATGGTCCTGCCTGGGAACACCCCTGGGTCAGTAGGGCTCGGATATGTTCACGGGTGGCAGTCGTGCAAAACACATGCAGGGATCTTTTTTGCATGTCAAAGAAAACTGAGATTTCTGTAAAGAAACCTGGTGGAAATCAAGCCCCGTCTTTAAAAAGCAGTGAAATTTGGCTGTGGGGAACAGAGCATTCAGAGTACGAGTGTTTTTTTTACAAAGCACAAACAGAGAAGAGGCAAAGGCAGCAGAGGGGCAGCTTCCACAGCAGCCCCAACACCATGGAGAGGTTTTGCCACATCCTGCTGCGCCTCCCAGTCCCGGCTCTGGGAAAGCTGCTGACTAATGAGGTGGCAGAATCTGCAGCCCATACAGACCATTATTAATTGTCTGGGTGCTGAGCACCCAGCTCTTGGGGCTGCCAGAGCAGCGCTTGCTCCCGGACCTTCAGACTTCAGTCGCTTGAGGTTAAGGGTCGGTGTTTTTAAAATGCCTCCATCGTGCCAAAAGCACTTTGGCTGCAGAATCAACCCAGCTAAAGAATAACTTGCCCATGAAACTGAGTTGCTTTCTGCATTTCCTTGGTGCCAAATGCCTCCCAGCCAGCTGGTCACTCTACTTTTTCCTAGGCTGTGCTGCACAGACAGCAAAAAATTCACTATACGGGCTCAAGTCTTGCAAGATGCGGCAAAGAGCACGCAGCAGCCGGCTGGCCGGAGAGGGGTTGCCAGGAACTTGCTGTATCTGACCAGAAAACACACAAACCCAATCAAATCCATCCGATTCCAAGCACACCTGAAGCTGCTGAGTGGAACAAACCCCACACTGCCTGTTTTAGATCCAACAGCACACACCGCACGCGGGACCTGGGCGCGGATCTGCAGAGCCCTGCTCTAGAGGTACACCTCGTCCTCTCCCAAGATACCAGCCTCCCCTCCCCAGAGGCCCCAGCACTGCAGGGTGATCAAGCATGTGTTGACAAGGTGAGATCTCACCCGTGCTTGGCTGTTCAGGGCGTTAAGGTAGGCACTGCACCCTGACGCCAGGCGAGCAGGACTTGGGAAAAATTGAAATTTCACTTCTTTGACCTTTTCCTCAGGGGCTGCGCCCATCACATCATGGGCACGGGTGCTCCAGACCAGCCACAACCAAACCACCTACAACTTCCAAACTGCCTGTGCTGGGTGAATTATTCATTAACCAGAAAATAAGTAACTCTGTAAGGTCCTGGCTAAGCCTGCTGGAGAGCAAAGTTCACGTAAGCTTCCAAGCAGGTACCTGAAACACTAAGAAGAGCTGCTTGTGAAGAACGCTATTAAATCACTTTATTACCATCAGATCTCTCCAACCCTTTCCTACAAGCTCCCTGCTACTGGAAGAGCCAATTCTGCTGGGGGCTGCTGATGGGAACACGAGGGATGGAGAAGCTTCCTGAAAAACTGAAGTAGCTGGAGAAGGTGCCCTGATGGCCCGAAGTGCCCCTGCTGCCTGCGTTCTCAATCCGAAATCACTAATTAACCATCCCAAGCATCAGCCCGTTCACATTAGAGAAGAAAACACGTGCAAAGCCTCCTGTAAACGGCTGTAAACCAGGGAAAACACGACCTTGCTTCCGAGAGTAAATCTGAAGACTACCAGCTCGAGAGCTATTTACAAACAGCCACAGCCTGCCCCGTGCTGCACCCCGGGCACCAAATCCAGCACTGAGACCGGCTCCGCTCAGTGCACGAGTGATAAGCACAGACAGCTCCATGCCAAGCACAGTGCAGGCGACCAGTGCTGGGTTGGGCTGCTCACCACTGCTGGAAAAAAGCCACCGAGGAGCGGAAAAAACGCCTTCAAACCACAGCGGTTCACACCCAGCTTCTCAGCTCTGCCAGTCCCCCGAGCTCCTGGTTTCTGCCTCGACGGAGAAGCTGGGCCAGGGTAACACAGGCGAGAGGGGAGCAGCCCCAGCAAAGCCCCTGGCACTCGTTCTGCCCTTCAGGGGGGGGTCTTGTGATGGTCCCTGGGGTACGTGCCATGCCCTGGCAGTGGTGAGCAGCCCAGTGAGTCCCTGGGGAGCTGAAAGGCAAACTGGTTCAGGGGAGCTAACTGGAAGCTAACGCCTTGCTCCAGAGAGCAGAACTGGTGCTTGGGCTTGAACCTCTAATTACAATCAGTCCTGAGCAGCATTACCTGGAATTAAATCAGAAGTAGGCTAAGTTCCAGCCAAACCAAACCACCTCAACGTAACAAACCCACGTCTGTTAATATTTAAATCGATTCCCATGGCAGAAAGCGGAAGGGCTGGTGAGAGAGAAGCAGCCCCACTTTGGGGTCAGGACCTGCTAGATCAGCTCAAAGCCCTCTTGGGGCTGCACAACCCAACGCAGCAGGCACCTGCACTGACCCCACGCTTCCACCTGCCCACCGTTCCGCTGCCAGGCTCGTTCCTACGAAGCGCCTTTTCCACCCGTGCTGTGGACACGGCCACTTTTCCACCATCACCTCCAGTTTAACCCCGAGCAGATGGCTGAGTCTGGGGTCTTCTGTTCCCAGGGTTTAGCTCATCCCCACAGACCAAGTGACACCAGTGCTGAGCTGGCATCTCCCACCTTGCTCCTTTCAAGCAGCGCTAATAACAGGATTTGATGCAACTGCATTAATCCCGTAAAACCTCCAGCACTTAATCCTCTACAATAAAGCTTTGCTCCTCAATTGAGTTTTTGGATTGAAGATTTTTTTTTTTTTCAGTCAGCTTTCCTGACAGCATGTCCTGGCTTGTCTGTCCTAACACAGGGAAATTGTTGGGTACAAAACCAGTCATCTCAAGTTGAACTGAACTGCTTCTTTTCTGGGTTTCATCTGTGCCTGTTTTCCTTGCTTTTAAAACCAAATTCTGTATTTTTTTTTTTTTTTTTCACCAAATGTCCATGGCATTTTTAAAACAAAAAAACAAAACAAATATCCTTCTTTTCCATCTGGCTTACAGATGGGAACCTGGCACTTGGTCTGCATCTCTGAATGTGCTGTAGCCTCTCTGGCGTGGCCCAGGCTCCGTGGCAAACCCCACGGCTGCGCCCCATCCGAATCCGGCACGGAAGGCTCTTGTTTGGCATCCGCCAACACGAGTCGTTTGCTGCTTATTGAGAAGGAAAAGCATTTCTCCTCCTTTTCCTTCAGTTACAGCTTCCTGCGGAGCAACTGTGAACTCCAAACCACAGCTTAGGCCATCCCGGGACAACCCGGCCGCCCTCCGGCAATGGTGCCAGTGGTGGCTACTGGGCATCTGCCACACAGCCGTGCCCGCCCGCGGGTGACAGCCAGGCATGGGTGACAGCCAGGCACGGGTGACAGCCAGGCAGCCGCTATTGCTCGCCCACAGCCGGGAGCTGCCCGAGCTTCCCGAGCACCCCGGCCTTGAGTTGGTGTTGTGAGGGATCTCTGGTGAGTGAGAACATGTGCCAGCACAGATGGCGAGAGACACGCGCGCGTGGGTAGCGATGGCTTCGCTTTGGGCAGCGAGAGGAGGCTGGTGTGGGAGAGGAGGCTGGTGTGTCCCACGAGAGGAGGCTGGTGTGTCCCACAGCATCCTGCCCTCCCTTAGCCGGGAGCTGCTGCCCGCTTGCCTCACCCTGCCCATGTGCCCTTGTCCCTGGGGTACAGACCCACAGCCACAGGCCTTTCCTGGCTGTGCCCCTGTGTAACATTCCTCGGTGGCAGATGTTGCTGCCGAGTCACAGGGACTCGTGGTGAAGGCTGCGCGCTGCCTGGCACGCCGTGCACCCACCCCCAGTGTGAGCCATCGGTGCTCGGAGTGTCCCTCGGCCACCCAGGGCACGCTGCTTGGCCCGTCGACCGCAGAGCCCACGGGCTGCCGAAGGCAAGCCCTGGCTGGCAGGAGGATGAGCCCGTTATTCCTCGAACCGCCTTCACGTGCTGACAGAGCAGCAGCACCCTGCAGCTTTACAGGAATCACGTTTTCCTTCTCTACCAGAGCTCCCTGCCGGCGTGGGCAGAGACACAGACACCCCGTCCCTACCACGGCACAGCCAGGAAACCCAAACAAGTGTTTACATGACCCAAAAGACGCCTGGTACAAATGATGTCATTGTACAGCCATAAAAACCAAATTGACAGCTCGTCCTCAGCCTGGGGCCAAGCTTGTGAAGGAGCGTGCCACAGCAAGCTGGGCACGCTGCAGGTTCCAACCATGACACCTGCATGGAAAAAAACTCACCTAACCCAGCACCGATGGCCACCAAAGCCACCAGCATGGCTGGCAGCACTGGCACAAGGTGCTGGGGCCAGCATGGGGGCACTGCTGCCCTAGACCCAGCCAGGCTGTTTGTGTGTTTACCAGAGAGTGATGATGTTCCTGTCCAAAGTGACACTGGGAGTAAGTGATGCCATTACAGAATCAGAGAATGGGTTGGGTTGGAAGGAACCCTTCGGGGTCATCTGGTCCAAGCCTCTGGCAGGGAGCAGGGCCATCTGCAGCTAGAGCAGGGTGCTCAGAGCCCCGGGCAACCTCCCCTGCAACAGTGCCAGGGATGGGGCAGCCACCATCTCCCTGGGCAACAAGGGGCAGGGTCTCAGCACCTTCAGCACCAACAGTTTCTCCCTTTTCTCCAGTCTAAATCTCCCTCTTCTAGCTTCAAACCATCACCCCTTGTCCTGTCCCAACAGGCCTGGATCAAAAGTCTGCCCCCATCTTTCTGACAGGCCCTTTGAAGTGCTGCCAGGCCCCCAGAAGGTCTCCCCAGAGCCTTCTCCTCTGCAGGCTGAACCCCCCCAGCTCTCCCAGCCTGGCTCCCAGCAGAGGGGCTCCAGCCCTTGGACCATCTTCCCTAGTAAGTTTACAGGGACTGTCAGTGTGCCAGCAGAAGGAAGCAATTGGGCTTCTATTTTCATCCTTTGCCTCCCCCTCCACGGAAAAAAACCCTCTCCAAACAAAACAAGCTGAGGTTTCAACACAAAACAGCCGGGACACGGAGGTCGGGCGGCTCCTCCCGGGGCCGTTCTCCCCGCGCACCCCGCGCTCTCCCCGCAGCATCGCACCCGACCCCGCTGATCGCTGCTCCCTGCTCACTCCCCGCCCCTCCCCGAGGCAGAAAGACCCCCGAACACCCCAGCCGGGCACCGGTGCGGGAAAGAGGTGGGGGGAGGGGGGGGGGAAAAGGGGAGGAGGAAAGGTGGGGATGGGAGAACTCCGCGTCCGCGCACCTCGGTGACGATGGTGGAGCGGTAGACATCGCGGCTGTACTCCCAGCCGTCCAGGCACGGCTCCTGCTCCAGCGACTCCAGCTCCACGTCGGAGCCGGGCCGCAGCCCCAGCGCCGAGAAGTTGGCGAGCGCGGCCAGGCGGTAGCGGCGGCAGCGGCTCGGAGCCTCCCGCCCGTCCCGCAGCTCCAGCGGGATGCTGGCGTTGAGCCACTCGCCGCTCAGGTTGGCCCCCGGGGGCACGGCGCACCGGTGCTCGGGGGTGCCGGCCAGGAAGACGGCCGACATCCCGTTGAAGCCGTTGGGGATGATGCTGGCGCTGAGGAGGAAGAAGACGAGGCGTTGGAAACGGCCCCACTCGCCCAGGAAGGCGGTGACCGCATCGTAGTCGCGCATGGCCCGGCGCGGATCTTCCGCGGCTCTTGCGCGCACCGCGGCCACCCCGGGAGGAGGAGGAGGCTCCGCCTCGGGCCGGCCCCCCGCGGAGGCGGTACGTTGCAGAAGGGGCTGGATTCGGGGCTCTGGGGAGGGGGGGATGCTGCCGGCTGCCTCTCCGCCGGTCCCTCCCGCGGCATCCCCGGGGCCGGAGCTCGTCTCGGTGCCGGCGTTTGCTCCGGAGCTTCCCAAGGAGGCGTTTCCTGACGTTTTATTTTTTTTCTCCCAGAATGTTTCACAGGTGATTTACTTATTTATTTATTTGTTTGTTTCAAGGCAGGCTCAGGGACCCGGGGCGGGCAGGGCTTGCGCCGGTACCGGCATCCCGGCATCCCGGCATCCCTGCGGCGCAGGGCTGGGATGGGACCCGGCTGGAATCAACGCCCCGTGGGATCGCCCGGGAGCGACGCGATGGCTCCGCCTTCCCCCCCCCCCCCCCCCCGAGCCCTGAATCCGTCTCCATCTGAACCCAAAGCAGGTTCCCCTCCCGTAATGCTGCTGCAAGATGGAGGAATACCGTTGCACAGCGCGCCCGGCCAGAGCTGCAGTCACGATAACGGATAAGAGATGGGAAAACGGAAGAGTTATCGATCAGGATATGAGCTGGGGGGCTGCTGTGATCGGCTGGGGCACAGCCTGGGGGGCAGCGGCAGGGAGGTCTCTGCAGCTCGGAGCTCCCCGGGGACAGAGCTGGACGCAGGGGGATGTGAATCCTTCCTATACACAGACACGAGGGAAAACAAGCATCAGACAGAGCCTGGAGCTGCCCTGTGCTCCCAGTCTGTCTTTAGCTGAAGCACAGTATTTTTTCCCCCAGCAGCCAAGGTCAGCAGGGGCTGCTCTGAAGGAGCCTGTGGCAGCTCTGGCCTCCAGAGAGGAGCTTTTTATATTCTGGTTTCCCCTGTGCTAACTATTACTGCTTTACACGTGACTCTCGGCATAGCCTGGAGTCAGATGCGGAGATGGCTGGTAAAGCCCCTTCAGAAATACGAGCAACGCTGTCATCTTCTGAAATAACTCCGAAACGTGGCCGTGTTTAAAATAGGCACAGCACTTGGCCTTGCTGGAACGGCAGAGCTCCCCGGAGGTGTGCAGCAGGGTGCCCGCTCGGGAACAGGGTAGTTTGGCCATGCAGAGCTCAGGGTGCTGCAGAGCAGAGCAGGGAAGCATCTCTGATCTGGAGATGATCAGAAGGTTATGTGGAAGGTGGAGGCACAGACTAGGGAGCGATGGCTGCAGCAGGGCCTGGGGAGGAGAAGCAGCTGGCAGCTTTTATCCGTGCCACGCAGAGATACGCTGCTGCTCGGGATAAGGGATGGGACAACAATATCGGGGGGGGAGGTTTAGATAACCTCCTGCCTGGAGACAGGCTGGATGTGCCATCTCCATGCCAGGCCTGGGCCACCCCACAGCCAAAGGTGTCCGGAGTGATAAAAGTGGATGCAGGGTGGGGGCCAATTCAGGCAGATCAGGGGCTCTCAGGCAACAGCCCTCATCCTGCCCTGCCCTGGGGCTGTGCGAGAACTACAGCAAAGCTGGGACATGCATGAAGAAATAAGGAATTGGAAATGTGTTGTCTTGGGCACGAATGTCAATGTGATCTTAGTAATTATTCAGTCAACAGTCATTTTTTATGGAGGAATAATTTGCAGCGCTCATAATTCGCTGTGGTTAGACTGCAAATTTAGCGTATCAAAAGCTGGAGAGGTGCATGACGTGCTTAGGCTTATCTGGCTTGCAGACGAATCCTTTAATGTTCCATACATTTCACATGTTCAACATGAAAACACCGTGGGGTTTTCTCTTCTATGGTGAATCTACATAAGTGAGCAGTTATAAAAATACCTCGTGTCCCAGCTGGCTCTGCCACAGCACCAGTACCGACTGCACACGATCCTTCCAGCCTTTGCTGGGTGCTCCCCAGATTGTGAACCCCACCTACAAGCCAACATCAGGGATGCTTCAGGCCAGACACGGATATTGGCTTCAAGGTCCCTTCCAACCCAAACCATTATGAAAACCACAAAGAACTGGTGGGTGGTAAATGGCTCGGGCAGTCGCAGAGCATTATTCCCCGTAGAGGGAGGACCAACCAGTCCTGCTTCTCCTAAGAGCCTCCTCTGAAAGCGGTCAGTGCATTTCACTGCAAGCCTTCAAAAACACACCTCCAGCTATTAGATGAGGAGCAGTGTGTGGGGAAATGAGGTCAGGGAGATTCCTGTAAAGTGAAATCAGATGCTGAGGCGCTGGCAGAGCAAAGGAGAAGGTACCTCCATCGCAGGGGCAGAAGCAGCAAATCTCTGATTAGATGAGAAACCACCTCTTGGGCAAATACTTCATTCTTGGGCAAATACTTCATTCTTGGGCAAATACTTCATTCTTGTGCAAACAGATTTTCTAACATGGCCTAAACCAGTCAAGCAGGGTTATTGACGGGGCCAAGCAAAATCCATTTCCTAAGTGCTTGGTGAGTCCGCAGAGTGGCCTGAGGGGCTGGAGCATGGTCCAGCCATGCTCTGCCCAAAGCCCTGGCCTTGCGCTCCTGCCCACTGTCCATCCTAGAGTGGCTGGAGCTGGTGATCGTGTCCATTGAGGCCACGTTCCACTGGACCGACGGCATCTGGGATAAAGTGGCCTTTGGCAACTCTTGAAGAGGCTTTTGACTCATTTCTGCTCTCAGTAGTGCATTCGCTCACAGGGCAGTGGGAGGATGGTCCAGTGCAAGGCTCACTTGAAATTAATTTATTGGACCTAGAGCTTTCAGGGGAAGTTGTGGCCATTGCTACCCAGTTCCTGGTACTGGTGTGTGAACTTTTCCCTTCCTGAGCAGGGCTGGACAGACAAACCCTCAGTGTGATTATTTTTCATAGAATCATTTTTGTTGAAGAGACTTTTCAGATCATCGAGTCCAACCATTGACCCAGCACTGCCAGGGCACCACTGCCCCCTGTCCCTCAGCACCACAGCTCCACAGCTTGGAAACCCCTCCAGCGATCACGGGGACTCCACCCCTGCGCTGGAACAGCCCTGGACGACCCTGGAGGGGAAGAAATTGTTCCTCAGCTCCAATCTAAACCTCCCCTGGGGCAACTTGAGGCCATTTCTTCTTTTCCTGTCCCTTGTTCCTTGGGAGCAGAGCCTGACCCCCTGGCTCCAACCTCCTGTCAGGAGCTGTCAGAGCCAGAAGGTCTCCCCTCAGCCTCCTTCTCTCCAGGCTGAACAAGCCCAGATCCCTCAGCAGTTCTTCGCCAGACCTGTGCTCCAGCCCCTTCCCCAGCTCCGTTGCCCTTCTCTGGCCACGCTCCAGCCCCTCAATGTCCTGCTGGGAGTGAGGGGCCCAAAACTGACCCAGGATTTGAGGGGCAGCCTCTCCAGTGTGCAATCCAGAGGGACTTCTCAGTCAATCATGTCTGTGGTAGGAATCCAGTAAGAGATGCAGCCAGGGTGCCTGTAGCACGCCCGTGACCACTGGGATAAACCCACCTGCTCCAGCGGAGTCAGCCTCCCCCGGGCCAGCCGCACTCACCAAGGACTTAAGTAATTGTACGTGGTGCAGGGTCCCTCTGGCCAGGTAAGAAGCACCAGGTCAGCAGCACGTCCTTCCACCGCAGCCCTGCAGCATTATGGTGTCCACCGAGACGGGCAGCACTGGTCCCATGGGGCAGCACCCCTCCATCCTGCTTCCCTGGTCCCTCAGCTTTTGGGGTCAGGGCACAGTGACGTGGGTGAGGGCACGCAGGGCTCCATCAGAGCAAGGGAAGGGGAGGGATGTTGCCGGGTAAGGGCTGGGCTGCCTGCCAGCATGCGAGTGCCCAGCGGATGGGCTCCAACCCATCGCTGCCGCTCTAACCCGCCTCTCCCGGAGCAGCCTGTGCCAAAGATTTCTCAGAAGCGCTTCCCCCGCGGGTGGGTTTGGCTGTTCCCACCCGGGAACCCCCCCCCCACAAAGCCGGGAATCCTCACACTGCAGATTCTTCCCTCTTGCCGGCCTGAAAACCCGGGATATTCCGGTTTCCATCACTAGATGGTGCAAGAGAAAGGCGCAGAGCCCGGCCGGGCTGGGCTGGGACTCGGCCCGCACCCCACGCGTCCCCTCTGCACCCCCAGGCACCCTACACATCCCAGACAGCCCCGTGGCATCCCCATTTTACCCCTACCCAGCCTTTGCTTCCCGTGCATTCCTCCGCACATCCCAGCCCCGGTATGCTGGGACCGCGGTGCGAGAAGATGCTCCGGGGCTGGGGGAGCTCGGTGGGTGTTTCCCGACAGCCTGAGCTCTCCCAGCGAGAAACAGAGAGGCAGAATGACTTACAGAGAAGTTCCCTTAAGCCAGGAGAAATTTTCTGTGTTTTACTCTATGTGTGGAGATTCCCCCCCCCCCCGATTTAATAGAAATAGCCTCTTCTGCACATCAGAAAGGGAGGGGAGAAAACTTTTCCAAGGAGCTTCTTTCCCTCTGCCTCCCCTCCTGTGGCACAGGGACCTTTATCCTAATCCAAATGGACCAGCTGAGATCTTTCTACGGTCCCTGGGGCAGCCATCCAGTAACAAAAGCAAAGTTAAACAACTCTGAATAAAGGCAGCAGAAGAAAGGGGGTGTGGTGGTGGAAAAAATGCCCGGCTAAGTAGGAAACTTTAATGAAGATAGATGGAAAAAATAAACAATTATAACTTGAATCAGTCTGGCCCTGGTCCCACCTCATTTAGTTAATCAGCGGTGCCCTTCATCACGTTTGATCTTTTTCTCCAAAGCTGAGGAGCCTGCAGGAGGCTCCTGGGGTTGGGCAGCTCAGGGGGTGTCTGTTGGGTGGGCCGGGGCTGCCATGGGGACAGCAGAGGGGTCTCGGAGGGACCCCAGGGCTGCCCGTATGCCCCGTGTCCTTCTCTCCCATAGACAGCCGGGAACGGCCCCACGGAGCTCAGCACTGCCCAGGGCAGTGGGGCTGGGGACAGCGGTGGCTGTAACGTACCAACGCACACCACGGACGTGTGAATGGAAAATCCCTACCTGGGGAGAGAGTCATAAGCATGGTAATTATTTTAATATTTGCACTAATTAGCCACGGAGTGCCACAGACCCACCAAACTGCATGAGAATCTTTCACGCCACGTGCAGCTCCCCAAGGACTTGGACATTTGAAGCGTTTCGGGCACGTCGAGGCAACGACTTCCAGATAGGAACGCTTTGCAAAGAAAAGCTTTTAGATTAATTACCTATTGGAGGCCCTTAACTCACGTGACCCTCGCCTTTCCCACATACCAGTCAATGGAACAGCAATCAACTCTTCAGACCTATCGAGGTTCAGCTACATAAGCAAACATCCCTCTCTGATACAGCTGCTAAAGCCCAGCAAGCCTCTCCCCACCTTCCTGGTCCTCCCCCACCTAGCAGGTTGCTGTGGGACAGGGCTTTTGGGACTGGTTTGGCCCTCGCCGTGCTGGTGTCGCAGCTCCAGGTTCCCTGTGCTGGCTCCTGGGGAATCAGTCTGAGCGGTGCCACAGCCAGTGGGGTTTTCAGGAGTGTTGTTTGCTCACGGCTGTACCAGGGTTCACGTCAACCCTGGGGAGAAGGGTGTTTTCCAGCCTGGGTCTCTCCCGTGGTGATGGGGCAGGTGACAACCCCAACCTTGCAGGACTGTGGCTCCAGCAGGTGGGAGAAGTTACCCTTGGAGCAGCTCCGTGGCTGCTTAAATGCTGCTAATAAACATAATTAATTTGTCTTATGCAGGGGCAGATGCAGTAAATCAGACTGGTTTGGGTGGGAAGGGACCTTTCAAGGCCATCGAGTCCAACCCCCTGCAGGGAGCAGGGCCATCTGCAGCTAGGGCAGGGTGCTCAGAGCCCCGGGCAACCTCCCCTGGGATGATGCCAGGGATGGGGCATCAATCACCTCTCTGGGCAGCCTGGCACAGGCTCTCAACACCCTCAGCATCAACAACTTCTCCCTTCTCTCCAGTCTAAATCTCCCTTTGAGTTTAACCCCATCACCCCTTGTTCTGTCCCAAGAGGCCCTGCTCAAAATTCTGTCCCCATCTTTCTGAGAGGTTCCCTTTAAGTAAAGCTCTGGACCGTTGCAGGATGAGTTGGGTCACACTGGTGGAGAGGAGCTGGGCACCCATGGGCATTATGCCACGGGCAGAGACACGACAGCCCTTCCCATCTCTGCACCCGATGGGACACAGGGTCCCAGGAATGTCTCAGGAGTTAAAAAACCCCAAACAAGAAGCCAAATCTCAAACAAGGCTCTCAACTCCCAGTGCCAGGAGAAGTCCAGTTCTCCATCTCCACGATGCTTTTTATCCAGCATCCTCCTCATCCAGAGGTCTGAGGGCCCCCCGCTGGTGTGGGTACCACCCTGGGAGCGACCCAGCCAGCGACCAGGCAAAGGCCACGCTCAGCGGCGCGAGACAGAAACCCCAGGATACCGTTTTTTATTCCCTGTTTCATCCAGAGGTGGCCCTCCCCGCGTCGTACAGCGTTACAGAGCCGGCCGCTCGCTCGCGGCACCTCCCAGAGACCCCGTAGCTGCACCGTGGATCCCACCTGCCCCCGGGCTGGGGGAGGCAGCTCCAGCTTCAAGCTCCTTGGAGGCTTGGGGGGTGGGGGGCAAGGTGTGGGGAAAAACCCCAATGAGCTGATTACTCCTAAGAAAGGGTGTCACAAGACAACGGTGTTGAAAAAAATGATTTGTGGGGAGTTGGTTTCGAGTGAAAAGCCCCCAGTGCTGCAGCGGTGCAGCAGCCGGGCGAGAGCACCAAGCGTGCTCCACCAGCAGCCCCCTGGTGTTCCCCAGGAGGGCAATTTATGAACTTCCGAGGTGTTGCCAGTGCCAGGGCCGCACGCGAGACGCCCAGCATCACCCCGGGACGCAACCGCCCGTGGCATTGAACAGGGGACGAGAGCTGCAGCCAGTGCCGTGCTGCTGGGGAAAACGGGACAAGCCTCCTGCACCATTCCTGTTGTGAGTTTTCCATTGCCCAGCCGAGCTGGATTCAGTCCTGGGATCGGGCGACGCCTGGACTTTCAAGCCACAGGCACCAGAGCTTGGCCCAGTGATGGGTGAGGTTAGTGGAGGAATTCAGAGCAAATGTTTCTGCGGGTGGCAAACCAAGGAGCTCCAAGCAAGGGCAGTGACACTTCCCACCTGACTATTCTCAGTCTCCCCCTCATTTACACTTGTCCCACGTACTTCCCTTTGGATGGGCCAACCTCCCAAGCAAGGCTATGCAAATAGCAGAAAAATGAGTCTCAGGGCTCTGGCAGCCTCTTCCACGTGTTTCTTGTACTTCAGCAATTAAAAATCATGCTGGCAGAAGCAGGGGGATGTGCTGCTGGGAGCAGGGACACGTGCTCAGCCCCAGCCAGGATAATGCTCCCAACCCTCCTCCAGTCCCAGACCTCTCTTATGGAGAGGGAGAAGGGCAAGCAGCGCTTTGGCCATCAGCCCATCTCTTATTTTCCTTTTCCACAGAAGGGAAGCCTGCACAGTATTTCTTTTTCTTCGCCCTGTCCTCCTCCCTCTCTCCAGCGAGGAGGAGGAAGGAGGCTGTCGCAATGCAGGAGGAACCTCGTGGTACCAACCACACGGCTCCTGTCACCACCCAGCAGCCGGGTGACTAAATCCTCTCTCTCTTCTCCAAACATAGACATGAAAAAAAAAAAAAAAAGTTTCTCCAACAAAACCACAACCCAAGAGCCTCAAAAGCGTTTCCCCATCAAATAAAGCGAGTGATGGACCTGGCTGAACGCGCAGCCCGGGGGTACTGGTATCAATCTGAACCCTCTGTCCCTGCACTGGGAGCTCACAGCTGGGCTCACTGGTGCTCCAGTTCCTTCCTAAGTGCCTAGAGGGATTTTATCACCACCTCCCTGCTGGGAAGCAGACCCAGATGGCAGCAGTCTGGGGATCTAGAAAGACAGGACTACAAAAATACAGCAAAGATGAGAAGAGTCAGAACAGCCACAGCAAGCAGAGCCGTGGGGCAGGAGGTGGGAATAGCCAAGGGGGGCTCCGTGCTGTTTCAGGGTCCTTTAGAGGTGTGCTCGGGTGATCAGATGACAGAGAACAACTGAAACTGGAGGGGAAAAAAAAAGGAGGGGAAAAAAAATGTGTCGCACACTCAGCGTGGAGATCTCTCGGGGAACAGCCTCAAACTGCCATGCCCCGATCCAGGGAATTCCACAGCAAAGACTGGGTTTTTTTCCTTGGCACATCTGCTGGGATGGGGCTGAGCTGGGGACCCTGGCCCACCAGTACCTCGTCCCAGACTCCTCAGGGGGTTGGGTTTTAATCACTGGCACAGGCGGAGGGCAAGAGGTTAATGTCAGGATAGAGGGGTCAGCTTCTTCTGTTAAAGTGCCTTATTTTCTTTGAGCTTTTAAAACATCTCCCTCGCTTTTTCAGAAGAGGAGGGGCAAAAAAAGAAAAAAAAAAAAGGAAAAAAAAGATTTAAAAAAAG
>JANVCC010000135.1:3205535-3225396 GCA_025345505.1 Todiramphus chloris collaris | reverse complement strand
TAAAAAAAAAAAAAAAAGGAGGAATACTTGGGTTTATATGAACCAGAGTAGGGAATTCATCACTATTTACACAGATCTGGGATAAGGTTATGGCACAGACTACTAACCCAACACAGCAACCCAAAAAAAAGCAGAGTGTCAAAAAGAAGGGAAAAACCTGTTCGGATGCTTTCAACACCATCCCCCTGGAGATCCCAAGTGTAAACGGTTTTATCTAGGAAAAGGCATTTTAACTTGGGCTTTGGCAACGGGGGTTGATCCCAGCCGCACCGCGCAGCCGGCGGGGAGGACGTGGGTGGGCGCGCGGCCGCCCGACCTCTCCAGAGCTCGGCCGGGGCTTTAGACGAGTTCCACTTTGGCGTTGGGATAAACAGCCACCACGTCATACCCCTCGGGGGGCTTAACCCTCTCCTTGGCGTGCGTCTCGCAGTACAGCTGCTCCTCGATGAAGAAATACCCTCTCTGCTTCAGGTTGAGGCCGCAGTCGTCGCACATGAAGCACTCGGGGTGGTAAAGCTTGTCCCGAGCTTTGACGATCGTGCCCCTGGGGAGAGACGGGGAGAGCTGGGGTGAGGTGGAGAGACCGCGAGCACCGACAGCTTCCCCTGCTGCCTCCAGGAACTCGCAGCGAGCGAAGCGGCGTGTAGGGGCACATAGGGTGTTATCACGGGTTCCCCATCTCAGCATCTCAGCCCACCCAGAGCTGCCACCCGGCTCCAGGTGCAGCTCGGGTGTATTTCTGTGGGAATCAGGGAATGGCAGGGGTTGGAAAGGACCTCTGGAGATCATCGAGTCCAACCCCCCTGCCAGAGCAGGGTCACCCAGGGCAGCCCACACAGGAACAGAGCCAGGGGTGTTGGAAAGTCTCCAGAGAAGGAGACTCCACAGCCTCTCTGGGCAGCCTGTTCCAGGCTCTGCCACTCTGACAGTGAAGAAGTTCCTCCTCATGTTGAGGTGGAACCTTCTATGCTCAAGTTTATCCCCATTGTTCCTTATCCTATTGCTGGGCACTACAGGAAAGAGCCTGGCTCCTTCCACTTGACACCCACCCCTCAGATACTTATAGATATTCATAAGGTCCCCTCTCAGTCTTCTCCTCTCAAGACTAAACAGCCCCAGGTCCCTCAGTCCTTCTTCACAGGGAAGGGTCCCTGGTGGGACCGCTCCACAGCTCGATCCGAAGCTGAGCCTTGAACATCTGCTACGCTCAGCCCGGATCTGCACATCTGGAGCCAGCATCTCCCAAGCGCTGCTGGCAGGGCTGGGGCTGCAGGGACCCTCAGCTCACGGTGCCGGCAGGAACGGGGTCAGCGGCGTTTGCGGAGCAGACCCCCAGGCAGCACTTCCTGAGCGGAATGGAAGGGACAGCAGAAGGTAAATAAAAGCAGGACGGAGCAGAAAAACACTTCTGTTCTCTGCAACCAGGCCCAGCATCCATCCATTGGATGGATAATAATAATAATAATCCCCAGATTATTCTACTTGACCCTCGAAGCGTTTCTCCCTCCGTAAGGCAGTGAACGAGCGCCGGGGCCACCGGCACTATTCATGGTCCCCAGGCAGTTACCATAAAGCAGGGCAGCAACCACCCCACAAACCATCCCTGTTTTGCTGCAAGATTCCCTTAAAAGGGGCAATCCAAACCGGATTCCTCGGTCCCAGGTTTCTATACCCTTCGCAACACAGAAAGGGCTTCAAGGCATCCTGCTGTGAACTCCAACCTGCGCGCCTGGTAGGACCCGACCCCGCCGTGTCCCCGCGGCCCCGTCCCCACCGGCCAGGCCCGGCACTTACACGATGCCGTTCCTGCAGCGCGTGCACTCGGGGAGCATCTGCAGCCCGGACATGGCACCGCCGAGCTTCGACACCGGGGACTTGATGTTTCGGGGGTTGCTCAGTTTGTCAAGTTTTTCACCTGCCGAGAAGTTTAAAGAGGCACAGATTGGAAACTTGTCCACTTGGGGATTTTGGGTTTTTTTCTTTCTTCTTCTTTTTTTTTTTTCTTCTGAGATGAGTCCCTGCCTGTCGCACAGAACCTGCAGCCTGCTTGGAAAGACTTCAAAAGCAAAGAGTAAGACCAGCTACCTCAAGAGCTGCACCGCGTTTGGGTTCACAGCGGACCACTGGACTCTGCGCTGACCCTCTGCTCATCCCAACGCAGCACAGGCGGTGGCAGAAGCCCTTGGCTGCATCAGCAGATGACCTATCGATGTATCACGATAGCACCAACTCAGCACAAAGACCTTGTCCGAAGGCAAAGCAGCCTTCCTGTCCCCTCGCTGGAAGTGTTTAAGGGCAGGTTGGACGGGGCTTTGAGCAACCTGCTGTAGTGGGAGCTGTCCCTGAACACAGCAAGGGGGTTGGAACTGGGTGATCCTCAAGGTCCCTTCCAACGCAAACCATTCTATGATAAAACTAGTGAGTTAAGAAAGGTAAATACCAAATATCTCAGAAAAGCTCCAGAAAGAAGAGGTTCTATCACACCAACATTTCAGGTGGCTAGTGGTAGATCCACCATCAGTCAAGGAGACAAAGATGAAAGCCTTTTGGAGAACCAGGCCAATTAAAACAAACGACAGGAGAATTACATGCGTTTTTCTTCCTAGAACACTCATTTAATCTCAAATAATCTGAAGTAAAATATTGTGATAGAAGATAAGGTTTCCTGGGGCACCAAGCCTCTTGTCAGAAAGGTCCAGTGGCAGGAAGCAATGAAAGTTTTGGGCGTATGACCGATGTCGTGGCAAAGTTTTCAGTGTTGCAGCCCCTCTCCCTAGAGATCGTGCCCTCGCACTTCGGACAATACAAACACTCTTCTTGCAAACCACTGAGACACTGAAAAGCTTCTCTTATTCTCTGTACAGGTTTTCATGGCTCACGACTGATGGATCTTCTGGGTATATATAGATCCATGGATCCTCTGTGATGGCCTAAGGCTATAGAAAAGAGAAGCTCATGAAGAAGGACAGTGTATATTTTATTCCATCGTCTGATGGAGTTTGGAAAAGCAGTAGAGGAACCCTTGGATGAGTAAGCCATTCTTCAGTGCCTGGGATTCCTACTCTCCCTGAGATTCCTGAGTGTTGCAGCCCATGGCCAATCTTAAAACCCGTGAGGTCCAGGCACTTTCTGACCCAGGTGTCCATAAACACTGTGCTAGTTTTGGAAATTTCCACCTGAATCTTTCTCCAAAGTGCCACCCGCAGCTCCAGGAACGTCTCTGCCCTTCCCAAAGTGAAATGTTAACACAAGGGTTCATCCTTGGAACTGGAGCACTGTCGCTGGTGGTCGCTCACTGATCGCATGCAGGTTCACATGGTACGTTCTGAAGGGCATTGCTTGGCAGACCCCATCTCCAGCCCTGGCTCTGACCCAGAAACCAAAGCTGCCAACGGTTCTAGCCAAGTGAGTAAACCCAGGAAGACTAACGTCCCACCAAACCCCCCTTTCCCAAGGTACAATACAGCACTTGGGAGATGCCGAGAGCTTCAGTACATGCAAGTCTGCTTGCCCAGGAGCAGACCAGGGATGCTCCACCCCAGGGGTCCTCCAAGCACTTGGCTGGCTCCAGCCAAGCTCCCTTGTCGAGTCCTTCCGCTGCCTTGCTGGGAATAAACCAAAACTGCTCAAGCTGTTGGCTTCCCCCAGCATGAGACGCAGCGTGCTTGGACTAGACACGCTCATCTGCCAGCACTGCACAGTTAAGCTGTCACTGTCTCTCAGGCAGACTTGGATAAGCTGCTTAAAAGAGAGAGGGGGTGGAAAAAAAAGGGGGTTTTCCAGCAAAACGAGCCCTGCAGGGAGGGCTGCTTCCCATCTTCCCAAACGATGGGTCTTCTCCTTCTATTTACGAGCCCACGGCCTCATCCTAAGCTATGGTCCTCAGCAGGGCAGCGAGATGCTTGAACTCCATCGTGGCCCCGTCCGCGGCTGCAGCGCTCGCTCATCCTTCCCGCGCCAAGGGCGCCCACAGAGGCAACCGCTGCGACTCCTCCAGCTTCTGCCAGCCCCTCAGCACGAAGCATCGCTCCCCACGGCTGTGGGACGGGCTGGTGATGCTGCAGAAGAGAACAGCTTCCAGCAGAAACACCTTCCACACGAGACAGGCTGCTGCCCGAGGCAGGCAGCTCCTCGGGAGAGCAGATTGTGACTTTAAAAGGACAACGCACAGCGGGCTCGGGCCAAAACGGGGGACTTCAGGCTTCAGCAAAAATAAAGCGGAGAGAGCAGGGGTGGAAGCTGTAAAACAACCCATCAGCAACACTCCCGGGGATTGAAGCCGTGCTGAAACATCACAAAGCTCTATGCCAGGAGAGCTGGTTTTTCACTTCATTTCTCATCCCTCATGAGATAAACAGATGGCAGCGCAAGGAGCGGGGCTGTGCCCGCAGCCCGTCGCACGGCCCCGCTGCCCAGGGCAGTGCCAAGATGTTGCTGAGGAGCGAGCGGGCATCCCGGACTGGCTGGGAGGAAGGCAGCAGTGGGATTAACTGGGATTAACGCCGTCGCTTCCCATTCGCTTCTTCCTAAGGAGGAGACCCGGGAGTGTAGCAGGCACCTCACCGGGAAGCTGCCTGTGCTGCCTCTGGGTGAGGGACCCAAAGGTGCATCTAGAACTTGGAATGAGCGTGGTTTTTCCTGCTAGCCTTGAAGGGGATCTAATATTTACACCCAGTACTTCCAAGCTCAACCTCACCTCATGCTTTGTGGACCGAAGCACTACTGAGAAAACTAAAACTGGTAGAAACTCTTGACACTCAAAAGTCACCCAGGGACACGCTGCTTCTTGTGAAGTAAGGAGCAATATCCTTCTTGTCAAAGAAGAACCCTTCTCCCTTGGTTTGTGTTCACAGAAACTGAAGTGCAGCAGCCTGCCTCGCCGCCTCGTAACGACATTCCCAGCAGTTGGTACTTCCCCATCAAACCTAAGTTCCTGGATTCACACGATCCAAGAACGAGGCCCTTGGAAGGAAGCAGAGGGAAAACTCTTGCCCTAATGATTGTAAAGTGAAGCCTGAAGGTTTGAATGTGAAAGCCCCGGTGGACTGGAGGTTGAAAGGCAAATAAAAAGAAGCTGAAATGTATAGTTTGGGGATCTTATTATTTAATGCTCAGAGCTGGCTCCTTCCCACATTAACACCGCAGGCAGGAAGCTCTCACAGACCTGAGGAGTGAGCCAAGAGCTCCTGATCTCTATCCCTTGCGTTGCTGAGGACCATCCCACGGCCTTATGCAAATGCCATTTACTGTAAGAGGCTGCACAGTTCTCCACTGGTGATCTTACACAACCGCTTCAGGCCACGACATTACATCAACCATCCCAGGGAAAGAGCTGCTGTGCAGAAGCTCTTTGCAAACCCAGCTTTCACACGACGCCCCAAGTCAGCCCCAACATCTGGTAAGCCCCCAGATGCTGCCCCGAGCATCTGAAACCTGCCATCCAGGTGCTCGGACCTTCCCGTGCTGAGCTGAGCTGCCTCAGCACCAAGCTGGTGGGTGGTAAAACGACAGAGCAGAAGAGCTCCCCAACCCACCCCATCAAGCTCTTGCAAGATGGGTCCTTTAGAGGCTTTGCCAGCTTCTGGACCTCAGCAAGGGAAGGAGAATGAGGCTAAGCCTGCAACAGCACCTTGGTGGGTGCAGAGGGACTGAATGATGGTTCAAGTCCCCGGTCACTGGGAGGTGCAGGGGAATGCTGGGATGTGCCACGGGTGCCAACCTCCTTACCGTTCTCACCAGCCTCCAACATGCCCTGCAAGTACCGGAAGGATCCAGACTGCTTAGGCTCTGAAACAGGTTTCTCATAATCCTGAAGCATCTTGTAGACATCCGACTCCACATCAATCCCGTTTCTGTTCCGCGGGAGAGACTTCAAGGGGTCGAGGCTGGTTTTAAAGAAAAGCAAGGAAGGCTCAAGTCAGATACACCCAGCTCGGAACCCTCCACGTTCCCACGGAGTCAGCTGAACACCTCTCCCTTCCCACGAGTGTCTCTGCCTCGAGCTACATCTGTCCCAGAACAGCCACTGAACCAGGGATGCTAAACCCCTTCCCTGCTGGGCTCTGATTGAGCAACCAGGGCTGGCCCAGTTACCAGATGCCTTCAGGAAAGAGGGCAGCTGCTTGCAAGCACTGCAGACTGCTCTGGAATTTATTGAAAATGGACGGGTAAAACAATGCCTTTCTGAATTCTGCAGGGCAAGGGGATCCACCCACCCCTTGGACCGCTGCTGGGGCGTTTGGCAGGGAGAGAGCTGGTGCTGCTGCCAGGCACGGGCACCACAGCAAATCCCTTCTCCAGCCACAAACACCTCTTTGGAAGTCTCACGTTTCTGCATTAAAAGATCCATTTGCCAGACGTTGTACCTCCGGACTGGGCACTGGGGAGGCTGCACCTTGCATCCTGGGCTCAGCTTTGGACTCCTCACTCCCAGAAATACATTGAGGGCTGGAGCGTGGCCAGAGAAGGGCAATGGAGCTGGGGAAGGGGCTGGAGCACAAGGGTGCTGAGGAGCAGCTGAGGGACCTGGGCTTGTTCAGCCTGGAGAGAAGGAGGCTGAGGGGAGACCTTCTGGCTCTGACAGCTCCTGACAGGAGGTTGGAGCCAGGGGGGGTCAGGCTCTGCTCCCAAGGAACAAGGGACAGGACAAGAGGAACCAGCCTCAAGTTGCCCCAGGGCAGGTTTAGGTTGGAGCTGAGGAACAATTTCTTCCCCTCCAGGGTTCCCCAGGGCTGTCCCAGGCTGCCCAGGGCAGGGCTGGAGTCCCCGTGACCCCTGGAGGGGTTTCCAGCTGTGGTGCTGAGGGACAGGGGGCAGTGGTGCCCTGGCAGTGCTGGGGGGATGGTTGGACTCGATGATCTGAAAGGTCTCTTCCAACCACAGCCCATAGCTTAAATGAGAAAGCCACCCCAACGGGCTCCTCAGCACCAAGGATGGGACACGAGAGCAGCCCCACAACTCAACCCCAGCCACGCGCCAACCTCCAGCATCCAGAGATGAAGCTGCTCCCTATCTCTGTGCAGCACGACTGGGGTACAACAGACAACACCCAGTGATGTAAACCACTGTTCCAGTCCATTCTCTACATCAAAACAAAAGTGTAGTTTGGAATCAAAAATATTTTGGGTCCAGGTTGAAGTGTCCTGCCGAGCAGAGATGAATTCAAGTGCTGTTCTGCTTCGCCGAGGCCCCACAGCAGAGCTTCAGGGGAAGGGGCTCCTTTTCCTTTTTAAGGAGAAGGTCACCAAGGTCATTATAAAACCAATAAAAAGAGCCCTGAACCCCATCAGACAGCATATTTTAGATAGTAAACATATTTTTGCTGTCATCTGATTCATCTTCTCCACCGGTGTTATACTCATGGCCACTTGAAATAAATAAATAAACAAAAGGGGGTAAGAAAATTCACTTTCAAATAAACAAAGGAAAAAATCCCCAATGAAATTCTCTGTTAAAGAAAAGCCAAAGCTCTGCTTTCTGGGAGCGACCAGCCTGGCAGCCCCAGTCTGGCTGGGCAGAGCGGTGCCAGGGCAGCTCCTCCAGCTTCTGCCACGGCCCCAACCTCTCGCACTGAAGGGCAGAAGTGCTGCTGCCATAGCAGGGGCCCCATCGCTGTGCCTCCTGGCCAGCCCAAACCCTCATGCCCTGCCCTGCGTGCCCACCAGCCCTGCAAAGCCCCCTCCTCCATCAATTCATGCATTTTTCCATGGAAAAAAGGGCAGGTTTTGAGCGGCCCAGCCTGAAAAAGCACGAATCCAAAGGGAAAGCGCTTCTGACCCGATCCTGCTCTCACTCCCAAGCTCATGTCCCAGCTTTTGGCTCACAGGCAGATAACACAAGCTTTTCTTCTCCCTGTTTTCTTTGTGCAGTTCTCTCTTTTCCAGCATCGGGAACCTCCCTGGAGCAGCAGAGGCAACGTGCTGGCTGGCAGCGGTGCCGAGGTAGGAATCCCTGCAGGCACAGAGTTCCCGAGCTGAAAAGAAACTCTCTTTGCTCTTTGTATGTGATCCAGATGTGCTTTCCTCGCGGGATGCTTTGCCAGGCTGGAGCAGCGCAGCCCAGCAGCGTCGGGAGCCGTGCGAAAGCATCGCAGCCCACGCCGCACCCTGGCCCCTCTCAAAGCCCAGCTCATCCACCCAAACTGCTCTTGGCTGCACAAAAGCTTTTTCTTTCCTCCCCACATTATTTATTTCCCAGCCTCCCAGACAGCTGCACTGAGCACTGTCGTGTATTTATAAACATCTCCAGTTTACTGGGGTTCATTTTCTCAGCGGATGCCTCCAGCCCCTAGGCCAAGTCATTTTTTCTGGGGTCTGTGGAACTGTGATCTCCACTCCTAGGAGGGTGAGCTCCTTCCATCCTGCTTTGAATACTTTGAAAAACCTGGACACTAATGTCTGTGACACCCCCTGGCACTAATCCCAGCCTGGGGACTGGATATGATGCCGCTCATCTACCTATGCCCGTAGAAGGATCTTCTGTAGAGCTGGAAAAGCAGCACCTTCACCCAAAGAATCATTCTGGTTGGAAGAGACCTTTTGGATCATCGAGTCCAACCATTCCCCCAGCACTGCCAGGGCACCACTGACCCCTGTCCCTCAGCACCACAGCTCCACGTCTTGGAAAGCCCTCCAGGGATGGGAATTCTATCTCAGGGATAAATGGTTGAACGTTGCTTCAGCATCACAAGCGTGAATTCAGTGTTGCAAGTTGCCACGTACGGATACGTGGCCGTCTTGTTCAGAACTTGGCATCTTCAATATTCCTTTTTTTTGTTGGCATTTTTTGTTTGGTAGGGTTGGGGGTTTTTTTTCCCCCTTCCACCTAGACTCAACTAATGAAGCAGGAACTGAAGCCAGCATCTCTGGAGCTCCCGGAGCACCACATCCTCAATGCCCCCCCCAAAACAGAGTCTGCAGGGAGAGCTGTGGGAGGCAGGGCACCAGCTCTGCTCTTGTCCTACCTGTGGGCAGGGCTGATGTGCAGCCCACTCAGCTGCCCGGGCAGGGCCGACTCGGAGCCGCTGTTGGGGTAGGGTCGGGTTGGCTGCTGGTGCTGCAAGTTCACCATCTGTTTGCTGTCCATGGGGCTGCCACCAGCCCCGTGGGGCTTCCTGCTCTGGGCAGGACCATTGTCCTGGAAGAGAAGAAAAAGTGGGAAAAAAAAAAAAGCCCTGAGATTTCCAGTTCTTTGCATGATCTACGCAGAGAGGCCGCGCTGGGACCTGCGGTGTGCAGCAATAATATTGGGAAACGGAGATAACGCAGCAGGAAAACCCTGCCTGGACCTGCAGGCAAATCCTGCTGAATCCCTGCGCCTTTCCTTGCTCTCCGACCAAACGAACTTGGCTGTTTCTCCAGGGTGAGCCACTGCCAAGCATCCTACGTTTATCCTCCTGTAAAAGTGCGTTTGTTATTTGGGTTTCTCCTTCTTATTAAAGAAGTTCTTATTCTCTTTCTTATAAAAGAAGTTTCTCCTCATGTTGGGGTGGAGCTTCCTATGTTCTGGCTTATACCCATTATTCCTTGTCCTATTACTGGGCATCATGGAAAAGAGCCTGGCCCCTCCCACTTGACCCCTACCCCTCAGATATTTATAGACATCAATAAGATCCCCTCTCAGCCTTCTCTTCTCCAGGCTGAACAGCCCCAGGGCTCTCAGCCTTTCTTCATAGGAGAGATGTTCCAGTCCCTTCAGCATCCTTGTAGCCTCTGTTGGACTCTCTCCAGCAGCTCCCTGTCCCTCCTGAACTGGGGAGCCCAAAACTGGGTCCAGTATTCCAGGTATAGTCTCACCAGGGCAAAGCAGAGGGAGAGGAGAACCTTCCTCAACCTGCTGGACACAGTTTGCTTCATGCCCCCCAGGAGACCCTTTTGGCCAAGAGAACCCATGGCTGGCCCGGGGACAGGCACTGCTGCTGCTTCCAGCCCTGCCAGGCAGAAACACACCCGTACCCAGGGAAGAAAGGGCTGCTTGTGCAAGAGGCTGTAATCTGCTCAGCCTGGTTTAATCCGTTCCAGGGCAGGTCCCCAGCGACGCTGCCTTGCACCAGCTTCTCAGGAGACTGAAGGTGATGCAAAACCAAGCAGAAAGGAAAAAAAAAAAAGAAAAAAGAGAGAGAAAACGGCATCCCTGTGAACAAATAACAAAGTGCACGTTGCGGGGTTTTAATGCAAAGCTTACTTTTGACTCAAATAATCCAATAAATACTAATTGGAAGCAAATGTCTGTCACTGGTGCGCAGCAGAAAGCACCGGCGCTCCCAAGCCTTGTAAAAACGAGCAGCTCAAAGAAATAAAAACCAGATCCTGCTAGAAAAAGACCTCCAAAATCCAAGACTTCACTTCTTCCCAAGGCAAAACTCCCATTGATAAAAAACGGGCCGAATTAAGAACTGCAAGACGGTGCCTTTGGGGGGGCTTTGTTGGCTTTTTGGGGGTTTTTCCTGCAAGCTCCTGGAGCTTCCACCACCTCCGAAGCCCCAGCTGCTGCCCCGAGCCCTCTCAGCTCCTCTCCTGCCACACGTGTGGGGCGAAAAAACTGCTTCCAACATAATAACTGCAAATTATCTATTAAAAAAAAAAAAAAAAAAGGGAATTTTGCTGCCAGGAATAATATAATTTTAACTGTTCCCCAATTTACGTTCTTTATAAAAAAAAATAAAGTGCAACCAGGCTGTGGGTTTCCAGTTCCCAGATTTACGTGATTATTTCAAGGGAAATAAAGAAAACGCTTTAAACCGTGACACAGAGAGGAAGAGAAGGATCATAAACATTTTTTTTCTGGGGGAAGAAGCAACGGCCCGTGCTGGCTGGCAGGCTGTTGAGAGCTACGGGGCTCTGCTGCAGAAAGCTGTTCCCGTTAATTATCCGCGTGTCGGGGTCCAGATACACACTTGGTCCCGGGGAAGCTGTGCCTGCAGAGGACAGACCAAGGTCTCTCCTCTCCTCTGCCCATACCAGGGACAGCCAGACCCTTCCCCAAGTATTTCTGCACCGAAAACCACCTCCTCCCTCGAACCCAGAGACCACGACCTCCATGGACTTGCTTTCACCCAAAGCAGCTTGTAAAGCGTTGCCCATTTGTCCCCGTTCAGCTCAGCAATTTGCACGTGGAGAGCAAATGTTGCTGTAGATGGAAGTGCTTGGGCACACTCTGAAAGCCACGGAAGCCCCGTGATGGAAATGGGGTGTTTTAGAGCCCTCCCTGCTCTGCTGAGCTGCTCGGTGTCCCCAGTTGCCACCAGCTCCCTGTCCCTTGGGGAGGAGGATGCTGATGGTGGTGGTGGCAGCTCACCCTGAGGTCCTCTCAGCTGTGTCATCAGCTCACCCTGAGGTCTGCTCAGCTGTGCCATAAAGCCCCAGGTGAGCCAGCAGCATCCATAGGGATCAGCGGGCTCCTCCTGATGGACCCTGGAGCGCTCCCGCTACCCCAACACCTACCAGACCAAGGCCATGGAGATGAAGCAGTAGGTGTCCCTCAGCCCGTTCCACCAAGTTCTTTGCAGGCTTTGGAGAGCTGAGCTTCGTCTTGGGGGCAGCTCATGGCTCAGTGGGAAGCACACAGAAAGCATTTGCCCCTCTAAGAGCTCGCTGGGCTTTCCTTCCCTTGCTGCTCTCAGTTTCTCTGCTATGGAACTTTCCTGTTCCACAATAAGCCGTTCCCAGGACAGAGCTGTCTCCTTTTTCTCATCTCAAAGGCTGAGACACCTCTGCAAGGCTTTGCACTGTGCAAAACACTCATGTGCTTGTTCTCAGAAACCTAGAACCAGATGGGTTTCTTTCCAGCTCTCAAATTCAAGATCAGAAAAAAAATCCCCCCTCCCCTTTGGGATCTAATTTGCTTTCCTCTGCTGGCTTTTCTTCCTGCTTTTTATGGCCTCTCTTAAATTAAGGGGGTTAGCAAACCCTTCCTAAGAGCTGGCCTGCAAAGTTTCACCGAGGAGAACTCTCCCAGCCTGCAAACCAGAAACCCACAGCCTGCTTTCTCACGCTCAGCCTGCGCGGCCCATCAATTCTGAAGCGTAACCACCCACCCGACACGCGGCATTTGGAGCCCAGGCCTCCCCAGTCCTGGCAAACACGATCCACGCAGCCGTCCCACACCAGATGAGCACAAAGCAGAGCCAGAAAGGAGCTGTCTGACCTCCCAGTCCCCGGGAGCAGGTGGGGTTTTGGGGTGGTTTTCAGGGCAGCGGCAGCAGGGATGCAGCGAGCGGCCGGTACCCAGTCGTTCTGACCACCTCTGCTCGGGTCACCGCCTTGCTGGAGACTCCCAGCCTGTCCCTTCCCACCAGGGGAAGGAATGAGCAGAGGAAAAGGGATTATTGGGAGAAGAATGAATCACAGGAAACAAAAGAGACAGCCAGCAGCAGCCACCTGCCTTGGCCACCCCGCGCTTGGCATCATTAAAACACCTCCTCCTCCTCCTCCTCAAGATGCCTTTATCAGCTTTGCACCAACGCAGCCTGAGCCTTATCAAGCACAGGTAAAGGCTGCCCCTACC
This sequence comes from Todiramphus chloris collaris, assembly GCA_025345505.1. Classification (NCBI taxonomy): domain Eukaryota; kingdom Metazoa; phylum Chordata; class Aves; order Coraciiformes; family Alcedinidae; genus Todiramphus; species Todiramphus chloris. Next base: position 3,212,892 of record JANVCC010000135.1, on the reverse strand, counting down.
AGACCAGTATTTATATCCTGAGGAGCCATTTCCAACAGAACACGACATGGTTTACAGGAGCATTTCTCCTGGCAGCAGGCGCAGGAAGCCAGGGCAGCCATATATATATATATGTGTGTGTGTGTGTTTACATTTCTATGTACACACAGAGAGCTGTGGTAGGAGCAGCACTGGCAGCAAGCAGCACCTTGCCCAGAGCTACCCTAGGGCTGCAGGCACCAACAAGCCGTGTTGGGTTGGCTGTTGCACCTCAGCCACTGCCTTTCTTCCCACCGACCCCTCCAACAGCAGCCAGATTCCATCAGCTCAGCTTGCATTCCGTGGTATCTCCTCGATTAGAGTCTCAAAACACATTCTCAGGTGCCACTGTTTATTAAAATAGGAGGTGAGGGACATTTAACTGCTTTTTGGATGCCACCACACAACAGAGCATCGAGAGCAAGATGCAGCATCCCACCTGGATCTCTTCCTGTGTGTCCTGCCCTGCGTGACCCTGCTCTGGCAGGGGGGTTGGACTCAATGATCTCCAGAGGTCCCTTCCAACCCCTACCATGCCATGATTCTATGACTGGAACAATTTTCTGAAGCAAGCAGCCCATACCACTAATTGGCTGAAAGATGTAGGGAGTCTCTAAATCTCCTAGGGGAAGAAGTCCGTGAGACATACATGGGGAAATCCAGCAAAGAAAGTGGCTGTTCTGCCCCAAACTGGACGGATATGCACGTTTTTCACCTTTGCTGTAAACAGGAATAGGTCTTTTGATTCCCTTCAAACTCTGTTGAAAGAAACTGATGCCACTTCCCTATTGCAAAAACCACACTACTAAACTGAGAACCACCAAAAGCTCACAAGATGTTTAGAGAACAAAGCACGAAGCGAACGAAACCCATCCCAACACCACCACGGCAGGTAACTGGTGCTGGGATTCAGCAGGGAAAAAGACTGAAGAAGGAGGGAAGGGCTGAGGTGCTCTGGAGCTGGTGGCCCAGGCACCCAGCCCGAGAGGCAGCCCCCTGGGCACGGCAGCCCAGCAGCCCCTCCAAATGGGCTTTCTGTGCTGGAAGGGAAACAGTGTTCTTAAAACAGGGGGTTACCTTTTGCTATTCAAGGGAAAGATGCTGACTGAAGGGTTTCATCCTGAGAAGACCTCAAAGAGCCAGAAATCACAGAGCACTAGGGGTTGGAAGGGACCGCTGGAGATCATCACGCCCAACCCCCCTGCAGCAGGGTCACCTAGAAATATGGAGAGAGGTTTTCTCCTTCCCTCTTGTACAAGCACTGATTCAATCCCTAGCAAGTCCCTCTGTTCCACGCTTGCTTATCAGCAAATCTTCCCCCCCGGATCAGCTGAAGGCATTTCCTTTTGCCGAGCACCCGCAGCAAAGCAGCGCGGCTCAGATGGCTTTCACAGGACCTGTCGCTTCCAGTTTCAGGAAATTCAGGGCAGGGTCTCGGGAGAAGCAAGTTGCAAGGTTTCAGCAGAAATACAAACACGCTGGGAGGCTTCACCACGCCGAGCTAAAGCACGCCGGGGGAGCGGGGTGAAGATGCCAGGCTTTGCCCGCTCATCGCTGCTGTGCCCCTGGCTCTGCTGGAGGAGCTGAACAGAGATGCTTTTGTCCTTTTTAGTCAAAGCTGCTAACAGGGCAGCAGGCTCAAAAATTCAACCAGGAATTTTCAAAAGGTTCGAAAATCCATCTCAGTCCCTGTCTCCTTCGGGGGGAGTTTACTGTATCTCCACACCGCCTTTTGTAGGGCCAACAAGAAGCGTAAACCTCTCCAGACCAAGGTGAGCACGCAGATTCAGCTCTCTGCTTAACAGGAATAACACTGGGATCCAAAGCTGGGAAGAGCTGAGCTCATGGATTTAACCTAATCCTGAGCCTGGGTCCCCCCGCGCTCGCCGCTCTCGGCACCGGCCGCCCGGCTCCTCGGGGCCAAGCTGCAGGAGCTGAGCGCCCGTCACTCTCAGAGCATCCCACAGCCCACGCGGCTGCTGAAGCCTCTGGGGAGCTTGCATCTGATTCCGATTCGTTTTGGTAGGATATAGCCAACCTCACTTTCCTCAACTTCGGTTTTGCTGCCTCAAGCCTTCTGACCCTTCAAAGACAAAAAAAAACCCAACCCAACCAAAGAAACAACTGATTTCTTCTGGGAAATTTTGCAAAACAATGTATTTGTCCTTCCAGCCTTTTTCACCTACAAGTCTTGAGCTCTAGAGACCAAAGGTTCTAGACACGGCTTTACAGAACTTCAGATTTCACGTGCTGACCCAAGGCGTTTAAAGTTCATTCACTTCACCGTGTTTTAAATCAGACCCTTAAAAGGCCAGAAGTACAGCCAAAATAATTCATCTTTTTCCAGACTATCAGACGGAGGTTAGAACTGAAGATGGCTCATCTGAGAGCTTCCTACAGCCTCCACATAAGCACCCACACAACCTCCACGCAAGCACCGACAGCCACAGCCTGACTCGGAAGAGCTTTGAGCTACGGTAGCTTTGGCAAACCTTCTCTGGGAGCAGACCCACCGGCTGCAGGGCTGAACACACCTCCAAAATTCCATCTCCGAGCCCCAAACCCACCCTGGGCCTCACTTGTGCAGTGGTGGGAGGAGATCCGCAGGGACAGGACCGGGCACTGCAGCCAGTCCTGCTCGCCGGTACAGACGCACGCTCATCAGACTTCACCAGAGCTGAGGGCCAGCAGCAGCTCAGCTCAGCCAAGAGCAGTTTTCTGTTTGACACGATTCAGATGCGTCCTCTTCCTAAAAGCAGGGCACAATCACTCATCGTCAGCTAGGCACTCGCTGCCAAGAGGCTGAACGCAAGGCACGAGTGCTGCTGTTTGTGCACCAAGAGGTCAAGGCATCCCTTCGCCACGGGGTCATCGGGAAGAGGCAGCCTCTTGTCACCACTCTCGGCTACTTGTGTCCATCCTCCAGCAGCGGCAGGATGAGCCCAGCACTCTGGGTGTCCCCACCATGCCTGCTGCCCAAGGTGCCCAGACCCCCTGGCTTCCCCAGGGTGTGCCTGGCACCGCTGGCTGCCCAAGGCTCAACAGGACCAGCTCAGATCTGGCAGCAAGAGGACACAGGCGAGGATTTTCTTAAAGCAAAGACACAGTTTCTGCCCGTGGCTGCCTCTTCTGCTGACCCACTGGGTCCAGCCAGGCTTCAATGACCCGATTCTGACCTCTCCAGCCTTTCTGTGAGAGAAATGTTACTGCCTGCATAGACACAAGTCCTATGTCACACAAACGTGACAAGCAATTTGGCCTGGAGACCCATCCCAGTGTATCCCAACCCAGCATATCCCAACCACCTCGGGACTGGAATTCAGCCCCTGCACAGAAGACAGCTGCAATACAGCGACCCCTTCCCCCTCTCCTTCCTTTGCCTCTGATAAACTGGCTCGAAAAAAAATCCCAGAGATGGAAACGTTCTTTTTACCCCACAGAGGAGGTGTGTGGGACGGACGAGAACGCTTTTCACTTGAATGCAAATAACAGATTTGCACTGCGCTGTCTGCCGGAGCTGGATCAGTTCTCCAGCTCCCTGCCTCAAAAGACGCCTCCTGGCAAACCCTTAGGTCACAGGCTGCCCCCGAAGCTGGGAGAAAAGTATACATTTTTAAAGCTACACGCATTTTACCACACATCCCCCTAGGAGCACAGTTCAGATGTCCTGCTGAGATGGTCGTCAGGCTTTGATCCGCCTTTAAAAAGCTCCAGCAAATATAACCCCGCTGCTTAGCTCAGCCTGGGAGATTAACAGAGGAGAGAATAAGGTCGGGTGTAGTTTGCTGAAGTTGGGTGATGGGAGCAGTTATTTTATAAGATGGGTTTCAAATATTCTGCCAAGTTCCTCTTTTGGATACCAGAGTCTGAAGGAAAGCTTTATCCATCACGTCCTCGCTGCGCCCCTTTCACAGCTGGCAGCTGAACACCAAATTCTTTTCTCAGATCTCTCTAAGTAAGAGACCAAACCCATAAAATCAGATGGTCTTTTAGCTGCAGACGTTCACGTGAAACATGACTCAAGCTGGAGCCCGCCCGTGTCCCCAGGACAGGCTGTACCCTGAGCAGACAGGGCTGTGAGCACACAGTAGACAAGACCTAGGGGTAGGGGCTCAAAACGAGCCCCACGGCCTCGTGCCGGGTGTTGGACACGCTGAAAAACCCCAGTGGCTCATGCCCTGGCAGGCAGAGGTGCAGCCCTGGAGAGCACGGCTAACGCCTGCTCAGCTTGGTGGCCTTGGACCCATCAGGCAGGCTTGGTTTAAAGCTCTTCCTTCTGTACCGCACGCTGCCACTTCTGCTGAGCCTCCTGCAAGCTCCAGAGAAAGCATCCTATGAAAGTCTCCATTGCTTTCTATTCCATCACTGCTACGGCAGGGAGCAGGCTGAGGCCAGCCCCACCACCTCCCCCCAGCCCCACCACCTCCCCCCAGCCCCACCACCTCCCCCAGCCCCAGTTTCCAACCACAACCCACCGTTGCCACAGGTAGAACGCGTACACACCCCGATGCACTGCAGTAATTCCACAAACACATGACTCCAGGAGCTGGGTGCCTTTGCCTGGGGCACCAGAGGGTCCCTGGGGCCAGTGCCAGGCTGCAGCTCACCCCACCGAGACTGCTGGCTCAGGAGGGAGGGCACCAGAGAGGTGAAAGCTGAACCTTTCCTACCAGCTTTAAAGGATGTGTCGTTTTTGACAGGGTTTACAGCAGCCTTGATGTGAGTCATCCAAAATGTATTTGCAGGGATGGGGAAGTTTCTGAACCATTTGTAAGCCATGGTTGGGGATTTCTTAACTTCCAGGAGGAAGACAGCCACCCCTTTCTGAAGGAATGCTCTCAGGAGAAGCAGCTCCGTGATGGAAAATGAGGTATTATTAAAAAAAAAAAGCAGGTTTAGCATAAGATAGGAAAATACACCAGCTCTGTATCTGCACATGCCCTGCACCATAGAAATTAGGACAAGGAGTGATGGCTTTAAACCAAAAAAGGGAAGATTTAGACTGGAGAGATGGAAGAAACATTGATGTTGAGGGTGGTGAGAGCCTGTGCCAGGCTGCCCAGAGAGGTGGTGGCTGCCCCATCCCTGGCACCATTGCAGGGGAGGTTGGCCGGGGCTCTGAGCACCCTGCTCTAGCTGCAGATGGCCCTGTATGGATGCCAAGAAGCTGCTAGCAGAGGGATTTTCTCAGGTTCTCACAATATTTGGTGAGAATCCTGCTTTTCTCATGCATGTGAAGCATCCATAGCCCTGCTCCCTGCAGGGGGTTGGACCAGATGACCTTGAAAGGTCCCTTCCCACCCAAACCACTGTGTGATTCTGCAACACTGTGCAGCACAAGGACAGCCCACATCTAACCTGGGGGCTGTCTCTCACAATTTAAGCTACACAGACCCTTTAGGAGCCAACACATCTCCACCTTGTCGCAGTCACGCTGATGGCCACCAGTGAGGGTCTGATGGCCACTGGTTCCCAGCAGCTCCAGAGAACATCTTCACCCCCCGGGGGAAGCCACAGCCCTCATGTGACTTAAAGAGCTCAAGAGGGACTCAAGCTGCAACATCACAACTTTATCCCTTAAGCCACCTGGCTCCCAGCTCTTAAAAAGCCACAGCAATGGAAAAAAAAAGTTCCCCAAGCCCGGCAAGAATGATTAAAATGTGTTTCTGTTTACCTCACCTGCTCCAGTGCAGAGGGCACGTTTCTAATATCAAGGGTGCAAGGGGGTGTTCAACAAGCAGACAGAGGAGGGCTTTGTGCAAATGCATCAGGTTTATGAACAGTTATTAAGAAAAAACCCAAACAAAAAAAAAAAGAAAGCTTGGGATTGTGTGCTCTGCTGGACTGGAGGACACTGGGTATACTGGCTGCCTTTCCAACCTCAGTCACAGTTCCACGTGTGAACAGAACTAACACGTGTGATACGTGGTTCAAGAAGAGATCAGACTAGGTGAAGCAGCTTAATAAATTAATAAAATTAATAAATTTCTTAATAAATTTCTGTGTGTAAGTAGCGTTTCACTTTCATCCACACAGGCAAAATGCAGGACCGGTCACAGAAAATAAACACCAGTGGAACCTCAAGGTACTTTTGCATTATAATAACCCTGGGTAACAAAAGGTAGAAGAGCCTCAGAACTTCCTCCTCACTGGCAGCAGCACCCTCCTGCCAGATGATGATCTCTAGCCACAGCCTAACCCCAGAAAGGGTTTTCCCTCTGCTCCCCCATGCTCTGGGTCACCTTCCCAGCCCAGGAGCATCCGCAATGGCACAGGAGAGCGCTGCTCAGTGCCAGCATTGGGTGATGCTCCTGCCAATGCTCAGCCTCTCCTATGCCTGAGCTGCTCCATCAACCTCCTCACCGAGAGAAAACAACACCCACTACAGAGCAAACATCACCCCAAACCATCACTACGTGTACCCAGCCCTCTTGCCTGCTCCCTTCCTCTTAGGGAAGATGCTGCTCTTCTCATTTCAGTGCCACCGTTTAGTACCATCATTGAATCATCACTTTTCTCACCATCTGGTGTTCAGCTTCAAGAACAAACCTAGGGAGCTTCACACCCACAGGCAACATCCTGATTCCATCCTCTTCAGTTTACTGTCTCTCTCCTTAGTCCCCGTCAGGGGAACGGCTGCATTTTCAGGTGTTGTCGTATCACACTTCCCAATTTTCTTCCCATAACCACTACCAGCAGCTAACAGAGAGAAAAAAGCATCACTGGCAGCAAGCTGAGCTTCAGACCACAGCAATATTACATGCTTAAACCCAAAGGATGCCTCTTTCATCAGCGAGGCTTATCCAAACATCTCTTTCTGCAAAAGCCAGGGTAAGGTGCACAAGAAATCTCACCAAAAGCAACAGCATAATACTTTTTTTTTTTATTTGGAATGCCCCAACCTTTTGCTTTTACTCATTAATAAAGAAGATAAACTCAGCTCAAGTCAAAAGTACATCTCTGGCTTTTCTGCTAACAAACCAACCCCAGAGGTGCCTGTGGGACACCCCGGTGCTTGGCAGCAGGAGTGCGATGGTCCAGGAGATGGAGGCAGTGGCTGCAGCCTGGGCTCTCCACATGCCTGGGCTGCCATTTACTCACTGACCCCTCCTGCCAAAGAGTTTTGGAGGCCACTCCCCACCCTCACCTCATCCCCTTCACTAGCTGCTCTACCCCGTGCTGCTCAGCTGGCTGCAAGGAGTCTGGGAGAGCAGGGTGAGCATCCCTTCCACACCCAGCATCACTTCCACACCCAGCATCCCTTCCACACCCAGCATCCCTTCCACACCCAGCATCCCCAAACCTGCACCCAGCATCCCCAAACCTGCACCCAGCATCC
>JANVCC010000135.1:3176974-3202881 GCA_025345505.1 Todiramphus chloris collaris | reverse complement strand
GGACACAGAGCCCTTTGTTATTTAGGGCACAATCCTGAACACTGCTGAACTTGTGCCCTCCCTGAGGGGCTCCTGCTGTTAAGGGCAGACTCGTACAGCAGAACCGACGGGTAAGCAAAGGCTGCTGCTTTAAAAGCATTATTTCCTGACGGTGACTCTTGAGCACCGTTACTGCTTATTCTGAACGAGCAGATCTCTCCACTTCCAGCTTCCCCAGGGGCGAGGGCCATTATGCCCTGAGGTCACAGCGTTAATTGGAGTTTGAATAAGGAGGATTGATTACATTCTTGGTCTCTGAGCAGGGGCTTTCCACAGAGCTCAACCGACAAACCACAAGAGATTAAGGAGAGCTGGCTCGTACCTTCCAAGTGCTCTGGCACAAAGATAACTGGAAGCCTCTCTGCCTTCAAGACAAAGACCGCACCTAAAGAAACTAAAATGTAAGTGTAGAGCGGGTGCTTTCCTAGAAATCACAGACTGAGGCATTGCTCACATGTTCTGGGGCCTCGAGCAAGAATGACCACAGTCACGAGTCAGAAGACCTTCCGAACATCTCTGCCCCGTACAGCGGAAAGGTTGGCAGTGCCAAACCTGCAGGAGGGAAAGACACGTGCTCCACAGTACTGGGAAGGCCACTTGGGGTAAAACTCTCAAAACCCCTTTCAAGGACAACCCCAAACTTATTTTTATGATTCCAGGGCAGAATTCCAGCAGATTTCTTTTTTCCCCCCTCCGCGTTTCAAAGCGGACGGTGCTTTTCCAGATGTGAGGAAGCGAGCCTAACAGGGGCACATTCCCAGCCAAGCTCTTGCTTCACGACCAGTATCCTTCCTCATAATCTACCGAGTGCCTTCGCTACGGGAGCTGGATCAACTCGGCTCAGGACAGCCCTGGGTCATTGCCCCATGGGGTCTCCAGCCACGACTGGGGTCTCCCCTGCAAAGACCCCCAGCATCGTGCCCTAGCGCAGGGCTTGGGTCAGCTCCCAGCACACATCCCAAGCCATCCACCTTGAACCACACTCAAGGCACACTCGGTTCTGGGGGTGGGGAAGCAGGGGAGAAGAGTCAACCACCACATCTTGGGTGCGACCACAGCAAGAACACTGCCATGTGCACGTGGTACCTCCTCTACCTCATCTCTGGGAGACCAGGAAAGCCACTAAGCAGGACAAGGTGGAGCTAGAGCTGCTGAAAGAGAGCACCAGCAGAACTCTGCTGTCTTTAACCCACTCACTCGTGTTCGCACGCCTCTCGGTGCCTTGCCACAAACCCCATCTGCTTTACCCGCTGAGCACTCCCCAGATTCAGCTGCTCCCAGTGTAGGTCTGGGCTCAGGAAAATCCATCTCTTCCCCCTCGTTACGTTCTGTGTAACTGTCTAATTCTTAAGAGGATCCGTATGTAACGTATATTAACAGTCAGACTCAAATCCAATCTGCATTAAACCTCAGCAATGTTGTATCTGGCAGCGGGACTGCTGCACATTTGGTCCTCATTTAGTATTTCAGGGGGTTTGGGGCACATCAAAGTCTATTAAGAAAAAATATCTGTCCAAAAATATATATAAATAAATAAAGAGATTGCCATCATTGATAAACGAAGCAAACGTGGGCAGAACTCAAAGCCCGAGCACCCAGAGCCCCCTGCTCTGTCAGAGCAGCCCCGTGAGCTGGCAGTGTGTGATACCGGGGTGGGTTTGCTGGTGCTGCTGTCCTGTGGTGCCAGGTCCCACTGTCCCCAGTTCCACGTGGCTGCAGCGGCCGGTCAATTCACAGGAGTGACTCTACAGGGCGAACTCTTGTAGGGGGTTGGAGCATCTCACCCCTGTCCTCGTCGTTCGGTGGAGTCTCTGCTGCCAGTGCCCTCTCCCCACTCCTCAGTGCAGGGAAACGAGGCCAACACCAGTGCCCGCAGTGTCAGCCCACCTTCTTCCACTCTTGCAGGTCCCGTACTGCCTCTGGGCTGAGCTGTGGGGGACCCTGGGATGCTCAAAGAGCCACTTTTAGGAACGAGCATCAGGGCTAAGCCAACAGCATCTGCACTTTGCAAGCACTGGAGAAAAGTTTCTCACCAAACAGCCCCTAACACAAAGCAGCTTTGAGGAGAAGGAAACCATATGAGCAACGTTTGAACGCTCAGCATCAGCCCAAGAGCGCTCCTGCCTTGCAGTGGCAGCTGCAGGGTTTATTCTGTCAGCCTGAACCGGTGTAGCTTGTGCTTTCCAAAGCTTGCAGGCAGCTCCGGTGCCTCCACCGCTGCTCTGGGAGGGGCTGGCCAACCTGCAGCAGTGAGAAGTCTCAGCAGGTTTCAGCCCTGCCATCCAGTACCTCGTGTGCCCTGCGAAAACTGCAGTGTGCCCATCAGCTCAGCACCCACCCGAGGAGGAGCAAGGCAGCAGGAGCTCCCCCCACCCCATCCCCTCCTTCTGACCTCCTCCTCACTCCCCAGATATCTCTAGAGCAGGCATCATGGGCCAGCAACCCAAAAACCAACAGCCAGGTAACTTGGAGGCAGAAAGAGGGGAGCAAGGCACCCTTCCTTCCCCTTCAGGGCCAAAGGAAGAGTCACCTTTGCCCTCCCTAACAAGCTCTCAGTCAGGAGATGGGTACCAAAGACGGAGATTGGCTCTGCTCCACCACCTCCCAGTAGCAGGCTGCTGCTGGGGACAGTGCTGCCCTCGTCCCCACTCCTGGAGACCATGGGGTGGGAGGTCAGGGCAGGCTGCAGGCAGAGCTGGCAGGAAGGTCTAGGGAAGAGCTGAAGACGGAGGGAGGAGACAAGCTGCAAAGCAGAGAGAAGGAAGAGGAAGGAGTGAGACAGGAGAAAAAAAAAAAAAAAGGAGAAGAAAAAACAAAAGAGAAGAGACCACACACACAAAGTCACCCATCCCTACGTGAAGTGAATCATCACCACGGCATTAGCAGGGCGCGGTGGATTTTGGAAGCAGCCAAGAAAGGCACGTTGGCCAAGGCAGGTGCAAACAGACCCCGGGCGTGCTGAGCTCCAGGAAGGGCAGGCGTCGGGCAGCGCCCTTCGGAAGGTTCCCAGCAGCTCCAGCAAAAAATACCTAAGCACTGACCATGAGTCTTGGTGGCCTGGTGGTGGGTGCTGCCCAGCTCATGCTGCTGCCCCGGCTTCCTCATGCCACTGGCACAACGATTCATCAAAGCCTGACTTGGGCAGGAGACAGTTAAGAGCTGGGTTTAAGCCAGATCGGTTCAGGGGTCTGGTTCAGGGATCTGGTTCAGGGATCTGGTTCACTCACCACAGGAGCCTGGGATTTACCAGCCCTGGGAAAGCAGAGCAAGAGCTGCTTGGAGAAGTCTAACAAATGTAATGTTTTAAAACCACAGAACCCCAGCAGGTTGGGGTGGGAAGGGCCCTCTGGAGATGCTCTGGTGCCACCCCCCTGCTCCATCCAGCAGGGGCACCCAGAGCAGGGGCCCAGCAGCGCAGGGTCCAGCCGGGGTGGGAATCTCTCCAGACAAGGAGACTCCACAGCCTCTCTGGGCAGCCTGGCACAGGCTCCAAACCCTCACACCAAATAACTTCTCCTGGTCAGACGGAACCTCCTGGGTTCCAGTTTGTTCCCATTGCCCCTTGTCCTGTCACTGGGCACCACTGAAAACAGTCTGGCCCCATCCTCTTGCCCCCCACCCTCTAGATATCAACCAGCATTCATCAGATCCCCACACAGAAAGTCCTTCACCTCTGGAAGGACTGCAGGCAGAGCAGAGGGCTTCCCATATGGCAGACATGGATCTCCTCTCCTCAGAACAGCAAACTGGTTTCTGACCAGCCCACCTGCTGGGCTGCTGCTGCCCTACCTGCAGCTCTGGCTCGATGTTGATCCGATACGCCTGAGCCTTGCCATCTTCCAGAACAGGGGGGGACCAGCTCTTCCCTTCAGCTCTGCAATAGGAAATTAAGTAAACTCAGTGTAAATGGCTTTTTAAATAAAACCAAAAACCTAAAAAAAAAAAACCCCAAACGACAACAAAAAAAGACTTCTTGAAAACAAACACACGTGTATAGGTGCACCTGGGAATGAATATATATATATTTGTCTAAAATTATCCTCAGAAGTAGCACAGGGGTAACTAGAGAAGATGCTAGTTCCATGCAACCAAAACCATGAAGTTCAAAACCATTCTTGATCTACAGGCTCCAGCTCAGTGTGGAGTTTAAGACAGAAGCTAAATTCAGTTCAAGAACGCAGGAGACAGGCTTGTGGTGACGCTTGCCTTGCACCCTCCTGGCTTTGCCCGTTTTTTCTGGCCCTGAGATGTATTCTGTGTGTGTGTATATATATATATGTATATATATATAAAATCTACATTTCCTGACAGGCTTATATACCAGACCACAGCAGGAATTATAAGGATAGGCTGAGGGAGCTGGGATTGTTGAGCCTGGAGAAGAGAAGACTCTGGGGGCACCTTGTACTGCCTTCCAAGAGCTGAAGGGATCCTACAGGAAGGCTGGAGAAGGACTCTTCACAAGAGAGTCCAGTGATAGGACGAGGAGGAATGGTTTTAAACTGGGGGCAAATGGGTTTAGCTGGGATCTTAGGAAAAAGTCCATCCATATGGGGGTGGTGAGACTCTGGCACAGATTGCCCAGCGAGGCTGCGGATGCCCTCCCTGGAGGTGTTCATGGCCAGGATGGATCAGGCCTTGAGCAACCTGCTCTAGTTGAGAGGTGTCCCTGCCCATGGCGGGGTGGTTGGGTTAGAAGATCTCTGAGGCCCCTTCCAGCCCAAGCCACCCTGTGATCCACAAATGCCTTGCAGGGAGAAGGCGGCTTATGCAACCCCGTGTGAATCATCTCGACCCTGCCACCAGGTGCCAGGCAGACAGAGCCCTAAAACCACCGTCTCCACTCACAGATGCATGTTCAGTCCTGCCAAGCCAGGGCAGGACACAGCCACTGTCCAAAGATTGTTCCATGGGCCTGATCACTTCCCCCTGCAGTAAAGGGCACGAGGGGGCACGGCTGGGATGCGATCTCCGGCGCGGCTCTCCTCTCCAACGCTGGGCAGCTCCAGCAGCCCGAGCAAGGCTCAGCTGGCACAGACACGGACTTTTCCGGATGCTAAGAGGTTGAGCTGGGAGATGGAAACCGCATGAAGGACACGATAAAGTTTTCAGCTGCAAACTACTCTATTTTCCTCCTCGCAGTCTCCATACGTGCCACTGAGCGAGGAGAAGTCTTGTCCCGACGGGCACAGATCGCTGGCTGTGCTCACGCAGCGTCCCTCGGACTCTGGCCCCTGCCAGGTGCCACATCCAGCTTTGGTTTAATCATCTGCAGGGTCCGAGTTTGAAAAAGAAGGAGCGTGGTTTTAACCCAGGAATTCTCGAGGTGATTTTTTGTTTTTACCTTGGGAATTTTGCATCTCAAGCAGGCAGCGTACAAACCTGCTTTGCAGATGCAGGGTTTGACCCAAAGCCTACCAAAGGCACAGACTCCCACTGGCTTTAATGCACTTTGGATCCATCCCCAGAGGATTTAGGCTTCATTTTTATTGTTCCAAACCGCTACTCAGTACAACCACGACACCTTCAACAAGGAATAATGTACTTTCTCTCTCTCTCTCACAGCTAGGTATCTTGTTCTCACACATCACCTTTAATTATTTGATTTTAAGCTAAGACAATCCACTTTAAGTTGGTCCTCCCAACTGTTTCTGGTGGGACAAAGGAAACCGTCCTTCCCAGGAACGGCAGCATTCCTGGCAACCCCGACTCGGTTTTTGCCACGATCCAGTGCTGTGTATATTGCTTCCACATTGAGAGTTTCATCTGGAGGCCCAGAACAATGGAAATGCCTAATTACCTTGGCAGGGACCATCGTGCTAATTTCCGTGCTTTTTCCCCTCCTGCAATCAGCCCGGTGTGGGCTGGCGCTGCCGCTGAGAAGGGGCAGTTACCACATCCCCCTTCGCTCAGCTCTGGACCCCGCATGCCAAACCCAGCTTAAAGGATCCCTGAGGACTTCATTTTGCCAGTAAATAAGGAATGAGACTCGGAAAGCCATTCTGATTGCAGAAGATAAGAGTGACAGCAGTAAATTCGCTCTGCGTGAAGCTACGGTGTTCGGTCACCAGTGCTTTCTAGCTGGAGTTTCCCTGTTCCTCGCACCCCTGATGAACAAAGATCACTCTCTCTCTACCAGAAAGCAGCTAAACTTGTTTTTCAAAAATCATTCTAGCTGTCTTCACACTTAATGAAAGACAGAGCCCGACTTTGACTCATATGCAGAAAACCCCTTCACAGTTAGTGCTTTTAATGATTAAATTCAAGGCTTCACCATCAGTTCTTTAGAGCAACCAGAAGTTCTTGGTAGAAGCAGAACAGCCTCATCCAGCAGTGGCCTGAAGAGAGCCAGGCTCACCTCAGCTGTGGCTTCCTCTCAGAACACTCTGCAATTAAGCTGCTACAGCACCCTGTAGGTCCTATTTGGCATTTTAAGGGCAAAGCAAAAGGGATTGGGAGAAACGAGCCTCACCGAAGAGAAATGCAAGTTGTACGTGTGAAGAGCGTTTGTGCATGCACAAGGAGACTCCCCCTGTTTTCCACAGGAACAGCAAAATACGAGGTGACTGAAAACAATTAGGAGATGACTCTGCCCAAGAGTAGGATGCCACGGGCAGCGACTGCAGAATGGCTGATGCTCTGAGCTCACACCTCCATCCTAGCCACACACATCCCTGCGCCCACATCCCCAGCAAGACCAGCAGCAAAGGGGGTCCCCTGCAGCCCACTCCCATCACCAGGTTGCCGAGCAAGCCCCAGAGCAGCAGGAACCTCAGGGGTCAGCCCGGCCACCCCAAACCACCCTGGCAACAGGTTCACGCTACCAACAGTCAGAGCTTTCTGTTTAGGCAACGGCAAAACAACTCAGCCCGCTTTCCTAACGTAATGGGTGAGAGATCAGACACCACGCTCAAATGTTCCGAGTCGTCTAATTTACAGCTTAAGGACGGGCAGAGTGTTTTCAGATGTGTTGCAGGGGATTAAAGGCAGCTATGTGGAAAGCATCGCCCCGCACCGACAACGCTCGGCTCGGCTTTAACGGCTGCTACAGCAATCCCAGGAAAAATAACTTGACCTAGGTCAGTGCCAGGCCTTCAACACGGGGCTTCGGGGGAAATGGACCCATTAACAGGACGTAACTAGAAAAACAAAGTTGCAGACACCTTTTATCCCACCGTTTGTTTTCTACAAGCCTCGGCAGCGTTCCCAAAAGATTACTGGCACATGCTCACATATTTTACCAAACTGTTTTTTCACCTGGGAACGATCTGCGAGTCTTGCTCTCCCTCTACGTTTCTAGAGCTGCTTGTAAATTGCCACAATTCCCAGGCCTTACTGAATTTCTCATTTCTCCATCCCCTTATAAAGGAACATTTAGCACTTGGGAAGGTGCCAGCCCAGAGCCGGGATGCCGCTGTCTGCTATCGCGCAGGTGTTGAGTGGGCGACAGCTACGCCAACCTCCGGCACCGCATCGCTGCGTTGCACCCCGGTTCCTGCTCACCCCCTGAATGCTGTTCACCTCCCACGATGGGCACATCCCTACGGTCACCACTGGGTTTGATGGCTGATGTGGCCATGAGGCTTCTAGGAGCTGAACTCTGGTCTAGAAGCGTCTACAGCTGATGCTTCTAACCCCCCAGGACCGTGAACCTCACCGAGGTGTTGGACCCATCCCTGCAGCCTGGCGTAGGGCTTTCCCCTGCTGTGCGAGGTGGGCAAGGCTTTGCCCAGGCTGCTGGAAAGGCACAGGAGCTGAGCTCCGCTGAGCACCCTGATGGGCCCGGCTCGGTCAGGGTACGTGAAGAAGCTGAGGGATTCCTCCTCCCTTCATTCCTCTCGGCTGAAACCATCGCTGTGCATCCCGGCTCTGTAAAGCTGCCGGTTTTCCTCTCTATTAGTCCTCAAGGAGCTCTGGAGGGGAAGCTGTGATTCACTTTTTCAGCTGTACTTTTACTGGAAACTTGAGAACACTGTACATTGTCATCCTTCCCCTCTTCCAGCAGCGTGCAGCAAACAGACCTCAACAAAACCTCCAGGAGCTGGGGGGGGGGGCAGGAGCTGGGCTCAGAAGAACATCAACTACATGAGGTTCTGGGGACTTCTGGGGCTACGTGGCCAGCAGACTCATTTCTGGGCTTTCTCACATAGAAAATTCCAGAGAAACTCCATCTCTGGACAGAGTGTGGGAATAAACAGAAAGTCTTCCTCGTGCAGTTGTCCCAGCAGACTCCGCAGAACCGTCACGGTGCATCAGTCCATGTAAGCTCTCAGCAAGCTGCTCATCCCCTGGGCAGCGGGGTTTGGTTATCCACCCCAGACAAGAAACTTGTCCAGAATTTATTACAGAGAACCGAAGCTGAACCTCTGAGGATTTATGCTTTGACCACCAGCCAGGATATAAATCCCACGCGACAGCCCCGGGGTCCTCGGCAGCTCCTGGGGCCGGGCAGATGCTGCCCATCCTCCAGCACCCATCCAGCCCTGCGCACCAACAGCCCCAGTGCTACTACCAAATCAAAAGGGCTGTGACTGGATTGGACTGGGAAGAGCAGCATCAAGAGTTTTGTAAAAAGCCTCACCACCCAGATGAATTCCTCCCTGCACGTCGCAGGAATACGAACACATTACTCTCAAGGCAGAGGAGCCACAAAGCATCCTACTTGCTTGGTAAGGATTTTCTTTGTTTGTGTAACTCAGAAACAGCGAGAAAAAGGAAAAAAAAAAAACAAGCTAAAAAACAAAGAACAATTTTTTTCCATGTGATCATCCTTATCCACACACTTACATTACTTAAAACTCAGAAATCCTTGGCTGCCAGTCAAGCACGTACATTCTGCAGCTAAATACCAAGATCTCCGTCCCACCTTTCTGTGGGTAATAACTCACGGGGCTGCCCAACGCTTGGGATCTTCTCCAACCAGTTGCCACACAGCCACCCATACCCTCCCTGCCGGGTGCCAGCAAGGCAGGCGAGCGGACCCCGTGCTACCTCGGGTTGGGATTCACCACCTGGAAAGACGATGCTGGAACAGGCTGATTTATCCTGAACCAAATCTTCATCGGCACCATCACCGCCTCGCCCCACCGCCCAAGTGCCAGGAGCTGCTCCAGCCTTGCTAAGCCCACTTGAGCTCCTGGCCTTGCATTTTGGAGCCCTTAACCACGGTGCCAACACCCCCCTCCTTGTTCCAGGGGTGCCCAGGTAATTCCCCACACGTTACATCAGCGCTCACGTGAGCACTGGGTACACAAATCGACTCCTTTCACGAGCTGATGGGGATTTTCCTCCGCTCCGTTTCGGAACAGTGAGGCCACTGCTGCATTGTGTTCCATGGCACCGCTGCCCAGAAACTGTCCTGAACATCTTGGGACAAAGCACACCCAATGAAGGTGGGGACAAAACACCCACTAATTTCAGGGCTGGGGGGGACAGGGGTCTAGCCAAGAAGAGCATTAGGGAATGGAGGTGCAAAGGAGGAGGGAGAACAACCCCAAGACAGCTTAATGTCCTTGATAAAAGACAGAGTAGAGATGTAAGAAAATGGAATATATGTTAGTAGAGCCTGAGAGCAGGGGCAGCCTCACAGGTCAGAGAATGGTTTGGGTGGGCAAGGACCTTTCAAGCTCATCTCATCCAACCCCCTGCAGGGCCATCTGCAGCTAGAGCAGGGTGCTCAGAGCCCCGGGCAACCTCCCCTGGGATGGTGCCAGGTATGGGGCAGCCACCACCTCTCCGGGCAGCCTGGCACAGGCTCTCAACACCAGGGTCTCCTGTCCAGCGCCCGAGGTCCTTTGGGTGCTTGACCCTCTGTTCTCAAGCGGGGGTTTCAGCAAAGCACAGCCCCTACCCAACTTCATGCTTGCTTTTATTTGAGGTATGACCCGATCTAATGTAACAAGCCTTCCCTAGTGACCAAGGCTGCAGAATATCCACGAGCAACATAAAGTTCCACAGGAGCTGGGAAAGCTTTCTTTAAAAGAGATAAGAAATCGCACAGTGATGTGGAAGCAAGAGGGCAAAGCTGCACTGCAGAGCTGCTTATCTCTGGGCTTGTTGTGCCCACTCGCCTGGCCACTGACTGCCTTCCAGGATAAGAAAGGGTTGACTGGGAGGAATCATATTGATTTTTACAGGCAAGGACTTGTTCACACGCCCGTACATCGCTGCGGAGAATCCACCTGCGATTTGTCAAGCCCGTGGCTGCTGGATCCTTTGTTACTGCTGGAAAACACAACGGCTTTTCCATCCAAGCTGACCACCGTCTGGAGACAGAACAGCCGGGCTCTGCCAGCTTCTCACCCTGCTCCACGTCCTGCTGCTGCCCTCCAGACGCTGCCTGCCCAGAGTGCCAGAGCAGCCCTGCTGCTATTTCTGAGCCAGCAGCCCACGTCCTCGGCGCTGCACCTCTGGCCCCGTCTCCTGAGGGGTCCAGGGAAACTGGAGTGTTCCAAGCAGAGACAAGGAAAGTTCCTCCGATGTCCCAGGAGCTGTCATGCGAGATAGGCTAGGAAACGATGCGGTTCCTTTCTGCCAAGGCAGCTGTGCCCTTTGCACCGTGGATCTTTCCTGCTGCCTCGAAAACTTTGCTCCCCCAGGGGTCCTGGTGCCATCAACCCCCCCCCCCCCAGCTCCCTCCAGAGCCCAGCGCAGCTCCCAGCGAGCAAAGCCCTGCCAGATGTGCTTCCCAACAGCTGGAACAGTCCTCCGGCCGGCAGAGCCACAGGCAGAAGCACTCTGGGTGCTGCTTTCCTTTATGGGATTTGAAAATCGTTTGATGTGAAACTCCTTTTTTTCGCTCCTTCCAGGCTGACCGTTCAAACAGAGCCTGCCCTGCAGCCGGGCACGAGGAGAACCATCACACGCAAGGACAGACCTGTTGATTGGCACAAGGATAGGTGTGCCAATCTCCTTGTGGCCCAGCACCAGGGCCATGCCTGGCTGTGGCCAAAGTGTGCATCACCTCAGAAATCCCACTTCCTTCAGTCGTTCCCTCCCAGGATGTTGTCTGTGCTGCATGGGAGGGTTTTACACTCCGACTGCTCCTTCTGCCCACAGCCGGGTCAGAACTCCCGGCTCCTTTCCCCACCGCTGTGTCCAAATGTCTTAATAAAGCAAATCTGATAGATGGGATAATCAGCATCTCTTCCCTCCAAATGCAACGGGCTCTCTGCACCCTCAACACCTCCAAAATCCAGATGGGCCATGTCGGTCTCAGGACATCCCATCTGACCACACTAACTCCCCCTCCTTGTCCTCCCCTCACGCTGATTTTCCTACTGAACCTTCTAGTCAAAGGACATTTACTGGCCGTGGTTTGAAAACAAAACCAATCTTGTTCTCTATCTTGGTAACACAGAATGTCAAGGGTTCATGGAGAAAGGGCACGGGATGGAAGATGTCCAGAGGGCACCAGAGGGCTGGAAAATCTTCCCTGCCCAGCTCCCTGCCCAGCCTTGGCACGCACCCGGCTGGAGGGACCCTCTGTTGGTAAACCAGAATTAACATCACATTTCAGATGACTTCACTGAAGACACACAACAAGCAAGCTTATTATTTCAAATATAGAATCACAGAATCATTTAGGTTGGAAAAGACCTTTATCATCAAGTCCAACCATTAGCCCAGCACTGCCAGGGCACCACTGCCCCCTGTCCCTCAGCACCACAGCTCCACAGCTTGGAAACCCCTCCAGGGATCACGGGGACTCCACCCCTGCCCTGGGCAGCCTGGGACAGCCCTGGAGGGGAAGAAATTGTTCCTCAGCTCCAACCTAAACCTCCCCTGGGGCAACTTGAGGTCGGTTCCTCTTGTCCTGTCACTTGTTCCTTGGGAGCAGAGCCCAACCCCAAGGGTTTTGTGTAGCTCACCAAAAGCTTCTGTCACTACATCAGGATTTCTGCCTCTCCCAAGGAGAGCTCCACCAGCCTCTGGACAGCCAGGAAGGGAACACTTCTCCTGCCCTGGGTTCAGCGCCTGTTTGGAGTAGAAGACCATCCAGTCCCCCTAAAACTGCTCCAAACAGAAAACAAAACAACCATCACCTTGTCTGGGGGAGATTCTACCTGTGTGAAACATTTTATTTTCTATTTTCTTTCCTAAAGCTGCAGCTCTGGAATGGACTGAGCTCAGGGGACTCTTCCTCAGCCAGGCAGCTCGGACACCACTTGTCTGATGAACCATGAGGAACCAACAAGGCTTTTCTCCATCTACAGCACTGCTCCTTCCCCCCAAGCTGCCCAGGCTTCCAGTCAGAAACTTGTGTTTTCCAAGAGAAGTATAAACAGTAAATGATAGCTCTTTATAGCAGGAAATGCCTTTTTAATCTGAAGTGGAAAATTGTATACACTTATTGAAATCTCTCAGAGATAACATTAGCCATTCGTGAGCCTTATAAGGAGCCGTCATTACGCCTGGATAATTTGTCATTTGTATTGGGAACCTTTAGCTAAGGAATTAATTCGAATGGAAAGTACAACCAAACCCAAACAAACCTCAAGCCTTTGTTTTGCTTTGAAATATTCTAAAAATAGATAATTTGGCAGCACCTTCGAATTCATTGAAGAGATGTTTAGGAAAATGATAGGTGGATGTTAATGAAGAGGGAGGCTTTGAGCAAAGGAGATTTGTTCCCAGGGCTAATCTTGCTGGAGTTGATGGAACCTCCACTCGATTGAAGGATCTTTGGTGTGCGGGTGTCAGAGCCTGGCCCAAGGATGCCCAGAGAGGCTGTGGAGTCTCCTTCTCTAGAGAGATTCCCAACCCTCCTGGACACTGTGCTGCTGGGGCCCCTGCTCTGAGGGCATCAAACAGAGAGGACCTACCTGTTCACGGAGAGCAGCAGCTGGTCCATGCAAGCTTTGATCTTGTTCTGTGCTTCCAGGTGTGTCATGTTCTCTGTGCTCTCTCCATTAATCGTCAGAATAACATCTCCTGGGCACAGGTTTGCCATGGCTGCTTTACTGCCAGGGTTAATCTGGGCAGGGAAAAATTAAAAGGGTTACTTAAAAGAATCCTTGGTTTTTAAAAAAAAAAAAAGTTCAGTTTCCTGGAATCAGCAGATAAAGAGAATAGTTATTTCTGGAGAGGATGTGTTTCACTTACACCAACAGCATCTACCAGAGGTCGGATGCCAGAGCCAAGGGGCTTGGGTCAGCCCCAGTTCTCCAAGGGCCACTCCCTAGAACAAAGCTCTTTCAAACAAGAGATTCCTGTCAGCCCCAGGCAGGGCGTGATCAGGTTCCTCTCTTCAGATTTCTCTCTTGCTCAAAATGATGCAATACTCCCTTTCCAGAGATGCTTTACGCTCCCCTTCGGCTCGCAGGCCAAAGAGTCAGTCCCCAGAGAGCACACGGAGGCCTCCTCTTTGGCCGGCTACGTACGGAGGAGACGAGCGTGGTCACCCCGACTGCTCCCTGCAGGGAGCCTGCATCTGACATCAGTTTTTCCTGACCCTCAGTCAATCCACCCCTCTCTTTCTCGCCCGGCACGGAGCATCACGCAGCTTGTTAGCTCTCCACAAGCCTTCCCTTCTGGTTTTGCAGGAGAGCCAGAGCCTTATAAAACTCATAACTTCTTTCCTGGGGGACTAATGACAGGTCCAGGTACCGTTTGTGGTCGGCCAGAAGACCAATCCTGCAGCCCATAAAAGGGTTTCTTCAGAAATCACCGTTTCATTTCCGTCAGCCCCAATGTGGTTTTCATCTCTGCAGCAACAGAAAATGCTGCGAGGCACCGGCAGGACAGGTAAACGTGTCTGTTTAAACTCTTAATAGCTACGTGCTTGCCCTCTAATTTCCTCTCCAGTCATTCAGAGGATCCGCTAGCCAACCACACGGCTCATCAAGTGAGGAAGCCCAGCAAGCCTGGCTCCTGGTTATTTCTATCTCACTGCACTCGGAGCGCGGTGGGGCTTTGACGCCGTTCGGTCCTGGGTATAATCCCCCATCCCAGGCCACGGCTCTCTGCTCCATCACACCCTGCTTGCAGGATCCAAGCAATGGGATCACTGCCCTATCCTGCATCTCCCCTCGGACACGGCTGCCATCGGAGCCACCCAGACGCTAACGAACCGACTGTGGTTTCTCAGACCGCTGGAGACCAAGCGGTGACCGCCTGCCCCACGGTGTCCACAACCCTTCCACCACTGCAGCCCATCATTAAGCACCAGAGCCCCTCGGGGATCACACTGGGGCTGCTCACGGGACCGGGGCTGCTCGAGCAGCCGGCAGGACACGGAGCTGTGGCACCGCTCCCGGTCTGACCGCAGCCACCGATCCCACCGCATCGGCAACCTGCCGGCGTCCGAGGAGCTCCGAACCGCTTCTTACGTTTAAGTAGAACTGGCAGCCTGAATTAAGGCTTTTGTTGCGTTGTCAGAGTAAATCAGCACTTGCCATTTGCTCTTCAATGGTTTCAGCCGGGTTGTTTTGCTCTAAAAAAATCGGCCCGGCCAACTCCTCCTCCCCTGTGACTCAGCTCAGAGCAAACAACGGGAGGGATTCCTGAACCCAGCACACGTAAGCTGTAAAGCTCTGACACAGGACAGGTTTATTTTTCTCCTGGCATGCCTCGGTCCTGCTGGGTTTTTTTGAACTGCTGTAAGAAGACGTGGCATTCACAGACCATTAGGGTCCTTCCCCAGCCACAGAAGCTGCCAGATCCACCAGAAAGTCAACCAGAAGATCAATCAGGAAAACATCTCCACGCACTTGCCTGTTGTCCTCTGCTTCCCTCGGTGGCCGCCCCGCAGCCCTGGCTGCCAGCAGGCTTCGGGACTGAAAGACCTTCCCGTCGACCCGGGACAGCTGGATTTTGTTCTTGTCTATTCGATGCTGTCGAGATGTCCACGAGACTTTTCTCCCTGCACTGATCCTAACCAGACTGTAGCTTCCTTGGAGGATAAGCTGCTCATAAATGGGGCTCTTAGCTGTTTCCTATTTTTAGACACTGGTTTATTTCAAATTATTTTGGCACTATCTTCGTATTAGCATTTTATGCTAGCTGTGGAGATGACCCAGGGCTCAAAATGGAGCTGCACTCCAAGAACTCATTAGTTTGAGATGCAGCACCGGTGTCACAGCAGCTTGAGAATCAGCACTGTAGTGTCCATGGGATCCAAAGACTGTATGCTAGTGAGTAATGTTTAAAATCATACACACCACGGTCTGCTAACTCACAGCTGGGCAGAGCCACTGCCACCAAACACACCACAGAGCCCTACGAGCCTGCTTCTAAATCCCCACGCAAGGATCCTACCAGGATCTCCGTAGGGACAAGGCTGTGATTTAAAATACAGTCATTTTTGCAATAGAGTCTGTGGTTGGAGCAAACTGGCCAAGAAAAATGACCCTCTACCGTCACATGGAAGTGAACAGACACACGGGGAAGGGGCAGGAGGGATCTGGGTGTCTTACCCAGGCACCCGTCGAGCTACGAGGAGCCAGCACCCACACCCAACAGCTCAACCCAGAAAGATCCTCAACCAGCGTTTTTTCCCCTCTACAAAGGCCAGCTTCTGCCCAACAAGCTGCTGAACATCTACTACTGTAAACAAGCACATGCAACAACCCAGCGGGGTTCTGTTCAAGCGATAAATCTCAGCTTTAATACGACCTCTGCTACGAAGAAAGGCTGGGAGAGCTGGGGGGGTTCAGCCTGCAGAGGAGAAGGCTCCAGGGGCCTCTCACAAAGATGGGGACAGACTTTAGAGCAGGGCCTGTTGGGACAGGACAAGGGGTGATGGGTTTAAACTCAAAGGGAGATTTAGACTAGAGAGAAGGGAGGGATTTTTGGTGCTGAGGGTGGGGAGAGCCTGTGCCAGGCTGCCCAGAGAGGTGGTGGCTGCCCCATCCCTGGCACCATTGCAGGGGAGGTTGCCCGGGGCTCTGAGCACCCTGCTCTAGCTGCAGATGGCCCTGCTCCCTGCAGGGGGTTGGACTCAATGGCCTTGAAAGGTCCCTTCCCATCCAAACCATTCTCTGACTCTATGACATCAGGGTGTTCTCCAGGGCTATGGTCCCACAGCCACGTGTGCTGCCCACGGGTGTAAGGTCTCCGCAGGGCAGTGGCATTAAAGCCCAGCCGTGCACAGGGGTTTGGGGACAGAGCTTTTGCTGGAGACACTCACTTGTGCCTGGCTCCAGAGGGGCCTCAGGTTTCCCCCAAGCGAAGCACGCACGAATTTGAGAGTAACTGGATACGTTACGAAGTTAAAAACACTGCAGAGAAAACCTGCACCGAGCCACGAGAGCCCCGTGTTCTCGAAAGGGGCCTCCAAAGGAGCTGAGGTCTGAGAACAGGACAGGCTTATGAAAAACAGCGATGAGATTTCTGTTCACTTGGGAGTTCTCCATCAGGGCTAAGAACAAACCATTTCAAAGATCCAGGCTGAAGGAGGGCAGAGCAGGACAAGGTCGATGGACACGTAACTCGGGGAGGTGCGAGTGGTCTCCCCGGGACCAGGACAGGTTGTGTCTCCCCACCCCATGCTGCCTTTCTCCGGGCAGTGCCAAGGACCCTAAAGCAGAGTCCAGCTCACGGGCTCCATGCCACAGCTCCTGCTGCACCCCTGCCCGTGCCATGCCTTGTCTTGCCCGTGCTGGGTGCCTGCCAGGATCTGGGCTGCTCCTCTGCTTTTCTCCAGCCGGGAATCACACACCAGCAAGGAGCCACCCAGACCCTCACCCCTGCAAAGCCCTGGGGCTGCAGGAACCCGCAGGGTGCTGGTGGAGCATTCCATGGGTGGGCTGGATGGTCTGAGCCCCCAGCTGTTGGCAGCTCTCGGAGGAGCTCTCCCTGCAAGGCCAGAAGGCTCCCAAAGGGCTCTGCTCCTGCCCCACGGCCACGCCAACCTCAGTACACGTTCAGAGGGGTCAAGCGTAAGGCACCGAGAGCCAAACCCACAGCAAACACAGCTGGGTTTACAAAACATACATATATTTATTAAATTGCCTCTCCTTTTCTATTTCAGCTGGACAAGAACCCTGCCTCATTTGGGAGCACTGAGCTTCCCAAAGCCACAGCTTCATGCAGCAAGGGAGCAGGACCGATGGGAGCTCCCAGCCACCACTTGACTTCCACTGCTAATGACTGTTGCCCTGCACTTGGAAGGTATTTCCCCACCAACACAAATCCAAAAGCCAACTGACCTGGGGTGAAGTTCCACAAGACAGCCTGACAGGAGTCCCACGAGAGGAGAGAGGAACTTCTCTCTGCCCCTTCCTGCTCCTGGCTTCCATTCAGCCTCTCCCCTTGTGCCAGCCCTGGTGCTCAGCAGGTTTTCCAGCACAGCCTGGGGTGCAACTCAGCAAAGCCAACCAGTTTTCTCAGAGTGAAGCAAAGCAACTCAGCGTAACGGGTCCCATGTGCTGGACCCATCACCCGGGACGAGGGAAGGGATGGAGTTCAGCGGGGCCAAACTCTTCAGGAGACGATTAAGCAGATCCCACACATTGCTATACAGGGTGTAGAATCAAAACAAGCACGTTCTGGCTTCCTCCTGGAGTGAAGCCCTGCAAGAGGCACAGGCTGCACAGGGAGAGGCTGCTCTCTGGGCTCCCAAGAGCCTGGAGCTTCTTACTGGGGCCGCACGCTCTCCAGCCTCCCCCTGCCCTGCTGGGACCACGGTGGTGGCTGTTGTGTGTGTTTCATCCCCCAAAGTATTTTCTGTTTATAAGCATTGTTATGTATCCGCAGTTTTTTGGAGAGAAACAAAGCAGCAGCTGCTTCTTTCTGTGGAGGGGTTAAACGTGTGAACGCTGCTCCCTCTTGGCTTTATTTCATTTTGGGTCTAGAGCACTGGAAATGAGAGGAGTTGACGCCGCGCTCCCGGAGCAGGAGCCGTGCTGCGCGTGCACGATTGTCTCGGGCAAAGTACAGGGGAATGTGCTTCTATGGGCATGAAGGGAGCTGTGGAAATGCCAGGGGCCTCCCCAGCACACCCACTGGCCCTGCAAGCACTTTGTGCTCAGCCCCTTCAATCAGCTGATGGGTACTGGGTATGTATCTACTGACAGGAGGAACTGGCTTCAAGTCGCCCCAGGGGAGGTTTAGGTTGGAGCTGAGGAACAATTTCTTCCCCTCCAGGGCTGTCCAGGGCTGTGCCAGGCTGCCCAGGGCAGGGGGGGAGTCCCCATGACCCCTGGAGGGGTTTCCAAGCCGTGGAGCTGTGGTGCTGAGGGACAGGGGGCAGTGGTGCCCTGGCAGTGCTGGGTCAATGACCAAGACTCGATCTGAAAGGTCTCTTCCAACCACAATGATTCTAGAGCAACCAGTGAGCTGTATCTGCACAATTACAAGCCATTTTTGTTAGATCAGTTTTTCCCATCATTTTCCCCAAGATCCCCACCCACCTCTCCTCTCCAGCACCCGCTCCCCAGCCAAGGGGATGCTCTGATGCTCTGGAACAGCTTGGGAAAAACCCCGCAGCCAGCAGCAGCTGCCTTATCTGGCCACAGGAGCCTCTTTAGGATTTAGAGTGCTGGCATCTGACATCGGGCCAATAAAACAGAGCACACGACGACAACTGCTGCACTCAGCCAGCCGGGCTTGGAAGCTGCACGAGCTCATTGAACAACCAAGATCATCTGCACCGAGAGGAGTTCACTCCCGAAAGACACACAAAGCTACAGGGTCCCTCCCTGGAGGGCCAGAAGCGTGGCAGGGCTGCGGGCAGCCCACGGGCAGCAAGTCCTGGGGGGTGATGTCCCCGCCGCATCCCCGCTGCCCACGCAGGGCCGACCCTGCCCCGTGGGGACCGCGCCGCTCAACTCATCCCCAGAGCTGGGCCAGCACCGCAAGCTGAAACAACCAACGCTTTAGGGAAAGGCTAATCTCTTTGAATGAGTTCATTTCAACCCCACTCCTTTATTTTAATGGTTTTATTATATATTTAATTTAGATTTTAACTCCTTTTTTTTTTCCCCCCCAGAAACCTGCCTCTGTAGCATCACCCGCGGCACGACCCAAGGACAAGGGACGTGGTTCCTCCTCGCTGCACACACGGGTCCCAGCACAGCCATCGGGAAGAAGAACTTGGTATTTATTCTCCCGACAGTTGCGACCCGAATGAAACGAAAAGCACCTATTGGGGCCAATCACACCTACACAAATAACAGCAGTTTCCTCACTCCCAGGTCTCCTTCACGTTCCAAACAAGGTGGTACTGCACCGAAACACATCCCACCCCTGGATGAAGCCATCTTCCCAGATCTAAGGGGTTAAAAGCCCCCCTGAGCCCCTGCAGCCCACAGCGCTCTTCTCTTCAATCCATGGCTGTTTGTTACGGGCAAGTCAGGGGAAACTTTCTGTTCTGCAAGCCTGATCAAAAGGGCCTGATTAAAGCCTTCGACAGGCTTTCAAGACAGTGTGACAGAATTCTCAGCTTTTACACAAAGCCAGCCTGTTCTGCTACCAGGAAACACGCTACGAGGAGGCAGAGGATCTTAGGGCAGCAATAGCTTTGAAACCAGGAAGAACCAAGAGTTAAATGACTACCTAATGAAGATAAATTCCCCAAATCCTTTAAGCATTCCTTCCAGGGATTCTCCTCAGCTTTTCAAATGACTGTGCCTCGGAGCTGACATACATTCCTCGCCACTCCAGTTGCATTTTCCTGATTGCCTATATAAAGGTCTGAGGTATGGAGGTGTTCTTCAGGTGTGCTGCACAGCCTGGCAAGGGAAGAGCATTGTTTATGCAACGAGAATTTCTTCAACTACTGATGAAACCCAGAGGCTTAAGAGCTTAAAAGGGAAAGAACCAGAGTGTGAGCGTTATAAAAGGCAATGCACTTGAAAATCCTTTCGAATCCAAGCACCGATGGATCCAGACCCAAATTTGGAATCAGGTTCGTAGTGTAGATCCTAAGCCAGCTCCAAAGGCTGAGCTCTGTATGGAGAGAAGGCTGAGAATCAATGAATGTGAATTTTAGAGCAATCGACCACCTGACCCAAGTGCAAACCTCAAAATGCCACAGGCTGAGGAAGGACAGATGGACAGAAGGACGGACAGACGAGGAAGACACAAGTTATTCAGATGTTCACATCTGGCTTCTTTGGCCAAAAGCTTGCTTTGCTCAGCCCAAGGGCACCTAGAACTCCGGCAGCACTGGGACCAGAAGCCATCGTGATCATCAGGAGCCCTCCTAGGCCTTTCTGCAAGGACAAATTACAGATGGGCTGCTTCAGTAGAAAGAATGACCTGCTCTTAGCTGCTAGGACACGTAAACCTGCTCCATACTCCGCTGTGTTGGGAAGCAAGGTCAGGTGGGCAGCCAGCCCCAGGGACACCGGCTAAGCCTTGATGTCAGTGCACTCAGAGCATCGCTGTGGTCCCCGAGACACTGCACCATCACACCCCACTGCACATCACACCGGGGTTTGCTCCGGTCCACATCTGGCACGGCTGCGCCGCTGCCAAATCAAGAGGAGTATTTGCTGGGAACAAGTTTGTCTGAGCTGTCTTATCAACGCTACCAGATCTGGAGAGATCCACTGTTTTCTTTCGCACTCCGGCACCTCTGATCACAGGTGACTTAAAAACTAAAACCACCTTCCCTAAGTGTTTGGGGACCGAAGAACCCTGAGCCAATGCATTCCAACAGCGTCGAAACCAAACAACAAATCCAGGTAGAAAATCCTATTTACAAGGACTTGTGCCTTCCAGGATTCGCCGTGTGTCTCCTCCAGGCTTGACAGGCGTTTTTCCCCTCAAGATATAAAAAAAAACCCAAACCATAAATTAAATTGCAACAGTCTGCACTAATTCCAAGCAATTCATAATGACATATTTCTATCTAAAATTACCTTGGCAGGACCAGCATTATCATCATCTGTTGTGTTATCCAGCGACTAAATAAATAAATAACAGAATAATTTGCCATATTTCCCTTGTATGCTCCCCACACTGACAGGGACATTTTAGTAAGCCTGCTATCTGATTTTATTCCCTCTTATCCCTGTATCCAGTGAGATATAAAAATGAACTTCTCCAAAGGAACCCTGAACTCCTGTCCCAACAGGCAATCTTGCAATCTTCCAGAAGTCAGAAAAATGACATCACCATCATTTAAAAGAAAAAAAAAACCCCAAAAAACCCCCAACAAGAAGCCACAAAAACAGAGAGAAAAAAAAAAAAACAAAACAAAAAAGCAAAGAAACCCCTCCCAAGCCCCAGCTCTAAATCCTCCCCCCATCACACCAAGCCCGTTGTGCTTTGTTCAACCTGGCAGAGGCCCGACTGTGTTTTTAAGGGTGTGTGTTGGGTTTAGTTTGCTAAACTCGCCCCAAGGTCAGGCCGTGCATGAATGGACCTACATGAATCATTCTTTCCGCCTGCTTTCCCACTCTGGATTATCGGTGTGCTTGATTACAGTAATTAGCATGAGGCTTTCACTCCAGCAGATTCTACCGGTGCTGTCTCCTGACCCAGCACAAGCATTTATTCTTCTTTCAGTTATTAGGTAAAGTCTCAGTGATGGAATAACTTCAGCAGCAAAAAAAAAACCAAACCCTTCTGTTAGCTCTTATCAAATCATAGAATCATTCTGCTTGGAAGAGACCTTCAAGACCATCAAGCCCAAGTTAACAGTTGTATGCTACAGAGAAGCACCACTACAGCTTCTCACTCCAGACCTTACAAGCAGCACTTGCTGGAAGAATGAGTAAAAGAATTCAGGACTCAGAACTATTTCCTTCCACTGAAAAAACAAAAATCATCCCACATGAACTACTGTGTTACAATGAACAGTAAGAAGCAACCAACTAAGGCAGCATCATTTGGTTCTATATAGTCAATAAACCCAGTAAAGGTCAGCAAAAATCAGCTGGGGTCATAATTTAGGGCTCATCAGCACAGAGCAACTACTGCAATCCATTTGGGATTTGAACAGAAAGCGTAACGTTTCCAGTTACTAAAAAAACAAATACGTACAAGCTACAGAATCACAGAATGGTGGGGGTTGGAAGGGACCTCTGGAGATGATCGAGTCCAACCCCCCCTGCCAGAGCAGGGTCACCCAGGGCAGGACACACAAGAACTGATCCAGGCAGGTCTTGAAAGCCTCCAGAGAAGGAGAAACCAGGAGGAAAAAAAGAACATATGGATAGCAAAGAAAAAAAAAAAGCCACATGCCCTTTCGTGGCATCTCTGGCTCTTCACAAGACACACGTGGAGTTCCTGGGGCAGCTACAGCAGGGCCCCCAGCAGAGCCCTTGGTGCTGTGCCACCCCAGAACACCCCTGGCAGAGACCACCCCTCCGAGCGGGACCCCAGCAAGGCACTGGGGCATTTGCTGGCTGCCCCAACAGCCACTTGGACTGGACCTCCTTCCTCAGCAGTGTCCTCTCTCTGCAGTGCCCCAGCCTTTAACGGGACGGACGCGGGTTTGCGCAAACACAAAAGCTGCTTAAGTTTACGAGTCAACCTTAACTCAAACAATACCTGGATAATGGATTGCAGGCCAATTATTTCTCACCCTTCTTGTGTTACAGTTCCAAGCCAACGCTGAAAAATGCCTCCTTGCCGCTCGGCTAGAGACAAGCAGGTGAGCTGATGCTGAAGGCAAACGTGCATTAAAACCTTTATAAAAATACTGGCGTCGGTCCATTTGTCAATTATCTGTTTGGCCAAGTCATTTACCTGCGAGCCTAAAAGCAGCAAGAGCTTGGATTAACACCGGCAGAGCCGGGGGGATGACGACACCGACCGTTCTAGGAGCTGGGCAAGCGAGTTCAAGTGATTAAATGCACTCAGCTCCTCTGGTTACGCTAATGACTGATTATCTTTTAATCCCAGGCAAGGGGTAGATCAAGTGTGATCCCACACAGAACCGCAGCACTCACTGATGTGGTAACAGGCACGGCACTGAGAGCAGCCGAGTCCTGAGCCACCCTTGCTGGTCAAAGACAATGTTGTCACTGCCTTGAGTAAAAGCCACAGCAAGGTCCCTTCCTGCAGAAGGCAGACCCAGTGTCCAGTTCTCAGCCTGCTCAGCCAAGGAAAAGCAGCTGCCAGCTACACGAAACTAAATTAAATCTTCAACGTAAGCCATTAAAGCCAACTCCAAGCAGATGTTTTGGGTCATTCCCCTACCCCTATAAATATCACTAGGAGGAGGAACCATCAATTATAGGAGGTACTACACCCAGCCTTAGCTCCCTGTAGCCGTGGGCATAAACTGAGCTGGGATTCTTCCCCAGAGCACAGCCTTGGGCTACAGCTCCCTTCCCAGCACTGTGCTGACAGGGCACCAGCATCATCCCTGCGTAGGGCTGCCTGTCCCCAGAGCAGCAAACTCCAGCCCTGCTCCTCTGGGTCTCCCAGGAAATGCAACAAGAAGGGAAGAAAGAAGGAAAAAATAAAAGGGGTGGCTATCACACCTAGCTTTCCATGTGACCACATGAGAAAGATGCCCCAAGCACACCCTTCTGGATTTGTGTTGCTCTCTCCTTACCTTCAATACTGAAGCACCAAACGCTCCAAGCCCAGCCCTGGCCTCCCTAGGGCAGTGCTCAGCATCAGCTGTTCCCAGTCACTTGGGCAATCAGATCTTTACCTTGTCCCTTCAGATCCATCAAACCACTTGGGCATTGACCTTCAGCTGCTTGTAAGGAAAATCGACCACCGCTTGCTTTCCTGAGCAGATTTGAAGCAGCTGCAAGGGGTGGGCTCAACACCAGCAGCTCCTCCTGCACAATTGTCCTCACCTTGCTGGGGCTAGAAGCCAAAGCAAGTCCTGGGGAGCGAGTCAAGTCCTGTTCCAAAGCAGGACTGCATCATTATTTTCCTTGCTGCCAAATCTGTACTTTTTTTTCTGAGTTTATCCCTTGACAATACTGTCACAAGCCACTTTTGGGCATTGACCTTCAGCTTTCCTTCCCTCCCCATGCCAGGCACCTCTCCCTGCCTGGCCTTCAGCCACACCATAGTGCCTCCAGCTCAGCTCAGCCCAGCCTGGCAGCTCTAATTGCAGCCACTGCTTCGTTATTTCCCTCCAGCCACGGCACTGCAGCTTCAGGTCCCACTACTACAACATGAAGGAACTCTGCCTTCACTTAACCCAGAGCAAAGACACTCGGATAGGGTTTAGAGAAGAAGCTGCACACTTGTGGGGTGCCCCTGGCAGGCAGGGAAGCCCCACTCGCTGTGCCTCCTGGGGCAGTGGCACATCTCTGCTCTCTTACAGCTACTGAGAGAGCTGGGGAGAAATTGTTTCCTGTAGCTTAGCAAAGAGTAGAGAAAACCAACACGTTAATGACAGAATAGTTGGGTTGGGTTTTTTTTTTTTTCCCAATCCCTACACCAACTAATTTGTGTTTTGTAAGTAAGCAGCCAACCCCTGGCACCCAGAGCTGGATGTGGGCAGCTTCTGGATGCCTCAGATCCCAAACTGCAACCTATTAGTTCCCAGCATAACCAGTGCAAGTCGGATGCTTGCAGAGCTGTGCATCCCGAGCACCTTGGGGTGCATTGGTCCTCAGACCCCCCCTGCACTGGGCACAGACCCTGCACCCCTCAGGCAGCCCGTTCTACCCGGAGCACGACAGCATCTTGGGCTCGCAGTTGGATGCAGGAGTCCCAGAGTCTGGGCCTGCCTCCCGGCAGACTTTTTGCTTTTCAAAATATGTTTGTAATTTAATGCCATTTTAATATAAAACAAATTAAAAAAAAAGAAAGGCACTTTGAAGGCAGAAGTCAACAAAAAGCCTCAACAATTAGGCTACAGCAAGAGGCTGCCTCCCTCCTGCAGCCATCCAGCTTGGGCAAAGGCACTGGGGTCTCCCCATACCCCCCCGGCCTGGGTTTCAAACTGGAAAGAACACATTTCCTGGTTAGACAATTAAAATAACTGTCTAACTAGGCAATGACAGAATAAAAGTGCACATGGCACTGCACCAGCCACGCTCAGGCCCCTGCAATGAGGGAGGGTTACATGGACCCACCGCCATGCAAAGCTCTGGCTTCCCAGGGACCCCCCAGCAGCCCCTTCCCCATGGCTGGGAGCTATGGCAGAAGCCAATTCTTCCCCAATTTTAACACTTTCAGGTGTTATTTCCAAAGCCAGGGAAATCTCTTCCTGCAATAAGAGAGCTGAGGCCCAGCAGAGCACCTTACACCATTATTTACATCCCACTCTCCAGGAGCAGCCGGCAGCGTACAGCACGTGGGAGCATCACCCCTCTCGTCAGTGGGAGCAGCCCTGAAAAAGGATCTTGTTTAAAAGGCTGCCACATTCAGCAACGTGAAATAACACCCTACAACTGCTGTGAGAATTAGCCTCACACCTCCCAGGTTTGCAGAATCAAACCAGGAGTTTGGCAAGCCACCTGTCCAGGCAAAAGCAGAGTTTGTTTTTTCTTGTTTAATATTAAACCAAATCTTTTTTTTTTTTTCTTTTTTGGTTTTTAAGGGTTGGTTTGTTTGTTTGTTTAACAAAGTAAGAGGAAAACAGACTCCCTCTGCTAAATGAAGATGTTAATCTTCACAACAGGAAGATTTTTACAGGCACCAAGAGGCAGTTCTGCGTTTTGCTGTGATACACCCCACGTTGCTGGGGGAGAAAGAGAAATTTGGAGGAGCAAAAGATCCGGGCAGCACGGGCAGCCCCACCAGCTGCTGCTGCCCACACTGCCCCAGCCTTTCCCAGCCCACCTCTTCCTGCTGCTCCTCTGAGAACCCCCTTGCTGGAACACTCGGGAAGGGACAAAGTTAAACCAGAGCCGTAAAGCTGTGCAGCGGGCACGTTTGAACTCGGATCCAAACCAAGCCTCTTTAAAGCATGCTCTCTTCCATATTTATTTCTTTAAAACTCGGGGCACATGTTTTCCCTTTTCTGTCCCAGCTTGGGCAGATGAATGAAAAGATGG